>CM037472.1:6641867-7241867 GCA_021014325.1 Plazaster borealis
GGGAAATGGAGCTCGGTGATGCGTGGTAAAACTGGATCCTGCACTGGAGCCTTGGACTGGTGTGTGGGGAGTGTGTGCTCACTGAACTGTGTCAGTAGGAACAAGCACAGGGGATGGTGAGGGTGTGGGGCCTAGAGGACTGAGGGTATAGAAGACCCAAAGCAGTCTGAAGGGGTGGTATGGGGGCCTATGTGGACTGAGGGTATAGGGGACCCAAAGCAGTCTAAATAAAATAAGTCTAAATGATGGAGTGGGGCCTAGGGGACTGAGGGTATAGATGACCCAAAGCAGTCAAAGGGGGTGGGTAACCGAGGGTTACCCACCCCCCAGTCCAGCTTTCTCCAGAAGACGATCAGAGCATACTGATCGAAACGTCGAGTTGAAACCAACGGTTCTTTTCAGAACCACCCCCAACTCACATAGAGAGATTATTACATGTACATGGTGTCACCGCAAACCTTTCCATATAATGGGATTCCTTTAAAAGGTTTATGATGCATTTACAAGTTTGATTGATTTTAAGAAGAAAGGTTATTTCTTTGCACCTTGCTTTTGCACCCCCACCCCCTGAAATAAAAGAAATATATTTTTATGAGTAAACTGAAATTAAATAAAATTTGAAACTCAGTGCTTGTGAAATCATGTGTCTGGGCAGGCGTAAATGAAGAGTAAACAAACATGAAATGTTAAAACATAAAGATTTTATCAAAGTGGTGCGCGATTCTGTTTCTTCAACGATGAAGTTTAACATTGGTTGTGGCTATAAAAATGTTATCATTGAAATATCTGAAAGTAAAATAAATTTTACAAATCATCAAAAGAAAACCAGAGAATAAGACTTTTATCTGATTTTTTATTTTATTTGTTTTTCTCCTGGAGGAGGCATTTTATTTTATCTTAATTAAGATACAAGACTACGCAGCAAATTTATAAAACCAACTACTTATAAAACAGTATTAAAAAACCTAAAAACCCCAGAGTGTCTTGCAAGAGATTTTTCAATGAAAAACAAAAGATATATAATTCGGTGTACTACACAGTGACGGGAGAGCAGGCACCCTTTGGAAGTGTGGTAAAAAAACCTCCACTCTTAAGGCAAATCTCCCCAGCTACTAAACCTTACACAATTTTTTATTATGTTCTATGAATAACCATTAGTTTGTACATAGCAATGAAGAGGGTCCCCATTTGGTATTAAACTTATCTAAGTTGTTATTCTTAACAAAGATAATTTTATCCATTACAAAATAAGTTTCCTGTCATTTATCTTCATTTATATATGAAAGCGGCAGTGTATTATGATGTTGGGACTCATATACACAATTTCATTCAAAGGAACTAGACAGTCCCAACGAGCTGCACACCATAATAGGCCCTGAAAATATTGTATCACTTTTATCACCTCATAGGCCCTGAAAATATTGTATCACTTTTATCACCTCATAGGCTCTGAAAATATTGTATCACTTTTATCACCTCATAGGCCCTGAAAATATTGTATCACTTTTATCACCTCATAGGCCCTGAAAATATTGTATCCCTTTTATCACCTCATGGGCCCTGAAAATATTGTATCACTTTTATCACCTCATAGGCTCTGAAAATATCACTTTTATCACCTCATAGGCTCTGAAAATATTGTATCACTTTTATCACCTCATAGGCCCTGAAAATATTGTATCACTTTTATCACCTCATAGGCCCTGAAAATATTGTATCACTTTTATCACCTCATAGGCTCTGAAAATATCACTTTTATCACCTCATAGGCTCTGAAAATATTGTATCACTTTTATCACCTCATAGGCCCTGAAAATATTGTATCACTTTTATCACCTCATAGGCCCTGAAAATATTGTATCACTTTTATCACCTCATAGGCTCTGAAAATATTGTATCCCTTTTATCACCTCATGGGCCCTGAAAATATTGTATCACTTTTATCACCTCATAGGCTCTGAAAATATTGTATCACTTTTATCACCTCATAGGCCCTGAAAATATTGTATCACTTTTATCACCTCATAGGCTCTGAAAATATTGTATCACTTTTATCACCTCATAGGCTCTGAAAATATTGTATCACTTTTATCACCTCGTAGGCTCTGAAAATATTGTATCACTTTTATCACCTCATAGGCCCTGAAAATATCACTTTTATCACCTCATAGGCTCTGGAAATATTGTATCACTTTTATCACCTCATAGGCCCTGAAAATATTGTATCACTTTTATCACCTCATAGGCTCTGAAAATATTGTATCACTTTTATCACCTCATAGGCTTTGAAAATATATCACTCTTATCACCTAAAAGGCCCTGAAAATATTTTATCACATAGGTAAGGCAAAATCAAATTGGGGTCTTGTCAATATCAATTTTGTTTGATGGTCATTGAAATTACATTCACCATTTAAATTGTGAAAATATCTTATGTGATTCTGGAGGTACAAAGAGTTGAATAAAAAAAAGTGCGGGGGTTTAGCGTGGATAGCTGCAATACAGACTAAGCATGGTGCAAAGTATTTCTGCATGCTTGAACGGAGAAGAATACAACGCATTGCCAATGGGCGCACATGTAAGTACAGCCACTTGGAATCTGTGTTCACCACACACACAGCTGAAGTATGCAATGAGCTATTCACTACATGGAATTTTCATGCAGTGGATTATTACCGTATATTTAGGGCTTTTGGACTAACACGTTACCCCAAATAAAGCAGCAATATTCTCAAATATTAACAATAAACAAAATAATTTTCCCTTGATAATCAATTAAAGACCATTTTTTGCACAGAATATAAAGCAGAAATTATAAAATAAATTAAATTAGTTTCTATGTGCCTTCAAAGTTGTATAAAAAATGGCTTTCTAATTGTTGTTATATCTAAAATTCTAGTTTTGTGACTGACAAGAGACTTTCCAGTTATTTTGTTATTGAAACTGGTTATTTATGGACACAGGAGTGGAATCAGCAGATTTCAAGTCAGCAATGTGATACAAAAAGGCATGTAGGACCATCCCCAGATAGCATTGGGACGTTGAAACAACGTTTTAATTACATTTACACTGAACGCTACTTCAACATTAATATGTGAACGTAGATTCAATGTCATTCTGCTCATCGATGTAATGTTTAATCAACGTTAGATTGTAAACGTAGAAACAATGTTACATTAACCTTTTTTCAACTAGTTACTTTAACATTTTACGAGAACGTAGATTCAACGTAATTCTGCCTATTGATTTAATGTTTATTCAACATTATCAGGTGAAGGTTGAACCTTGAAACAATTTAACATTAACGTTTAATCAACTAGTTACGTTTTTATGTGAACGTTTTTTCAACGTTAATTTGCTTAGATAAAATGTATAATTAGCATTAGCAAGTTAGCGTTGAAACAATGTTACATTAACATTTGTTCAATGTTTATTGGGCCGTTTCATTTAACCGATGATCCAACACATTTCATCAACTTTGACCTGAGTAATGATATTTTTTTAATGCATTATTCATTAGTATATGTTAATAAATAATTGGTTATCACTACATCACATCACATACAGTCAATACAAACCTATACGTCATAGTGTGTGGCATGTGTTTTAGTCCGAGATACATAGAATCCGCAGTCATAGTTGCATCTTTTTATAATTTAACCGGTTTAATTTTTAATTAATAATTTGCAACTGAATTCTTCTAAAAGGATTTAGAAAAAAGTTGAACAAACGTCCATTAAATGTTTTGATTACACCAAATTGGTACATATTAAATTTGAGTTTGGACTGCTAATATTAGCCGTCTATAAATTTGCATATTGATGTAAACCTAAAGCAGCGTTGGTTCAATGTTCATTTTAACCAAGAGTTAAAATTATTTCAAGGTAGGGCCGTAGAGTGTTTTTTGTCGACGTGATGCTGATTTATAGTCCAAAGTATCAATAAAGATACAATAAAAGTTTCAGCTGAATACATTGTCTAGTTGTTGAGAAAACGGCAACAAACCTCTCACAGTGATTTTATGAGATTGTCAAATCATGACATGAATCTGCCATTAAAAAACTCTGACCCCTTTTTTGCTGCCGGAGTGGAGACGAATTAGGCTAGCCAATTAGCTTTTGTAATATACACCCAAGTAGGCACACTTCATGTAAAATGTCTGACCTATCTGAACTACTTTCACCTCAGGCTTAGCAATGCTCCGTAGTCAACTCTCTGACCATTGCAAAAACCTTCCTCCATGGTTAGATTACATACTCTAATTTACAGTTGACTGTTTCCTTGCTCTATGGTCTATGAATGGTGTATGTGGGTCTTTCCATAAATAAGGGGGCCAAAGCGTGACATGGTGTTATATCTCAAAAGATTGTACTTTCTATATTCTTTGCATGTTTAAGTGGTGGGGATAGCTCATTCGTTTAATGTATAACTTCAATTTCTCGAATCAGATGTTTTGTTTTCATATACGATCAAAAACCATCCATCACACTGTAACGGAGACACTGGTGTCTCAGTTACAGTGTGAAGTGTGAAACTTGTGACTTGTTTTGCCATAAATTAGTAGGTTTTCATTGAAAATTTAAATTTAAAAGGGTAATATGTAAACATCATTGGTACACTGTAATTCAGCTATTTTCAATGAAAACCTTCAAACATTGGCCAAGCAGTAAAGGCCGACAGTTTTACACGTAACCGTGACACTGGTGTTTTTGTTACACCGTGACTCAAAAAGTCCTGTCTCTCTTATTATGCATCATAAATGTCTGAATCTAGCAAAGTGCATAGTAATACATGCTACATATGTAGCAGGTATTACATATGCATTTCGATATGCAGTTTCCTGATCTAGGCAGGGTCCTACCATTCATAGCTTCATGCTCTAATGGGATTATGGTCCCCTGATCAAAAACTCTGTATGGGTGTTGTATGGGTGTTGTATGGGAAAACCTTGGTAAGCCTATGTGGGTTCAATATAATGCATAAGGCCCAAAATCCTCTAAAGAATTCCTGAGATTCCGAGCAGACACTAAAGACACAGTAGTAGATTTTAAATTAGTGGATTCCTGACTCAATTAGACTCTATTTTAAAACTTCTTCGTGCATGACCAGCCTCTTGACTAAGGCCTTTTGTATGGTCTTTCCAGGTGCTTGATATGGGGCTTAGCGGTATCCCCCTCTAGTGTGTCTTCATTGTGTGCTTGGAATCTCAGCAATTCAGAGGATTTTAGGAGGGGTACTTTGCTGTAAAGGGTGTTAAAGTAAAGGAAAAATTGGGGGGGGGGGTACCCTCTGCCCCCATATCGGGCTTGGTATAATCTACAAAGACTAATAGCTACATTAAAAAGGATACAAATTGCTACAGCTAGAATTGTTAGTAACAATTCTAGCTGTAGCAATTTGTATCCTTTTTGGTTACATGGCACAGGTATTCATTTTTGAAGGCTGGCGGCACTGCCCAGCTGTGCATCCTTTGGATGCCTCATTTTGAATTTGGATAAATGCTGCACAGAACAATTGAAAAAGAACTTGCACAAAATCCATGAACAAAATGTTTGTTTTGTTTCGACTTTAACTGTGACAGCAAATTTGATAGAATGTTTCACAGGTTGGTTGTATGGTGTGTTTTTTTTATTTGTAAAAGTATTGTGAGTGAGTAACACACTGTTTTTCAATTATGCAAAATATCACCATCTTTTTCTATATTCTAGCCAACAACAATTGTTGGGAGAAAAACAAAAAAACAATAATAACAATGTTTATAAGGAGTAAGAGTTAGATGGTACTATACAAATCTGGTCTTAACTGTACACTTAATGAAACTGTTGTGATAAAAACTTGATGATTATAGTTATAACTGAATTTAGTGATGGCAACTTTCTGTTGTACCCTCGTGTTTCAAACGCTATATTTATGCACAAAGGTCACCCTAATATCTGACTTAATGTGTAAGTTGATTACAAATCATTAGTCAAATAAAGGACAAAAGCAATGATAAGATTGTAAACTGGTAAGAAATACTATGTGCATTAAGTTCTCAGTGTGAATAAATAGAGAAGATCCCATATCCCCCCCAAGTTTGCCAACCTGGTTGGCTTATAGCTTATTAGGTGTGTGGCAATACAAGCATGAACACCTCTTGTTATTGTTCTGTTTTTAGGTGTTCATGCAATACAAGCAAAATCATCAAGGGGCATGTTCACACGAGTAGCTAACTTCACTGCTAACTTAGCTGCTAAAAATTCGCAGCGGGGGATGCATCGAGAAACGGACTTAGCTAAAAAGTACCTTGCGTTCACACGAGGCTTCGCTGTTAGCCAGCACAGCAGAGTGTCGGCTTCCGGTAGTTTTCTTGCCACTCTAGTGTCAGTAGTTTGTTAAATAAATTTACATTTTGGCTTGAAGAATATCTTATAAACATAATACTTATGTAAAGTTTCATTTTTCTGTTATAAGTTCACAGCGACTCTACTTTTTAAATTCGCAGCGATTCGGAATAAGAAACGATTTTGTTTTAGTCTGTTCTTGTCACTAAATACACTGCGTCATCAGCTAAGTTCAGCGCTACAACTTCGTCCCCAATTGTGTGCGATGTCAACGTGCCACAGCACGTTGCTTGCTTGTGGGAAGGAGGTTGACTACTTCACACGTGCGTGGCCAACTAGCTGGCCGTAGAAACGATTATGGACCGTTCGGATAATATGTTTACAAAAATGATCCCAACAATCGCCGATTTTTCTTTGTTATGACTGGCCTGTTATAAGGAATATAGATGATGTCAACTTATAGCTGTAAAACTTAAAGAATTTCGGCGGAAACTGACGAGAAAAATGTATAGGCCTACGGGCAACTCCAGCAGGAGAAAAATACACGGCGTCGTACATCAAATTGAAACCATCATGTTAACTACGCAGCTAAGGTCAGTTACGTTCACACGAGAAAAAAACACTGCTAAAATTCCTTTATCTGCGGTAAAAGTATCAAGTTTCACTGCTAAGTCGTAAAACTGAAGTTAGCAGCGGAAATTTTCGCTGCCAACTTTTGGAGTTAGCAGCGAAGTTAGCAGCGAAGTTAGCAGCGAAGTTGACTATTTTTGCGTTCACACGGTCACAAATTTTTCGCTGTTAGCTAGCAGCGAAGTTAGCAGCGAAGTTAGCTACTCGTGTGAACGTACCCAAGGTGTTCGTGGGGAGTGATTGAATGAATGGGTCACAACATTCTACCTTATCAATCCAATGCCTGGTCGAGGAGTTATGAATTTTTCAAAAAATTTAACATCAACTTCCGGTTTGGACCGGAAGTCAAGGTCAAATAGGGGTCACATTATGGTATCGCGTTTAGTTTATGAAGACGTTTTAGATGATGTATGGATTGTAAACCTCCAACGATTTGTTGAAACACTAACTTTCACTTTCCGGTTTGAACCGGAAGTCAAGGTCAAATGAGGTCACAGTGTGTAGCGTTTCTTCAATCTTTGGAGCCCTTTCTGATGATAGATGATAAAAATCCAATGTGTGGTTCAGCAGTTCTGATTTTTTCAAATATTAAATTTCATCTTCCGGTTTGAACAGGAAATAAAGGTCAATTGGGGTCACATTCTGTATATATCATACTTACTTGTCCAATGATTTATAGATTGTGTGGTTCAGGAATTATGAATTTTGAAACATTAAATTTCAACTTCCGCTTTGAACTGGAAGTCAAGGTCAAACGGGGTCACAATTAGTGTAGCGTATGTTAGGTTTTATAAAGACCTTTCAGATGATGTATAGATTGTAAAAATCCAATGTGTGGTTCAGGAGTTACGAATTTTTCAAGTATTACATGGATTATCTTTATGCCGGGGTGCGCAATATACAAGGTAACATGTAGACTTGATTCAAGTCCCGTTCTCGTGCGAGAGGTCCCCAAGCATATCGCGCCGTCAAAATGTGGTCCCGAGAATGGGACTTGACGAGGTCGTTTCTTACACTGCACGTTGTTATTGGAAAATCTCCCCAAATGGGGAGATGAACAAAACCAATGGGAGCGTGGAAGCGCTGCCCCGCGGTAAAATATTCATAACACTCTGTGACATCACAGTGCAAGGCATTGTAAGTGCACGCGTCTAAACGCGGTGACACGTGGGGGGCGGGCAAACTCATCAGCAGGCAAGTGGGTGTCGGTACCAAAGTCGTTGAATTGCACTTCCCAAAGTTCAAATTTTGCAAATAAAACCGACCCAAATGTATGTTACAACGTATTAACTTGAATTTTAATGAACATTCAGTGCTTTCTTTCTATAATAAATTGGTTAGTCAAAAATGCATTTCAATCCTCATCTAAGTACTTAACCCCCACAAATAACAAATGAACGAGTCTTCTTTTTGAATGCGTTTGATTGGACAACACGTATAACGCAGCAAGTTTACATATTCATAAGTGAATACATTTACATATCAGGCGACTGCGGCATCGTCAAGTCCCTGTCCCGCGTGCGGAACAGGTTGGGGAATGCAAACCATCACAAAACAATAGTTTTCTGGCGATGGCACGGGATTGGGACTTGAGTCAAGTCTAGGTAACATGCAGCGATGCTAAATGTATTCCTACATGTAGTTGATGTAGACTGAACTACACGTTGTATCTGTACACGTGATATTACACTATCCCGCGTTATCAAAGTGGGTTAACACAAACGTGCGCTTTAATGCCGGTGGTTAAAAGACAAGATGTATATGTCAAAATGTTGTTATTTCTGTGCAAAAGTTTGAGCAGGCTCAATGTTCTACAACCTGATGCAAAAATTATGCTGAAATGATAAGTAGTTTTTGAGATACGAATTTTATGAAATTTTAAATTTCCGGGTTGAACCGAAGGTCAAGGTCAAATGGGGTCACTTTCTGTGTAGCGTTTGTTAAACCTTTAACGAACTTTCCGATGATGTATAGATTGTAAAAATCCAACATGTCGTTCATGAGTTATGATTTTATTTCAAATATTAAACTTTGATTTCTACCTGTATGTTTTAGAAATACTAAAACATACAGGTAGAAATACTCAAATAGGTAGAAATATTAAAACAAACCGGTAGAAATATTCAAACATACAGTGGAAATACTCAAACATACAGGTAGAAATACTAAAACATACAGGTAGAAATACTAAAACATACAGGTAGAAATACTAAAACCTACAGGTAGAAATACTAAAACAGGTAGAAATACTAAAGCAAACAGATATATACTAAAACATACAGGTAAAAATACAAAAACATACAGGTAGAAATACTAAAACATACAGGTAGAAATACTAAAACATACAGGGAGAAATACACTCAGGTAGAAAATACTAAAACAAACAGGTATATACTACAACAAACAGATATAAATACTTAAACAAACAGGTAGAAATACTAAAACATATAGGTAGAAATACTAAAACATACAGGTAGAAATACTAAAACAGGTAGAAATACTCAAACATACAGGGAGAAATACACTCAGGTAGAAAAATACTAAAACAAACAGGTATATACTACAACATACAGATATAAATACTTAAACAAACAGGTAGAAATACTAAAACATACAGGTAGAAGTACTAAAACATACAGGTAGAATTACTAAAACCTACAGGTAGAGATACTAAAACCTACAGGTAGAAATACTAAAACATACAGGTAGAAATACTAAAACCTACAGGTATATACTAAAACAAACAGGTAAAAATACAAAAACATACAGGTAGAAATACTAAAACATACAGGTAGAAATACTAAAACAGGGAGAAATACACTCAGGTAGAAAATACTAAAACAAACAGGTATATACTACAACATACAGATATAAATACTTAAACAAACAGGTAGAAATACTAAAACATACAGGTAGAAATACTAAAACATACAGGTAGAAATACTAAAACATACAGGTAGAAATACTAAAACCTACAGGTAGAAATACTAAAACATACAGGTAGAAATACTAAAACATACAGGTAGAAATACTAAAACATACAGGTAGAAATACTAAAACATACAGGTAGAAATACTAAAACATACAGGTAGAAATACTAAAACATACAGGTAGAAATACTAAAACATACAGGTAGAAATACTAAAACAGGTAGAAATACTAAAGCAAACAGGTATATACTAAAACATACAGGTAAAAATACAAAAACATACAGGTAGAAATACTTAAACATACAGGTAGAAATACTAAAACATACAGGGAGAAATACACTCAGGTAGAAAATACTAAAACAAACAGGTATATACCACAACATACAGATATAAATACTTAAACAAACAGGTAGAAATACTAAAACATATAGGTAGAAATACTAAAACATACAGGTAGAAATACTAAAACAGGTAGAAATACACTCAGGTAGAAAAATACTAAAACAAACAGGTATATACTACAACATACAGATATAAACACTTAAACAAACAGGTAGAAATACTAAAACATACAGGTAGAAGTACTAAAACATACAGGTAGAATTACTAAAACCTACAGGTAGAAATACTAAAACCTACAGGTAGAAATACTAAAACATACAGGTAGAAATACTAAAACCTACAGGTAGAAGTACTAAAACATACAGGTAGAAATACTAAAACCTACAGGTAGAAGTACTAAAACATACAGGTAGAAGTACTAAAACATACAGGTAGAAATACTAAAACATACAGGTAGAAATACTCACACATACAGGTAGAAATACTAAAACCTACAGTCAGAAATACTAAAACATACAGGTAGAAGTACTAAAACATACAGATAGAAGTACTAAAACATACAGGTAGAAGTACTAAAACCTACAGGTAGAAATACTAAAACATACAGGTAGAAGTACTAAAACATACAGGTAGAAATACTAAAACCTACAGGCAGAAATACTAAAACATACAGGTAGAAGTACTAAAACATACAGGTAGAAATACTAAAACCTACAGGCAGAAATACTAAAACCTACAGGTAGAAATACTAAAACATACAGGTAGAAATACTAAAACATACAGGTAGAAGTACTAAAACATACAGGTAGAAATACTAAAACCTACAGGCAGAAATACTAAAACATACAGGTAGAAATACTAAAACATACAGGTAGAAGTACTAAAACATACAGGTAGAAATACTAAAACCTACAGGCAGAAATACTAAAGCATACAGGTAGAAGTACAAAACATACAGGTAGAAATACTAAAACCTACAGGCAGAAATACTCAAACATACAGGTAGAAATACTAAAACATACAGGTAGAAATACTAAAACAGGTAGAAATACTAAAGCAAACAGGTATATACTAAAACATACAGGTAAAAATACAAAAACATACAGGTAGAAATACTAAAACATACAGGTAGAAATACTAAAACATACAGGGAGAAATACACTCAGGTAGAAAATACTACAACAAACAGGTATATACTACAACAAACAGATATAAATACTTAAACAAACAGGTAGAAATACTAAAACATATAGGTAGAAATACTAAAACATACAGGTAGAAATACTAAAACAGGTAGAAATACTCAAACATACAGGGAGAAATACACTCAGGTAGAAAAAAACATTTGGTGACTGACATATATTCTGTGCAGCGTTGTTGAAAAAATAAAACAAATAAGAGATACGATTGGTACTACCAAAAAAAGAAAAAGAAACTGATTGAAGTTCAATTCTTTTTAGAGAACTATTTTTGTCTGAACTGTCAGAGTCCAGAGGATAGCATTCCAATACCCCATATAATCACCTTTGCTTAATTTGATTGCCATAACACAGCTTTGTCCAAAATCGCAAGATGTAATGGTTGTTGTATGACTTGTGACTCAAACTTGCCGACGAGTTATATTTCTGAGAACTTTTACTCAAGTCCTGACAGTCCTGGACTCGACCATGGCCATTTTGACTCAGACAAGGGACTCAGACCGTTATTTGTGATCAGGACTCGGACCGTTATTTGTGATCAGGACTCTACACCGATATTAAAACTTGTAAAATAGTCAAAATATTTAACTTTTCAGTAAAATTTCTCTTTTGGATGGCTACATCTGTTCAAAAGAGTTGTGCGCTTCAGCTTTCCAAAAAATATTGCTGTTATATTAAAAATAAAATTAAGTGCAACTTTGTTGAAGAAAAAATGAAGAAAACAAGGACAACTTGATCATTATTCTTCTGAAAAAACCCCAAATAAAAGTTACAAAACATTTAATTCATTATCTTGTTTGCTGATCATAATTGCGGTTATAAATGTTTGTACTTTTTTGTATTGCTTGTTCTTTTAAAGTCTTCATTTATTACTTGATACTGGAAGGCTTGTTCTAGAGGACAGGGTTTCATTTGCATTTCAACAGGATTCCAGCTAGTATTCATAAGGGCACTTAAATACACAAAACAGGTTTTTCATTTATTTGTACATTTATTTATTGAACCTTGGAGGTTTTGAGTTTTTAAATATATTTTTAAAAGTGTAAGTATACCTTTGGTTTTTGGAACCGTTCAATTGTTTTAATCCTATTTATAAATGTAGATATACAATAAAACTAACCTGTGAAAATTTCATTTCAAAAGGTGGTCGCATTTCTTAGATATCTCAAAAAATCTGGTGCGGTTATGTCCATGCAGAAAGAATAATCCGTAATTGGAATACACAATCTGAGACAGATTCATATTTTTGGGGATAAAAACTTGTATTTTGTTCCATAACCACATTACTTCAAAGTAAAATGATTCTCAAAATGCTTTATACTATCGAAAGCTACTTCTAACCAAGTAGGTTTTTATTATGATTAATTTTAACAGTGATTACCAAACTTATACCTTCCCTTAAAGTGACACTCTTCCAAAATTTCTCTGGACTGGAACCCAAAGATTGGGGACTTAAAAATACAAGACAGGCCGCATAGACGATTGGAACAAATATTTAAACTGTCAATTAATATTTTGATGTGATACACTATAAAATGAAACATCAAATAGCATTAAAAAAAAATTCCATGGATACATGGACAATTTACCTATCTTTATGGTTAACGATAAATGTAAATGAGAAAATAGAATTAGCTGTTGCAAACTGATTACCAACCAAAAGGACCTATGGTATAAATGCAAAAAATAGTTAAAAGACTCTGCTAGGGTTGAAACGTCTGGCCATTAACTATTTTTTGGATAAATGTAAACTTGAGGATTTAAGTAAATGTCAAAAATATAAAGCGTACACTTTTAAAACAAAACATTGATTACATTACTAAGGAAGTATCAGTAATTTGACAAGAAGCCGTTTTCAATTGGCATTTTCCTGGACTTGTCCATTGCATATGGTAAATTGCAACATTCTCATTAATAACGAGCTTGAGCATATCGGTGTCAGAGGCTTGCCTCTGACATGGTTAAGAAGCTACTGAAGAAATAGAAAACAGTTTGTTTTAGTGTGTGTAGAGGGAAGAGTGAAATCATACGTGTACCTGTGTGCAAGCAAACCATGAGATGAGACCAAGTGTGACCACAAACAACTTTTTGAGAGTATTCTATAATATGCATCATATAGAGAGTTTATAAAGGACATGCACAGAAAATAGTAGGACCGGAACGCACTCAAAATGTTCAAAATGGTTTTTTTCATTTATGAAGCTTCTCCCCGTGTCGAGTGAGAATAATGTATTGAAAAACAAACTTTAGAAAATGTACGAGGCATTATGTGCAATCCTTTATAGAAAGGGGGAAGGGAACAAATGGTTAAAGGAAAAACCACAAGAAGAACAGGTGTAGGTGGGGTGGGAGGAGACAGATGGGAGGGAGGGTGTGAGAAAGAAGGAGACTAAGTTCTGCCCAATATTAGTCTTTAGCAAAATAGTGATGTGTGGACGGTAGTGCAGGAACTTTAAAACTATTTCCGGCGGTAGCCAGCAAAAGATAATTTGGCAGAGAAGCGTATAGAGAAATTTAAGGCACATGGTTTTGGAATGGTCTCTGGTAATAAACTACATGTATCCTATGACTATATGGATGTTGTTTTAGTGGGAGACAATGGTCTCTGTCTTTTGAAGAGTCAATAGGCAATGGTTAAAACAGACCTTTTTCCTTGATGTTTGCATGAAACCTCCCATAAGAAATGGGGTGTTAATAGAAAGAGGAAAGAAGGGGGGTTTGTGTGGTGTTTGGGATGGGGAAAGAACTTACTTTTAAAAAACATTTTTCCGGTGATAATATGTTGAGCCACTTTGGTTTTTTCCTTTGATGGAAGGGCTCAAAACATATTTCCTGTGCATTTTGTAATCTGCACTTCATCAGTCACCTTTTTAGCTTTTGTATCCTTTTTATGAATTTTGAAACGAAGTGTGATCCCAGTATAACTTTTGTAGGCAAAAGGACCGAGAGAGAATAGTATTCTTTGTTTGTTTACAACTTATGTAATCTCGTCTTGATACAAGCCATCATGTTCTTTTTTTAAATTTGTTTATGTACTCGACTGTTGTTCCTGTAGTAATTCAAGCAGGATTTGCAAGTTCTGTTCATCCATTTCTTTGAGTAAGTTTTCTTGGGTTGAAACTTGCAATCTAGCTCGAATTATTTTGTCCTTTACGTCCTTTTGTCGCTTGTAGGCCAACAGAGGTGGTACAGGGAAGAGTTTATTTATTTTAATTGCCAGTGTTTTAATAGTGCACTTTTGAGATTAGAGTGATGTATTTGTGGGAAGAAAGGCAAAGTAAAAACATACGTAACCCTTTATTCTTTACCCAGTAATTCCTTAATTATCCCAAAATGATTCTATATTTTTGGGTAAAAATAATCATTAATGGCATTAGTATGAACTAGAAAACAGTTTGAACAAACTGCTTGTTTGTTCTAACTCTCCCATGCCTTGTTTTAATTCACAATATAAATTAGTGTGGAGAAACCCACATGTATCAGTCAGCTTCCAGATTGAAACTAACAAAACGTTAAATGCTTGGGGACAAGACAGCAGAGTTACTGTCTGTTATGATGAAAGCTTTAATGCAACAAGATACTCACAAAACCATCTCAAATATCACTCATAATGATTGTGATGTAAGATATGCCACAATTATGATAATTGGTATTTGATTGACATTTCAGAGGAGCTGCGTAGGTGTAAGTTGGACATACAACAAATGTACAAGCTGTTATTTTTTCCAGTTAGTAAGGTACACACACAACCCATTTGTTAGATTATTTTTGTTTTAAGCATATTTGGCCTGAAAAAGCTGCATTTACAATCAGGTGTTGAGAATCCAGTATCATAATAAGTTACAAGTGGAATACTAGACCCATAATACAACATTTAATGTTTAAATAAAAATTCATTTCAAACTGTGCTTCAATAAACCAATCTTTGTGATGATCGATTTGTTCTTACAACTGTTTGGATTTCTCAATAAATTTGAACTGCTGCGAATAACAATTAAACTCTTTATTTTAATTGTATATAGTGCTGTATAAAAGTGAAGGTGTTTAAGATAAGTTGATGCATGAAGGATGTATCTGTTCTACCCAGTCTCCAGCTCCTCTATAAGCAACATTCAAAAACTGCGACACGCAGTCATTTTTTGTACACTAACTGAAAAGAGGAGCAAAGGTTTGACATGGTAAAAGAACATAAGGAAGACAACATAATACTTAGTTTTATTAAAGAAAAATTAAATAAATTGTTGGATGTTTGTTGTTGTTTCAGAAGAATTGATAAACATTTTGTGTGTAAAATTGCGATTTTCAGTAAACCAGAGTCTCTTCAACTCACTGTTGTAGTTTAAGGAAGGTTCTGGTCTAACTCCAGACTCAGAACACCAGACTCAAGCTCTGGTGTTTCAGATAAGCAGAGTGTGCGTTAGAGTCCTGGTCGTGACATCTAACCATTATTGCTGCGTCCTTCGGATGGGACGTAAAGCCGTAGGTCCCGTGTGTTGTGTAATGCACGTAAAAGAACCCAGTGCACTTATCGTAAAGAGAAGGGGGTTGGCCCCGGTGTTCCTGGTTTGATCGGCAGCATATTGCGCCACAGCACCTTGTAAACCATTACATGGTGCTATGTAAAGGAATAGGTCTCATACTTCAAAACCTAGCTCTGCATACCTTGCAGGAAACAATACTGAGCGCTTTGATACGCCCCTAGGGGTGTGATAAAAGCACTATAAGAACCCAGTATTATTATTAAATCCCTTAAATGTTATCACGATTACCGAAAATGATCAGCTGAATTGATAAAGTTTTGAAAGGTTTTATGTGTGTTTACTGAAGATTAGGGAATGAGAATACAGTGCTCAGGATATTTTAACTATACCTGCTCACCTTGCTGCAGTATGGACATTGAACTAAATTGAGTACAGAAGGGATTTAACCTGCAGAATCCATGATGAGTACACTTGCCCATCCCACACTACACGTGCATTACAATTATTTCCTTTATGTCGGCTCATGGTGTATCCAACATGAATTGGTTAGGAGAATTTTTATTCCTAAAAAAGCAGCCACTCTTCTGAAACAAGGCCCCTTCCAAATAAAAAGTCTGAATACAAACAAAATTAAGGATTCACAAAGAAGGCGTATAATACCAAAATGTTCTGAAAAACTCTAGAGATAAACTGCAGAGCATCCCCAACAGACCATAGTGAGCATACAAACCACAAATATGTTTTTGTTTGTTGGTGGGTTTTTTTTAAACAAAACTATTTTTGTGTCCTTACTTTTTTTCTCTTTTCTTTAACTTTTAAGAGGAGGTTAATTAAGGCCTGAAAATTTACCAACAAATACGTAAATCTAAAAAAGAAATAATAAAATATTGTTTGTACTTGCAATCAATTGAAACCAATAGAACAGAATAATGCAAACTGGAGATGAGCTACACTAAACTTACCTTTCCAGAGCTTTTGACTCCTTTGAACACACAGAGATAAACCAAGGCCCAAGCTAACAGCAAACATAATGTCAACTGCCAGTTGAATGAACCAAGGTCATCCAGTCCGCTTGACAAGTGAATCTGTAAGATCTTGCGTCTGAAAAACAAAAAGTTTATTTTTTATAAACAAAAAAATGGAAGTGAATACAGGGTTTGCCCTTTATAAAGCCAAACTCAACCATAGCAAAAGTTTGTTATCGGTGCTGACATGAGCTGCCACCCTTCATTCATTCAAGCCAGCTACTTTATTCTACTTTTATTAGTTTTTAAAGTGCCAGACATTTGTTCATACTTTACAGGTTTGTAAAATCATTTAAAATGGGTATATCAAAATATATTGGTATATTGAAAAACATAATATTTTATAACATCACACTCACTCCCAAAATTCTGTCACAGAGCCTGTTCTGTTCACTTCCCCAAGCATTGCACAATTCAGCTGGTCATCAGTGACATTTGTAATTTCTATTAACGGGACGTCAGTTGGATATGTCTCATTCTTATTGATGTAATCGCATTTCCAGAGGTCAGTTCCCTCTACACCATACCCAGTTGGATCTCTACAAAGCTCAGTGTTGAACGGATTGTTACAATGGGACCATGGTAACACTGCCGTAAATGACATGAACATGTAGTAAAGAGCCCATGCTAGGATGACGTTGTAGTAGATGTTGAGAAGTGTTACGATGACCAAACTTGCCAATCCAATACCTTGTGGGAACAAAATAAAATTTACACATGTACTTAAAGGGTCTGTATACGTTTGGTAACGACTCTGAAAATTAATGGCAATAAAAACTTACTTGGTAAGAAGTACAGCAGCTTTGGATAGTATAATGCATTTTGAGAAACTTTTCACTTAGTTAGAAGTACTGTGGTTATGGAAAAAGATATCACTTTTTATCCCAAAAAATTTGAGTCTGAGAATTGTTAATGACAGCAACGTGTCTCAGATTGTGTATTCCAATTGCAGATTATTCTTCCTGCATGGACAAAACCACTCCAGAATTTTGGCAATATCTTAGCCTTGATCAAGGCGTTGGAGTTTTTTCTCAATTTATTGTTTTCATTTTCTATTTTATTTGCGCCGCGCTACACACCCGAGCTACCAACCCGAGCTACCAACCCGCCCGAGCTGTGTGCATGGTGTCTGTGTGTGCAGTATACGGTGCGTGCATGCTCGTGTGAGCTGTATGCGCCACTCACCGATCAACGCCTTGACGTTTCTGTCTGCCCGCCGATGACTCATTACTATAATGCGCGCGAAAGGCGAGACCCCATTGGTCAGTGGCGGAAGTCTTGTTTACTCATTCTTATGAATATGCATGCAGAATCCAGATGTGGCTACACTGGAGCGCCGGTTTAAATTTGGGAATACTTTGTTATAATAATATCTATCTGAAAATGTTGCGTATTCTCCTCAGCTGAGCGAGACAATGAGGGCATGGAATTAAACAAATGAGGTTGCGTGGATCGACTTGTTACATACATTACATACACCATTTTCCAGCAGGAAGACGCTTTCTAGTGATGTATTTTTCGTAGTGACGTAAGGCCCGATTGACCATCTACTGTCTCCATCTTGCATCATTAAACAGTGATTTAATCATTGTTGGTGCATTCATTGGAGGTAGAATATACAAAACAAAGACCTCAATAAACTACCATCATTGATTGTTTCATCATGAAGGCATATAGCTCATTGCACTTTTTATATCATTTGGGCCGCCCCACTAAAAAAGAGCTGCCTAAAACCAAATTTCCCAAGTACATTCACTAGAATAGGGTAGCTAAAAATCTATTTCACATGTATCATGTGTGGCTGTATCCTGTCAATTTTTGTTTGGCAGTAAATTCTTATAAGACCCTGTCTGAGAACAATTCAAAAGTATGAAGACGGTGTGGCTGCACAGAGTCGGACTTCGAGAGGACATGTCAGGAAAAGACAGATGCAGAAACTACATGAACTCCAGAATTAATAACCAAAAGAATGGCGAGTGATCAGGGTAGTCCAATGAGGGAACTTGAGTGCAGCGCAAAAAGCTCCAGGGGCCGCGCCCGGGTTCAGCACTTGTGAGCTGACTGACCAGCCTCGCAGATTACCGGTCACAAATGGCTGAGACAATGCTACACAAACGCCATTAAGTCGGTAACTACTCACATCGCATCACATACAGCAAGCATGATATTGATATGGTACAAAGGTCATAGTGAGAGAAGCTCGTGATTGGACGTCAAAATGAATAATTCATTTGCTTCCCATCCTGTGTTGTCTGCAATAGGTCTGACGAAAGATTTAAATATTCATGAGCTGCATACTAGCATATCCGAGAGCCCCCCCATTTTCGTCCAATATTGGACGAAAATATCAAGAAACACATTAAACCCGGAAGTTACAGACCCGTCAAGGCTGTCGGCCTGACGGCCTCCGCATGCGGAGAGTGGTACGAGTGCGGATGACCTGCGCACAGTGTGTGTACGGGCGTCGTACGACGTGATACACACAAAGTGTATACGGGTGGGTCGTGCGATGCGATACACACCTTACGCACACTCATACGGGTGTGTTTACGGCGTCTTTTTTGGAGTGAAAAATGCGACTGCCTTGATCAAGGCTAGCAATATCTCAAAAACGCTACCACCTTTTGAAATGAAAATTTCACAGATTAGTTTTATGGTATACATCTACAACTATACAGGATTGAAACAAACAGTGGGTTCCAGTTACCACACGTATACAATCCCTTTAAAGCTATATCAATTGGTTTTTGGGAGAGTATTTCTATGGAGGATTGTTACTGGTGTGAACATTCAGTTTGGGAGCTTTCAGGTTGATACTACATGTACTCATTTGTTTCCAATTTCATATCCCGTACTTTGTCTTTAAACACAAGCAACTTAAGTTTCAGAAAATCATGTCGGAAAGTTGTATTGTTTCTGCAACACTGAAACTATAAATTGTGAGTAATTCTACCAACAAAATTATTATTATTAGTTAATATCTTCAAGCAAACTTGACTTCTCAATTTTGATTGGTAGCAACAAGAGTGTGGTATTTTAAACCTATACTGCACGGCCCATATCAAACCCCGTTCTAACACATTGTGCTACGCGTCACGTTTCATTGAGATAAATTTATTATCCCACGCATGCACATGCAATGATGGACAAATATAGCACATTCCTACGTCCAATATCCAACTCGGCTGTCATATAGGTAACAAAAAAAGAAGGTAAAAGATCATTCAAGTCCACTACCTTAAGAAACACAACAATAGAAAATATTGTAGACTGGTGAAACAATTGCTGGTTTCAATGGATAGTAAACCCTGCAATCATTTGTCAATATAATGTACCGGTAATAATTATACTAAATAGGCCTAATGCAAACATTTCATCTTTCTTAATCTTGTGTTACTTCATTGTCAGCCTTGCCATAAAAAACCAAACATGATGTAACGTAGAAACTCCAAAAGTTGATCATCAGATGTTTGACACTCAGGCAAAAAAAGGAAACTGGTACGAGTATCATTTCTTGTTGGTGGGGGGGGGGGGGTAAACTTACCCTTGAAGAGCGGGGAAAGTTTCCAGATACCAATGCCTCCCTGAGCCATAAATTGACCCAGTCCTAGCTCCAAAAGAAGTAGAGGTACACCTCCCACAACCAGACATATCAGATACGGGATAAGGAACGCACCTGTACAGTTTCAAATACCCCAGAATTGAAAGACTTTAGTAGCAGTGTGTCACAGAATTGTAGTTTAATGGATGTAATCAATGCATTGGAGATATCAAACAATATAAATAACCATAGAGCAAGGACCTTGCTCTATGAAATAACTAAGAGAGGTTTGCGGTAACACCATGTGAATATCTCTTTTGAGTAGTGTTGGTTCTAGAGTAGTGTTGGTTCTGAAAATAACCGGTGGTTAACAATTTAAATGTTGGTAGCCTTTTGATGTGTGGTGCACTGTTGACCAAGTGCTTTCAGAATCCTGTGGTAAACAAAATCCAGACACCATGGGTGGGGTTTGAACCCACCACAACCCCTGCATTCTAGAGCAGATATCTTAACTTTTAGCCCACCAAGCTGCACTGTGAACAAGTTTGCAGTATAGTACCTGCTGCTAATTATATGATTTGAACTGATCTTTTGTTTGTGGTCAGGGCCCAATTTCATAGAGCTGCTTAACGTTTTGTGCTTATTGTGCGAGTTTCCTTTTCATAGCGCTGCTAACCGTAAACACACAAAAAGGCATGCTAACCAGTTCTTATGAAAACCAATGACGTAACAGTGCTAAAATTGGAACCAATTGGAAGTTTTCCAATGTTGTGTTTTGGCACAAAACCAATTGAACTCAAATGGACCCAGTTGGATTCAGTTTGAAATTTTTTCCAACTGAACCCAATTAGACTTTTTCCAACAGGACCCAATTGGTCTCAAATGGGAAATAAAGTTTCCAGTTGAAATTAATTTAGAAAGTGAAATTTCCAATTGGTAGAAACAAATTCCAACTAATTCCAATTCAATTAAATCAAACCAACTGACTCCATTTCCAATTGGACTGAGTTGGTATAAGATTTTGTTCCAATTGGAAATTTAGTATTCCAATATAAACCAACTCACACCAACTCAATACCAACTCAATCCAATTCTTTCCAACTGGATATCCAATTGGAATGAATTGGTAATTTTGGGAAGGGAATCCATGCTGGCCGCCTAATTTTCTTGCTAACCTGTGAAAATACGCTTACGCTTAAGCAATTTGTTTCGTTATAGTTAGCACAAAAATTTGCTTAATAATAATAATAGTAATTATACCAAACATTTATAAAGCGCAAAAACAAATGGTCACTATGCGCTGTACAAAATACCATTAAGCAGCGCTATTAAATTGGCCCCTAGTGGTTGAACCGTCAGCTCTAAAATAATTAGGGTTGAGGGTAGACCCAGTAACTGGGGCGCTGTACTATTTTTTTTTCGAATTTTTATATAATCGGATACTAGCGCCCCAGGAAAAAGTTGTACCGTTCATGAGTGTTCTTCAATTGGGAACAAAAATGCCTCGAACGACAAAAATACCCAACAAAATAGCTTTATATTCGCCTACTGGCTTCTTGATGTCTAAGATGCAACATCAGGCATTTGAATGTACTCACATTTTTGTTTTGTGCTGCAAATTTACGATTTTTTGAAGTTGATCTGAGCATATCGGTAAAACCGCCATGATGTCCAGCGCTCAGCTTTATATGGTGGCCCTGAAGGGACATCTCATATCGCAAATATGTGCGCAGACTTGTGCTATATCAAGAAATTAATCGCGAAGATGACTACCGCTACATGACTAGCACAAGTCTGCGCACATCTTCCCGTTTAATTTCACAACATTGGACAAGTCTGCGCACATATTTGCGATTAGTTTCACGACATCGCACAAGTCTGCGCACATATTTGCGATATGAGATGTCCCTTCAGGGCCACCATATAAAGCTGAGCGCTGGACGTCATGGCGGTTTTACCGATATGCTCAGATCGACTTCAAAAAATTGTAAATTTGCAGCTCAAAACAAAATTGTGAGTACATTCAAATGCCTGATGTTGCATCTTAGACATATAAAGAAGCCAGTAGGCGAATATAAAGCCATTTTGTTGGGTATTTTTGTCGTTCTGAAGCATTTTTGTTACTAATTGAAGAACACTCGTGAATGGTACGACTTTTTCCTGGGGCGCTACTATGACCGATAATGTCAAAATAAAAAAAACGAGTATATTTCCTAGTTACTGGGTCTAGGTTGGGGAGTCATTGGGCGAATCATGTGTACATCACCAAAATATAAACAATTCAGAGGGGAAAAAAACAGCAAAAAACAGCGCCCAAGGAAAAAGTCGTACCGTTCACGAGTGTTCTTTATTTGCTGCAAATTTACAATTTTTTGAAGTCGATCTGTGCATATCGGTAAAACCGCCATGACGTCCAGCGCTCAGCTTTATATGGTGGCCCTGAAGGGACATCTCATATCGCAAATATGTGCGCAGACTTGTGCTATATCAAGAAATTAATCGCAAAGATGACTACCGCTACATGACTAGCACAAGTCTGCACACATCTTCCCGTTTAATTTCACGACATTGCACAAGTCTGCGCACATCTTCCCGTTTAATTTCACAACATTGCACAAGTCTGCGCACATATTTGCGATATGAGATGTCCCTTCAGGGCCACCATATAAAGCTGAGCGCTGGACATCATGGCGGTTTTACCGATATGCTCAGATCGACTTCAAAAAATCGTAAATTTGCAGCACAAAACAAAACTGTGAGTACATTCAAATGCCTGATGTTGCATCTTAGACATATAAAGAAGCCAGTAGGCGTATATAAAGCTATTTTGTTGGGTATTTTTGTCGTTCTGAGGCATTTTTGTTACCAATTGAAGAACACTCGTGAACGGTACGACTTTTTCCAGGGGGCGCTAGTTCGACCGATAATGTCAAAATTTTAAAAAACGAGTACAGCGCCCCAGTTACTGGGTCTATGGGGGAGTCATTGGGCGAATCATGTGTACATCACCATAATATAAACAATTCAGAGGGGAAAAAAACAGCGAAAACTGTGCCATACAACTTTGAATGCCAAGTTGATTTTTGTTTATGTTAGGAGGTTTAATTTATGGAACAAATCATCTTCATTTGACATTCCACACCGGAGGGAAAGACGCTCAAAAGAACTTTATCATAATAAAAAATAAAGTTTCTGTAGTGAAAAAACGCTAATAAGTCAAAAGTTCTTTCGGTACTTTCAATGATCTAGAGTGGAACTCCCATTCCCAAACCACATGCATGTCCCATAACACCCCATTTGGGGTTTGGGAGATGGCCCATTTGCTCTATATATAGTCTATGGTAATTAATACTAATCTAGCTACGTAGACTAGGTAGTACTACGGTACTAGTAGTAGGCAGTAGTACATTCAACCAAACATACCTCCTCCATTTTTATAACACAGGTACGGAAACCTCCACACATTGCCAAGGCCAACGGAGAACCCAATCAGCGCGAGTAAGAAATCCAGCTTGCTACTCCATTGCTCTCGAGCTACCGCAGGTTTTTCCTTTAAATCATTTTCACTTTCAGCATCTATTGCAAGTAAATCCTTCCGTTTGGCTGGGCTCAAGGTATCAGCGGTATTCTCTTCCAGTTCCACTGATGTTTTCATCTTGGTTGCTGTTGGTGGCCGGCAGTAGGCCTAATGCTGATGAAGGAGATCGGTTGTTTTAGAATGGTAAATACACGTCTGTTCACGCGTAGCGCTCTGCAGCGATTGTGTGTGTGTGTTTTGAAGTTTGGTTTACATCCATGTACATGTACATTGACTACGTCGTGTGCTATATGCATGCGAGCAGTAATTTAAAATGCCGGTACACATACACACGTGTGTAAGGTGAACGTGCTCACAAACGTCTAGACTTGGTTCCAAGTCTGTGATCGTGGTTTTTTGTCTACCTGTATAGAGGGCCTGAAATAGCGCCCTCTTGTGGATTAACCCCCGAATAACCTTCGATCGCAGACCTGGGAATCTTGTTCATTGGTTTGTACACACCCTTTGGCGAATTAGTCCAAAAGTGGACAGAACAATCTGATTAGTCAGAATCACAAAAAAACTTTTTGCCCAGTTTATTGAGATTTTGCTTTTTTCCTGGCAAAACAAGGGGGAGTGCGTGCCCGGTGGCCCCTTCCTTCAACCCACCTTTGGAGTGTAGGCCTATGGTTAATCGCCCTCTGCCAATTTGGACTGAGACGTTGTGCATTTTTTCCTTTTTATTCCATGTTTTAAAGAACATCATTCAAGTGACATGATAGTTAAATCGGTACAGTTAATAGTAAAATTGCCAACACAATCCAAGATCTCACTTTTTCGTCAACATGACATCGTTCAAGGCATCACTTTTGACGTTGAGCTCATCTCAAAATTAGTCTCTTCATCAAATTGTCCCACAGTTTTAAGGTACGCACGTGGAATCATGTATACAAAACAATGTATCAAAATTTATCCAAAATGGAAAGTATAATCTGGTCAACAGTTTTCTGTTTTTCAGGGGTGAACATATCTATTGAATATCTTCGGCCTGTTGTGGAACAGGCTTCGCGGTAGTCATAACAATGCACAGTTACAGCAATTATTATTATGTGTTTTTTGCGTAATGTTGCTTCACCATTCCCTCCCGCTTCCCACCTTCCCCGTCTTTTTGGTGTGTTTGGGGTTATTTTGGGGGTTTGGGGGGGTTTTTTTGGGGGGGGGGGGTGGGGGTCAAATTTACCCGCACGTGCCCCGGTTGCTCCCCCTGAATCTGCTTATGTTTGTTAATAACAACAGGCCAGTCTGGTTTAACCCTGCGGGAAGACAAGGGGAGACTCCGGAAGGCACCTTTTTCCTTTTTTTAATTACTGACAAATTTGGGAGCCAATTCCCCTGAAACTTCATGTAATCCTCAATGAAACCCTCTAGTTTGACATTCTAAAGTCACCTTTAACATTGAGCGCTGTACAGGTCAGGCATATTTTTGGATAGCTCGGGCCGACAGCCGAAGCTTACTCATTTGTGTACAATGTAAAAGCCCACTGTGTTGTGTGCAGATCTAATCCCCTTGAGTTTCACCACTGCCAAGCTTGCAAAGCTCAATGCTATGAGTCATCCTAGTCTAGTGACAGGTTGTAAATAAACAGAAAAGGGATTGTGTCAACCAAACAATGTTATATACGCGTAACAGAAACTGCCTTCCGTGAGCTCCCCTTAGGCTGCTTGTGTAATTTGAAGGGGGGGTGCAACTCGCAGGGAATCATTGGTACTCAACACTGGAACTCTTTACCGTCCACGTGGGGATGAAAATCGAAATGTGACGAAAGGGAGACTCTGCAACCGGGATCACTATAATGATTTGATATACCTCGGCCTATACCCTATTTTTTAGTCTATGCAGGTAAAATGATTTCCCTGAATTATTTTCTCCTTCTCCTTTTCTTTAGTCCCTCTTCTTTTTCTATTGTTCTTCTCCTTTCTCCCCTTCTTTCTTTCTTTCTTTCTTTCTTTCTTTCTTTCTTTCTTTCTTTCTCTGAGAGGGGAACCATCATCCATCTGTTCATTACCTGCAGAGCCATTCAGCCTTCATTGAATCTTCTGCACACCCTTCTACAACGCCTTCTACCTGACCAGTCTCTGGACTTCACCTCCTTTTGGAGTCTTATCCCACACGCCGCAGTCATCCATCTGTGTACTTATCTCAATATCAGTTTGAAGAGTTCTATTTATTGGTTATACCAAAGAACCCTTTTTGATCCCTTAATTGTTGTTTGGCAAAATCACCTGAAATATAAAATTTTGTCCGAATTATTTGTTTACAAAGCATGTAATGATCTCAAAAATGTTGAAAAAAAATGGAATCATAGCAACGCCATTTTGGTTCTGCATAATGATAGGTTTACCTGGTTTATTTAATGTGCTTTTCCAAATTCCTTATCAACTACTTAATTAATTGCTGTTTTATATTTCCATTGCTATTTATTGTTGATTTGATGTTTTGTGTTCAATCGGCACTGTCTTTTTAACTTGTAATAATGAGTTAATTTTGTTGCGACAATAAAGTACCAGTTGAAAAGTCAAAAGTCTCCCCTTCTTTCTTTCTTTTATTCTTTTTTTCTTTTTTTCTTTCTTTCTTTCTTTCTTTCTTTCTTTCTTTCTTTCTACGCCTTTTTCTATTTTCTTCAAAATGATAGAGGGAAGCCGCCCCTGCCCCCCCTCCCACCTCCCCCCCCGTGGCGCCGGCCTGCCCTCAACGGTTCAATTTTACGCAGAAACCGCAGACAACTTTAGGATATTGAATCCACCAAGAAGAAGGTCACCTTCTCCTTGGATACTGCAAAACCACAGTTACAGCCTGCTCCACAACAACCTTGCTCACAAGGAACAATCGCGTCATGGACATGACAATCACACGGAACTGCCCATGCTAAACAATACGTAACGCGATCTGGAAGAGTTGTGAACAAACCGAACAAACTTTCCTTGTAAATGACAGTGATTAGAGCCTAATTCTCATGATTCTATGTTGATTTTGTATACCTACCAGGGTTATCGATTTGGACTCCTCAAGCAATTGCTCTTGAAAGGCTAGAAATAATGTTTATGGAAAACCGCCAACAGAAAATAAAACAACAGTTGTTTACTCAAAAATAATCCTTCCAATTGTTTACAATCAGACTTCTTTTATTTTAAGACAAAATGCATGTTTTGTTGATTCTAATTTTTGCACATGTTCGAATTAATGCATTTTATAAAAACAGGTGTTTTTTCGCAAACAAGCTAAGTTCAGGAAGGAAAAAAATATGAAAAAAATATTGTTTTTAAAGGGGGATGTAACATACCAAGCACTTTCTTATGCATAAGAACCACCAAGAGGTGGCGCCCTTTACGTAACATGTACTGAGCTTGGGACATGTCAGGAGTTCTAATACGGAGTTGAGTCCAGAATAGCACTATTTGCATCGCCGCCAACGCAGAGGGCGACCAGTGATGAAATATCACTGAGTTGCGATTCCGGGCAGGACCGCAGCCGGTGTGGCAGGAGATTCTGTCCCCCCGGAGATTCTGTCCCCCCATACGGAGAACTGTGTACAAACTTCTTTTGAAAGCGCCCTCTTTTGAATCCTCCTCCTCCAGCCATGTCAATTTCCCGTATGGGCACAGAATCTCCGGGGGACAGATTTCCCTGGGACACCGGACGTCCTGTAGACCCGTCTCAGGGTGAAACAAGAACCGCGGGAATTTGGAATTGTGGCACGGTTAGCCTGAACTCAACACGTTGGTAAGATAATCGTTTGGTATTTTGAGCTCACAACGTATGAACTTAACGGTATATTCGTGCTTTTATTTTGCTACTGTACCCTATGTTGGGGGAAACGTGTGGAACACGGAAGGCACAGTTGTCAATTATTGCTCACGGCAGCGGGGCGGACCGCTGAGAAATTTCGAATGCATACCAAGAACCCGCTCCTGATTTGCGGTCCAGATATTAAGGTTAGGTTCGATATTCTACTGCATGTATTTGACAAGAAATGTTGCACTGGAAACCCCAGGTTTCAGATAGCGCGATCCACAAGTAGTGAGGTCATACCCGAATGATCGGTCCTACTACTTGCCGTCAACTCGCCGACTTGCCGTCAACTCGCCGTCAACTCATTTTCGTGCCGTCAACTCATTAAATATACATCACAAATTTATAAATGGGGCATGGAAGTGTTAAGTCTGGGCTAAACTACATATTTCCTATGGTTTTCGGTAAAATTTCATTTACAAAAACGATTTTGTGTTGATAAATAAATAGTACCAATCATTGACACCTTGGGCCAAGACTAATCCATATGCAGGAAAAGCGCTCTCAGTTGCCATGTTGTGCAAGCGAGATAATTTTTTTACAGGAAAAAAACTAAATTTTTATTCCGAAATGTAACCTAAAACTTATGAGAATTCTCTTTTAGCTAATACTTTACAGTACTATGCTTCTTTTGTGGATTTTAAATGTATATTGGAGGAGTTGACGGCGAGTTGACGGCACAAGTGAGTTGACAGTTGACGGCAAGTAGTAGGACCCAACTGATCGCGGTCAAAAGCCACAAAGACCGGCTTTCAAGTACCCTCTTTCATATCCCTTTATAGGCCTTAAGCTTTCTTACAGTTGTGCAACCCCGGTATGGGAACCGGTATGAAGCGGAAGGCCTTGCAATTAAAGCCATCCTTGGTACAGATCTGACATCGACATTGGCATGTTTAAATCCAAACGCAGTAATTTCATCCATGATGAGTGACCAAATTCATGAAATCATTGAAGAACATGAAGGGCTTACGGCGCCGTTGGGGAATCATCCTCAAAGATTTTTCGGGGCCTCTGCACTTCATACAAGATTTCCAATAGATGCTTTGAAAGCTTGATACAAGATGGATGGGACGATCCAACACAGTTTAAAGACATGAGTGCGGAGTGGAGAAACCATGTGTTGGCCTTAGCTCCGAATGGGGTTCAAAAAAGAAATCTTGAGATAATGCTGCCAAGTGTCGATGCTGGCCCCATATAGATATTAATATTAAATGATAATACATATATTAATTAATAACAAAAAAATAATAAAATAGGGGAAAAATATATGTATATATATACATCAAGGTTTTCTCATACTGTAAATTTTTTAAGTAACACCTGCCGAGGAGATTGGCTCAAGGTTGCTCAAATCAAAGAATGTTTGAATAATTTGCTAAGGACATTAAATGGTCAATGTTTAGTTTTGTACCTGCTGAGCGTCGGGAAGGCTTAAGGTTTTCTCATACTGAAAATGTTTTAAGTTATACCTGTCGAGCAAAGGGCTCAAGGTTGCTAAAATGAGAGAATGTTTGAATAATTTGCCAAGGCCATTAAAATGACAATGGTTAATGTTGTACCTGCCGAGCGGATGGCTCAAGGTAGCAAGAATGAAAGAATCCTTGAATGATTTGCCAAGGTCATAAAAATGACAATGTTTAATGGTGTACCTGCTGAGCCTTGGAACAGTGAGCTGTTCCAAGGCTCAGCAGGTACACCATTAAACAGTTATAATTGTTTCAAGTTATAATTGCCGAGCAAAGGGCTCAAGGCTGCTCAAATATAAAATGTTTGAATAATTTGCAAGGGACATTTAAAGACACTGGTTAATGCTACCTGCTGAGTGTTGGAAAGGCTCAAGGTTCTCTCATCATACTGATAATGCTTTACACCTGTCGAGCAAGAGGCTCAATGTTGCTAAAATGAAGAGTGTTGGAATAATTTGCTTAAGACAGTTAATGAAATCGTTTAATCTGGCTCTTGTTCTATGGTTTTATATTGTACCCCTTAGCATTTGAGAGGCTCAGGGTTCCTCATACTGTAAACATTTAAGGTACACCTGTTGAGCGAAGGCCCAAGGGGTCCAAATAAAAGATGCTCTGGAAGTCAGGAGCATTTGCAAGGCAATTAAATGTTCAGTGCTATAATTTGCTCAAACCGGAAAACATTTGGGGGGGGGGAGAGACAAAGAAAAAGAAAAAGAAAAAAGCGGGTGTTACATTTTAGTACCTACCTAATGGTATAGTGATCTGATACAGGCAAAGTCTGCAGAAAATATTGCGTTTCCGCCATTTTTTCTAATAGACAAAGTCCTAACCAAAAAATGTGTTATGACCGAGCAGTTGGCATATAATTGTTCCTTTGTGGCATACACAAACGTGGTTTCCCAGACTGCCCAAGTTGCTTATCAGGAAACCTGTCATAATACCAAACAAACCTGATTTGCTTACACTTCCCTCCTCAGACAGACTACACCCACGAGGCATCGTCTGAGGCTCAAGGCTTTTCTCTTGTCAGGAAGACACTGCGAATGCAAGGTATTTCAAGACAGTCTGCCAAGAAGATCAGGAAATGTTACTGGTCCTCACTCAAGAAGTGGGTTCTGTACTGATTTAGGACAAAAACTGATCGAGCAACTATTTCAGCAGTGATCAATTGCCTTATTGAGGCATTTCACGGCGGCAACGGTTACAGCAGTTTGAATACTCTTCGAAGTGCCATATCTGCCGTGTTACCTTCGACAGAGGGCGTGACAGCTGGAGCACATCCCCTCAACAATGCCGAGATATTTCTCCACTTCGGATGTCACTGTAGTCTTTAGCACATCAAGAAGTTGGGCTCAAATGAAAATGAGAGTACTTTTTGCTCTCGTTTCTGGGCAACGTTGCCAAACGCTTTCTTTGGCAAACTAAGACAATGTATTATAACAAACCTATCCAGACGTCGAACTTTACAAAGGCACTCTTTAAGAACACCCGAGTCTGGAAAAGAACGGAGGGGTGCCGCAGTTGCTATAGTCAACATGGCCCTTCCGGCAACATGTTTGTAGTCTATTTAAACAAACCCTTTGTATAATATTATTTGGGACTGTCTTGGCAGATGCAGACAGGTCATATCGTGCGTAAACATCGGCACGTTAAAGGCACTGAACACGTTTGGAAATATTGTCAAAGACCAGTGTTTCTCACTTGGTGTATCCCAACATTTGCATAAAATAACAAGCCTGTGAAAATTTGGGCTCAATTGGTCATCGAAGTTGCAAGGAAATGATGAAAGAAAAGACACCCTTGTTGTACAAATTTGTGTGCTTTCAGATAGAAATTAAAAAACTTCTTGCAAGACGTTTTTATTATTTTCGTGAGAAATTACCTCTTTCTCAAAAACTACGTTACTTCAGAGGGAGTCGTTTCCTACAATGTTTTATATTATCAACAGTGTTACGATCCAAAAATCTCCAAACTATCCGTGAATATAAATCACTCAAAAAGCCTGAATTTTCTCAGATGCAACAAAGAACTCAACCAAGGTGACACTGATGTAAAGAACACAGAATCAAAGTGACTTAATGATGAAACTATCAGCTGCTTCAAATATCGATTCGGTTTAACAAACGTACAATGATTGAGTAAAACAAGTGTACATTAAAAATAGATCTTATACAAAATAAGTAATCTTATGGGCTAATACGTCAACAGGGATGAAATACAGGCGAGGATCCCGGCAACGGAAGATACAGCGAGGATCACATACACTGGCTATAAAACGATCAACTCCAGGGACGGTAAAACAGTTCTTTGCCGATGTGACTATGAGCTATCACGGGGTGAACTCATTCCGACAAATGTCCAGAAGAAGACAAAGCAATAACGGGTACACAATCTGACACCCGCCACAAAATACGGGGAAGAAGACCCCACAATATCGAACTGTAGATTAAGTTCGAAAATGTCCTTTCCGGAATTAAATTAAGCTCTTTAAACTGCACTCGGTCAAAAGCGAACTCTCAAAAGCTCCTCCAACGAGTTGAAAAACATTCAGAGAAGTCGTACCTTCCACCAGTCTTGAGTATGTGTGTCCTGTCGAAAATTTACCCGCAGCCCGTATATAAAGGATTTGTGATGTTTTCTGGAAAGCACTAGAAACTAACTTCAAACTTCCAGAGCCCAGAACCTTTTAAGTTCTAGATCATTCATAACGGATTAGCACCGCCCACTAGGGTCAACGGACTTACACACAGAGAATGATTGACAGCGTGCGTTGCTTGTTACCAAGTAAGTTTTTATGCTAATATTTGTTTTGAGTCATTACCAATCGTGTACGATACCTTTAAAGAACCTTACCATTAACAATAACAAAAACAATTCTGCGCATTTCTCTGACTGGGGGACGTGTCCTTTTAACTCTCTCGTTCCAACGCCAAAAATGAGCTGATAAATTGAGAATTTCGGTGTCCAGTTGAGTGTATTTCAATTCTAGAGCAAGTTATATTACTTCTGGATCTTTCTGAGGGTAACATGTCCAACGAAAAGGAGAAAATGAAGGAAAAAAGATCGACCAGAGCCATGCGACGCAACGAAGGGGCAAGTATTGTAGACTACTTACTGTACTGTAACGGCCACCACCACCACAGCTACTCCCACTGAAGAAACATGTGCGTAACAAAATGGCGACCAATCCATTCACAAGAAACTTGACAATATTACCAAGATATTAGAAACTGTGGTCTCTCGTCTAGATAAAGTAAAACAGAGAATTTCTTCATTTGAGGGAGAGTATGCTGTGCTGAAAGAAAAAGTACGTGAAATAGATGAAGGGATGGATATGATGAATAAAACTGTTGAAGATCTACAATCGTCGCAAGCACAGTCGGAGAATTTGGATGAGCTGAAATGGAAGTTGAATGATTTGTCAAATAGATCTCGTCGTAACAACCTGGTGATATGGGGCATACCAGAGAACAGTGAAAGAGAATTCTCAGGTTGGGAGCTTATTCAAGATTTCTTTTCGAAGCATATGGAGCTAGAGGGGAAGGAAATGGAAATTGAACGTGCTCATCGTAGCCCAGCTGGGAGAGTAAGTCGTACAGGAAAACCTAGACCCATTCACGTGAAGCTTTTGCGGTATGGAGATCGAGAAAATCATGTGCTTCTTTCGGCGCCGAAATGTTTGAAGAACAAGCTGTAAAAGGATAGGAGAGTGTACATCTCGGATGATGTCACCGAGAAAGTACGGGAAGATAGAAAGAAATTGGTTCCAGAAAGAAACAAGCTGCGTGAAGAGGGGAAGTTTGCCATCATTCCCTGGAATGTTCCTGCCTGCTTACTAGTGAAATCTCAAGATGGAAAGTTCAAGCGTATGTCAGTAGTAGACTTTGGACATTAAATTGATGTAACTAACTTGCGGCGTTGGACATCGAGACAGAGTTGACACCGTGGACGTTGATCCTTTTTTTTAATATCTTGGATCTTGTTGGTGCGTGCCGGCATTTTTTTTTTCTCGGCTGTTAGTTAAACTTTGTTTTGGTCAACCCCTTCAGCCGAGCCAACTTGGACGGGACTTATTTTTGTGGATATGGGCTATTTCCTTTACGTGCGGACTACTGCTGTCATCCACCCTAGCCCCGTGAACTACATGGACTTGTTTTTTTGTGGTCATCTGGGGTACACCCATTCTCGTTTGTGTTTGTTGGATGTGTTTTTGTGTGTTTGCAACTGCTTTGCTCAAAATTGTATGTATTTCATGTACCTACGTTGTCTCTTTATGTATTCCGGTTTTTGTTATTATGCAAATGTGTCCACTATACCACTATTACCAATCGGGAGCCTATTCATCAATTGTTATTAAGTACTGGTTTAAGCTTCAATTATGCTGCGGCATTGTCCGGTTACGCTGTTGTGAGTCAAATCATAGATCTGAGGCACACATCTAAACTGGTAGTGCCAGACCCAGGTGATTATTGTTGTGAGTTTAGAGGCCCCATGAATTGTGGTCCTTCAGGTATTTTCTTAAATTAGGTTCCATGCCTGGGGATGATTTAAAAATCTTCTCTCTCAATGTGAGAGGCTTAGGAAACTTCAGGAAACGTAGGAGTATTTTCAATTGGTGTCGTAAATCCAAGGCAGATTTAATTTTGCTCCAAGAAACCCACAGCACAAAAGAAGTCGAAGTGCAATGGCAACACGAGTGGGGTGGTAACATTTTATTTTCTCATGGCTCAAACAATAGTCGTGGTGTTGCCATAATATGTCAGAATGGGAACAACATTGATGTGGACAAAATTTTCGTGGAGATGATTTAGGTAGAATTTTGATTATTAACTTTATGAAGAGTGTTTTGAGTTTTATCCTTGCAAATATTTATGCCCCTAACATTGAGAACATGCAGATTAGTTTTTATGATGAATTGAATTGTTTATTTTGTGAACAAGACTTCGAGACTAAGGAAAGGATTATCGTAGGGGGTGATTTTAACTGTGTCCTGGATTCTAGTATCGATAAAAAAGGTGGTATTGTTAAAACAAAAACGAGCGTGGTTGATAAAATCAATAATCTGACGGAGAATTATGATTTGGTTGATATATGGCGCTTGAAGAACACCAGTGAGTGTAGATTTACATGGAGGCAGACTAGCCCTCTCATTCAATGTAGGCTGGACTATTTCCTGATAAGTAATAATCTTATTGAGAATGTCAGGAACACCGACATTCGCCCAGGTATTAGGACCGACCATTCTGCAATTGCTATTACCTTTCAATTGTATAAAGAACCTAATAGAGGCCCTGGCCACTGGAAGTTTAATAATTCTTTTTTAGAAGACGAGAAGTTTGTGCAGGAGATGAATAGTAATCTTCAAGTTTGGTTAGGTGACCCATCAATTACGGATCAGCAAGTGAAATGGGAGTGGATTAAATTTAAGGTCAAAAGAAAGTGCAATGAAGTTTGCTAAGGAGAAATCTCGGCTGAAGAAAGATAGAATTGCTGATCTTACAGATAAATTAGATCAATTAGAATCTTCTCTTGCCCACGAACACAATGAAAATATATTAGAGGAGATTCAGGTCATCAAAGACGAATTAGAGGAGATTGATGCTAAATTAATTGAGGGTATTGTTATTCGTTCACGATTAAGATGGTCTGAGAAGGGGGAAAATAGTAATAAATATTTTCTTGGTCTGGAAAAAAGGAACAGCAGACGAAAGCATTGTAAGAAGCTTATCACAGATGAGGGTCGGGAAATTATTAATCCCAACGATGTCCTTACTGAACAAAAGGACTTTTATCATAATCTCTATGAGTCCAATCTTGATGAAAAGACCGATATTGAGAACGATGTTTTCTTTCATGACAACAAGATTCCTGTGCTCAGTGAGGACGATATGCTGCTTTGTGAAGGACACCTTACCAATGTTGAGTGTTACGATGCTTTGAAGAAAATGGCCAATAATAAAAGCCCTGGTAATGACGGGCTGTCCTCCGAGTGGTATTTGATATTTTGGAATGTCATTGGTAATTTTCTTGTTGATGTTTTAAATACTGGTCTCACAAATGGGAACATGTCGTCGTCACAAAGACAGGCAGTTATCACATTGATTGAAAAGGAGGGTAAAGACAGAAGTAAATTAAAAAACTGGAGACCAATTTCCTTGTTAAATGTTGATTATAAAATCGCCTCTAAAGCGTTAGCTTCTAAAATTAATAAGGTTGTCCCAAATCTAACTCACAATTACCAATGTGGTTTTGTGAAGGGTAGATTTATTGGTGAATCAATCAGAACCATCCAGGATGTTATGCATTACACTAAAAGTAAAGATATTCCAGGTTTGATGATTTTCCTTGACTTTGAAAAAGCCTTTGACTCGTTAGAATGGAACTTTTTATTTAAAGTTTTTGGAGTGCATGAATTTTGGCCCAGATTTTGTTAGAAATGTCAAATCTCTTTACTCGAACATAAGTAGCTGTGTAATGAATAATGGTCGTACCTCAAGTTACTTTTCAGTTGGAAGAGGGGTGAGACAGGGTGACCCACTGAGTCCGTACTTATTTATATTAGCCATAGAACTGTTGTCATGCGCTATAAGAAATTATCCGGATAATTAAAGGTATTTTTGTAGAGGATGCTGAAATTAAGATTATCCAATACGCAGATGATAGTACCTGTATAGTCCAAGATGAGAACTCAGCTGAAAACCTATTTGTCCTCATGAGCAAATTTACAATGACCTCAGGTTTGAAACTAAACGCGAGTAAATCACAAGCTATGTGGCTGGGCTCCAAACGGTTCTCTGTTGAAAAACCTTTTGATATTGATCGGCCTGACACACCTATTAAGGCACTGGGTGTTTATTTCTCTTATGAGGATGACGCAGCTGAAAGTATGAACTTTGAGCCTAAAATCAAGATTCTGAAAACCACTCTTAATATTTGGAAGTCTAGGCGCTTGACCTGGTCTGGTAAAATTCTGTTGGTCAAGACTTTCGCCTTGTCTCAACTATTATATTTGGCCTCTGTAATTTCAGTTCCCACATAATATGTTGTTCAGCAGGTCGACAAAATTGTTTATGATTTCATCTGGAATGGGGGAAAAGGAATGGTCAAAAGGAGTACCCTTATTGGTAATATTGATGAGGGTGGTTTGAAGATGCCGGATACAAAAAGTATGTTCAAAGCTCTGCAAATCAAATGGATCCAGAGATACAATAATGTGAGTTTGGCTCCTTGGAAGCTCATCTTCAAGGAATATATCTCTCCTTATGACGGTAATTTAATTTTCTACTGTAATGTTAAAATTAGCCAAGTGAAAAAGTGGAATAACATCCCCTTGTTTTACAGGGAGGTGCTCGTCTCGTATTTTGATTTGGTAAAACCAAGTGATGTAAAGATTACTTCACAGTGTATTTATAACAACCACTGTATTAATATCAACGGTAAACCCTTCCTATACAAAAGATTGTATAATGCTGGTATGGTTCTATTAAGTGATTTGTATTATGAGAGTGGTGCTTTGATCCCCTTTTTTGAATGGACTATTGGGGGGGTCTTTCAAATAAGGATTATTTGCATTGGAGGGGGGTTATATCACCCATCCCAACAAATTGGAAACATATCCTCAGCCAGGGCTTTGATAGAAATAAATGCATTGCCAAAGGTTTCATTGTACAGAATAATATATAGAGAGACTCACATTGACACTTTATCAACCAAGATGATTTACCAAATCTTTAATCATAGGATTAGGGAAGTACCCACTTCACAGAAGAAATATACTGATGTTTTTAACATCGATGATGATGGGTGGTGTGGAATTTACTCTTTGCCATTTAAAGCCTGTGCTGAGGTCAGAACAAGGATTTTTCAATACAAAATCAATGTTAATTGTTTGATGACTAATAGTAGGCTTTGCAAGATGAGGATTATTTCTAATGATAGTGTTCTTTTTGTGAAACTCACCCTGAAACAATGAGGCATATGTTTTATGAGTGCACGTTTGTTAAGACTTTCTGGACGAATGTAGAGAACTGGTGGGAGAAAGTACTTCATGATGCCATCCGATTGGAGTATAACTCTATCATTTTTGGCGTAGATGTACATAATTCTGAGGTACTTTTGGAAAACTTATGTATTATTTTGGCGAAGAAAGTTATCTATATAACTGTAGATTAAAGAACAAGAAACCTAATATGACCTCCTTTTTTAACTAAGTTAAGTTTCACTACACATTGGAGAAAAAAATAGCTTTGGACAACAACAACCTGTACAAATTTGATAATAAGTGGACTGCTCTTAGAAATGACCTTTTTAATTAATATGCCAGATTACAGGATTGTCTGTTTTTTCCGCTCTTTTGTTTTTCCTTGGTATGTAATTTGTACCTGTATGTCGTATTGTTTTGTGTGAACTTGAGCATTGCAAATAAAATAAAAAAAGTAAAAAAAATAAAAAGTAAGTTTTTATGCTAACATTTTTTGTTTGAGTCATTACCAAACGTGTACGATACATTTAAGGTTATACCCAACCGTTATGCTTTTCCTGTGTCTCTAGAGTGAAGACGGTGTAAGAGATTTTGGCACCTGAAGTTTGTAAAACTATGTATGTTAGTTTTGGTAATCAAACTCTTGCCCATCAGCTTTGCTCTAAATTTCTCAATTTTGGCCGAAGTGTTATGTGATAACGAGTTAGAATTTAAAAATTAACCGAATAAATGAAGTGAATGAAGTTTAATTAGATTCTACCGAGTTAATCACTAACACTGACGTCCCCACTTACGTCCCCACCCGGTACTTTGTTATCGAGATCTACCGTTAAGGTGCTAGACCCACCCATTTTTATCTGACGGACAAACTTGAATAAACTTCAAAATGCACTGAGGGACTCGTACCTCGTGCGTGGTGAATCCATTGTTTTTATACAATCTCACGTAAGTCCTTAGTGTTAGTGATTAACTCTAGAACTCTAATTAAACTTCATTCACTTCAATTACTCGTTTAAGTTTTAAATTACAGGACACTTTCGCACAAGTTGCTGAACATTATTTTGTTATTCTGATCAAATACGATACTCCATCCTATAAAGAGGTTGCCGTCGTTCACGTATAGATAATGTAGGAAATTGTATCATTTTATTCCGTTCCGGTTATATTGAATTAAATCAAAAACATAAGAAGTCAAAAACTAAAACTAAACGTTTGGTGACAACAACCAAAAAAATGCCTTTAAAATAGAATTAGATGGGCAACTAAAAATATTTGGAAAAAACCCTACTATAATCATTAAAACATAACGACTCAACTTGAGTGAAAACGAAGACCCAAGAAAGCATCAGCCTTTGGCGGAAAACAATCAAAAGTAGTAATTTAAAGGCAGGGTATACTTTTGGTAATAGTCAAAGACCAGTATCCTCACTTGGTGTATCCCAACATATGCATAAAATAACAAACCTGTGAAAATTCAATTGGTCATCGAAGTTGCAAGAAAATAATGGGAAAAAACCGCCATTGTTGCATGGAACTGTGTGCTTTCAGATGCCTGAGGAAGGCTTCATGCTTAAAGCCTTGCTTAGATTCAAATTTGTGGGTAAAAAATACCTCTTTCTCTAAAACTATATTACTTCGAAGGGGGTCATTTCTAAGAATGTTATATAATATCAACAGCTCTCCAGTGCTGTTTACCAAGTAAGTTTGTATGGTCATTAACTTGTGGAGTAATTACCAAAAGTACACCCTGCCTCTAAGACTATATTAGGCCTATTATTAGAAGAACCCAATACAAGTATTGAAATGGAAACTGGACCATACATCAAAATATTCTGAATTACAACAAAACAGTGAGTAGTTTTAAAAAGCTATACACAGAGATTGATCAAACATGTTATTAACATTTTTCACTATATTTATTATAAACTGATGGACAGAGCAGGGGATTGCTTGCAGCGTTAATGCATGATGCATGGCTTTCCATTGTCGTCGTGTTGAGACGTCTTATTATTGTTGCGCCATCAACGGCGCATAGTCGCGTCGTGCAGTCGCATTATCGCATCTGTATCAGTTTGACTTTAATTATCCAGTGCTTGCCAATAGGTGGCACTGTCTTGATCACGCTAAGGCAAGTTCACACAATGACCATTATATTGTCGACTGATGGAGGTCGATGTTGCCTGGTACCAAACACATGTTTTTGAGCATGAGTACCAGTTAATATCGACACTAGTGGACATTCGCTTAGCCCCAACGGTCTCATCCAAGACCGCTGGTGTGGGCTGATGCTTGAACACATTCTTGTTCAGGATGTAGTGATGCATGATGGGAATGTCGCAATGTCGCAATGCGCACAACCACAACATATACACACACGGTATGATAATTTTAGCACGGAGGCTCCATGAATAATGTAAACGATCTTTTTAACCCAAAGTTGCAAGAAGAATGTTGCGGTCGAGCCCTATTTTTAGTACCTGAGCAAATAATTAATATATATATATCCAATTCGTCGGCTCAAACGATAATAAATTATTTCCGTTGCCGCCGCCTTCCTAGTTACTCAACCTGAAAAAGAATACAATTGCAAATGACGTTACGTTTGAGGAACACAAATGCAAGCGTTGAAAATGTCACCTTAAGCGTCGCTTGCAGTGAATTCGGTCAGCGCCTATAGGCCTATACTTTTGCTCCTCCCACTGCTGCTGTAACTGTTTTCTGTATACCTATTCAAATTACGCGCACTGGCTTGTTCCCATCAAAATTACATTTGCTATGGATTTACACAATAGAGCTACATTTAGTGGTCGAATCTTTCGTAAACAGGGAAAGGTGACCAGTGGTTATAAGGTCAGATGGAATGGTCTGATGCGCATGTAGCGTTACGTCAGCCCATCCCAGCGCCTTTGGTTGAGACGCTGAGACCGAGTAAATAGTGGACAAATGATCAGTGGGCGAACTTTGTGTTGGTCTCTGTGACATATTATGTATGTACCGTACACATAACTGGGTGTGTGCCATACTGTACCGTGGGCATCAACTTCGTTCCCAGTTGTGTACAATCTCGCCACGCAATATTTTCCAAAAATGACTTGCTCGATCATAAACCCTGAGAATAAGGCCGTATCCAAATTGGCGGCTTCGGCTACAGCTACGGCTGTTGCTAAGGGTGTTGCTATGGACGTCCAATACTTCAACACATGATGACAAGGTGAGCCAGCTGTAGCTGTAGCCGCCTTTCGGACGCGGCTCAATTTTGCATTATCCAAATTTATTTGATATTTTTATTATAGTCTTGAGGCCGACCTACTCTACGCGCGCACTTAAAATGGTAGCCAGTAAAAGAGAGCACCAATAGCAGCTTATCCAATGATCTGCCTCCTTTTGCCTCAGTGGAGGCGCTGTTTGAGAGTGTCTTCAAATGAATCATGGGTTTACACACGTCACCCTAAACTGCATACAATTAGTGTCACAATATCAAAGAAGAATGAGAGGGGACCAGTTGCTCTACGACTGAGTGCCTCTTTTGCGGGATACCATTTTGAGCGCGCGCGTATAGTGGATCAACCGCAGGACGAAATTAAAATATCCAGTGTTACATTTAGGTATTTCAAAGTCACACTTCCAGTGGTTATAATCAAGAAGAGCATTCTTTGGGGCAGCGCGGCGTGATCGTACACCACTGGGAACAAAGTTGGTAACGCTGCCCAGAGTAGCGAGGCTGCGTAGGCCTAACCACGTAACTACTGCACCACATGCACACCGGCAAGTAATCAATCTGCCTATATGACTTTGTCGGATCTTAACATGATCAAAGGCCGCCTAGAGATTTAAGGTGACCGTGAACGTGAAGTCACTTCTTTTTTCATTGTCAAAAACCACATCGAATCAATCAAATAAATAATAAACCAATATCCCTTAATAATAATTATTTACTCACACAAACCAAGCAAACTTAGCATATACTGATTTAAAATGTAGTATTGTACAAATAGTGGGCGCTTATGAGTGCACTGTCAAAATGACAAGGATCAAATTACAAGGATGTGTGTGTATGATATATAATAAACTAAAATATTATCATCTTTACTCCGATTAAAATCTGCCCTGCTGGCTACAATTCAGTATATTCAGCGACGTCTCACATTGTCACTTCATTGTAAGATGGCAACTCCATAGTCACATTGTCTATTCCGACAGGGGCGCTGGGTTGCAACACCTGAATGGGTACATTGTCCCCGCGTGTTGTCGTACTCGGAGTTGTCAGTAAAACCCAACGCTGTGATGAAGAAAACAAAGGAAAAATCAACATGAAAGTTAGCTCGGCTAAATATCACTTATCAAAACCACACTCCACCAAAACCAAATTCACTTCGCATGAGATTCTTTCTAGTGGGAAAAGTGTTGCTTTTTTGACATTCTCGTCCTGTCATCAACATAATAATAATGAACATGATCAAAAAGTAGTGTGTGCAGACTCTTGGTTCGACTTTGACCTTTTTCTAAAATGAATTTATTTATAACTTTATGGAACATATGATCAACCTTATTAGTTCTTGCGTAACTATGACAAACTAAACGAACAAACCTGTTTTACCTATAAATGTAACACGGCTTTTTATTATCATTGTTGTAGGCCTACTACATTTCCAATGTGCTGCTGATTTAACAATTTGCCCTATATTATTAGGTAAAACTCCACCAAACCAATAATAATAATAAACAGGGCATTTATAAAGCGGCTTTAACCAGAGGATGCAAAGCGCTGGGAAAGAATGGGTCTTGATGAGGGCCTTCTTAAAAGCAGTGAGACCAGTAGAATTTCTGACATAAGTGGGAAGTTTATTACAGAAAAAGCTCGGTCACCAGCCTGAATGCGAGATTTGGGAATATCAAGACATCCTCCTACAGAAGAATGAAGACAGTACGAGGAAGACTTCCAGGTATGAAGTAGAGATGAGAGGTAGCTCGGAGACAGGAATTGTTGAGAGACTTGTTTGTTTTGAACCAGAGTGTGGAATTGAATATGTTTAGCAACTGGAAGCCAGTGGAGGTCACGAAGATGAAGGAGAAACATGGACAAATTTGTGCTTCTTGAAAATGAGCCTGGCACACCTGTTCTGAATTTTTTGAAGACGAGAGATGCTTTTCTGGGACACGCCATTTAGAAGACAGCTACATAGTCCAACTTGGATTGAATAAGGGAACGAACTGCATTGGCATGCATCAACATTCAGAAAACGTCTGATTCTGTGAAGGTTCCGGATCAGAAAATTGAGGGATCGACAAAGTTGGGTTATCATTTTCATGTCATGGTCGAAAACAGCACCCAAGTTCCTGACGGTAGGAGAAGGGGAGATTTGAACTTCATCCAGATGGAATGTAAAGTGTTGAAGGCGCTTATAATGGTTAAGAGTAGAATTAGCGAAGAACTCAGATTTTGTTGGGTTCATCATCAGTTTATTGCTGATCATCCATGCCTGCAGCTCCTTAACACATTTGGCAAGTCTGAACAGAGTACAAGCTGCGTCCCCCGGAATAGTTGCTTCAAAACACAAAATAACTGCACATCATCAGCATAGCTGTAGTACTGGATAGCATGCTGCCGGACAATATGACCAATGAAATGGGTATTTTTATGTGAAAACTTGGGGTCCAATGACTGATCCTTGTGGGACACCATATTTCAGTGGGGTCTTCTGACGGAACAGATCCCTTCACACCAACTCGGTTTGATCTTCCACTTAAGTATGACCCGAACCATTGATGAACAGCACCGCGAATACCAAAGTCATCAGTGAGACGCTGCAAAAGAATGGGATGATCAACCGTATCAAAGGCAGCTGACATGTCTAATAGCACTAGAGCAAAACAGCTTCCTGACGGTCAATAGCTCTAAGAAAAGTATCCTGCACAGTGAGAAGAGCAGTCTCAGTGCTGTGTGCACAACGGCAAGCAGACTGCAATGGCTCCCCCAAATTATTAGAGTTGAAAAGGGCAGCTACTTGGATGTTCTTTCAATCAACTTGCCGAGAAAGGGCAAATTTAAAATAGGACGATAATTGCTGAGTTGTTGATGGTCCAAAGCAAGTTTCTTTGGGACGGGGGTGATGATTGCTTTACGGAGCTCAGAGGGAAACTGACCTGTAGTGAAAGAAACATTAACAATGCGGCACAGGATTGGAACAATGATGGGCAAGTGTTCCTTAATTAACCAAGTTGGGAGTGGGTCAAGGACACAACTCTTTGAGGGGGATTTCATGATAATCTTGCTGAGTTCATCAGCTGTTATAGCCTGGAAACTATACATAGAACAATAAGGTTTTTCAATAAGTGGGAAAACTCGTATTATGAGAAAAAACATGAATTTTATTCACCTCATCACGGATTCTGTCAATCTTCCTTGTGAAGAAATCACACAAATTACCAGCAAGATCCAAGGATGAAGTACAATCAGGCAAGTCATTACTGCTTTTATTAAGTAGTGCATTTACGGTCTAAAACATCTCTTTAGAGATACAGTTACACAATTTATTATTATAAAATTCAGCCTTTGACTCAATTATAACATCACAGAGATTTCTCTGTGCTTGAATATAGGCTACACGATCAGTCTCAGAATGTGACTTTCTATTTTGCGTTCACAACTCCGTCGAACACGACGAAAATCCTCAACAGAGTTGTTGAACAAAGGTGGCTTGCATCGGATGGTGCGGGTGCGGACTGTTGATGGCGCATGGGTATCCAGTACTTGCTGACAGGCCCGGCTATAACACCTGACAAGAGTATCAATGTCATCGTGGTCAGCAGAAAGAACTGAGTCAATTCCGGCAGCGAGATCTTGATCAAAAGCCTTGGGATCGATAGATCTATAGCTGCGTGAAACTTATGTTGTTTTTTCGTCACGTGGCTTGAGTATGTTGAGTGTACAGTTTATAACATGATGGTCAGACACATGGAGGTGCTCACTGGTGTAGACTCGAACAGAGAATCGCGATCTTTGACAAGGATCTATAGTCAAGAGTGTAAGCTGCAACATGAGTTGGGCCATGAATGATCTGTTGGTAGTTGAGGGAAGAAGTAATATTGTGTTAAAACCGATGACTTTGGCTTTATGAGGGCGGACGTAATGGAGATTAAAATCCCCGAGGACCATGGGTCTTCCTGGGGCCGATTTCACAAAGAGCTAAGATTAGTCTTAACTGTGTATCAGTCTTAACTGTTAAGCAAAGTGTGATGTCACAATACAAATTTCTATGGTTATGTGAAATCGAGCCCTGGAAGAAGATCAACGGCAGCTGCAAAATCTTCAAACTCAGTGAGAAATTCGCTATTTGAGAATAAGGGGGGGTCTGAATGATCACATAGTTGATTTTGTGCTGACGATCGGCAACAAGGGCATGTTCAAAGGATGTTGTTTGAGGTAAGATGTTCTTTCTCACCTCCAAGTTCAACTGGTTTTTGAAGACAGCACCAAGACCTCCGCCACGGGTTCCTGTCACGTGGGGTACACTGAGAACTGTGTATCCAAGTGGGCAAAGCTCACCTAGTACAACCTCATCGTCGTAACTCAACCACGTTTCAGTCAAGAAAACAATGCCATTATCATTATCAATGATGATATCATGTAGTGTTGCAACTTTATTCCTAATAGACTGAGCGTTCCATAGGCCAATTTTCAGATGATCAACTTTATGAGGGGGAGAGGGGAATGTAACAGGTGGACTAATATATTGTTCGCATTATGTAGACAACAGTTACCTGTAGAATCTGCAGCAACAGGTGAAACAATCTTTTTCATCCAAGCCCGGGTCCGTCGGCGAGTGGCAGGATGGTAATTGACACCTAAGACAGTTATTGTGCTGTACACAGTGGAAGGCAGTCTACCATTACGTGTTGCACTTGTGTTCAATTGTAGTAGTTGACTCCTTGGGTAACACATTTTGCTATATGTATTGATGTTCCAATAGCCAGTGGTTAGATGAATGATGAACAATAGCAGGGATGGTCAAGCTCGACCATTGCTTGTATGCACGCACTCTATATTATGTTGAGTGTGGTAGTCCTCTGTACTATATGCAGGCCATGCAGAGCATGAGGATCCCAGTAGGAATCACAGTAAAACCAGTCCGAGAATTACCAGTTCCAGATGATCAAAAGAGTCACCGGGCATGTAAATGGGATGTTAAGTTGAAAAGCGAGATATTCGAGAGAGGTAGAAGCAGATGTGCTACCAGGATGGCGCTCATGCAGAGAAAACAACACAAACTGTATACATTTTTGCTTCAACGAATTGTCAGAAGGGAAATACGTGGAGTTAGTATGTTTAGGATTTACGTTTAGTAGAAACATATTAAAAATTACTGCATGCTAAAAAATATCAATATCTGTCATGAGAACCACCTTTGGGTGGTAGAAAGGTATGCCATTTCGGGGGTCTGATGTACATATCACCTGAAAACATAAGCATTCCTTCGATCCTCCAAAAACGCACTTCTCCCCTCCCCCTCTCACTCACTTACTAATCACTTTTTATTTATTTATAGATTCATTCATCACTCACTTACTCACTCACTTACTCACTCCTCGTTGATACCATGTATATCTATTTATTTGCTTGCTTACTTGTTTATTTATTTCTTTGTTTGTTTGTTTGTTGGGGTGTTGGTGGGGGTATTGGGGTGTTTGTTTGTTTGTTGGGGTGTTTGTTTGTTTGTTTGTTTGTTTGTTTGTTTGTTTGTTTAGGTGCCTTACCTCTCTTATGCTTCCTTCTGCCATAATCATCTGATACACAACAAAGAATGGAATCTGAACCATTGATGCGAGCGCCATGAGCCAGCCAATGGCCTGGCCAAACTCTGTGTACGAGTAACCGCCAAACTCTAACGGCACGTAGCTCACTAAGCTAAAGATGAAGATACCCTGAAACGAAAACCTTAGTTTAGTATTTTATGCTAGAATAACCAAGAAATTTGCTCTGAATGTTTTCATTTTTTATCACTGTTTCTTAAAGGTGCAGTACAGGACTGTTTTTAAAGAGCGGCTCTAGCATGCTCTCAGTATTTGAGTTATTACCTTTTTATGGCCGAATAGACATCGTAGATACCCATTTTACCATTTTACACTTAAAATTTGCATTTAGTAATAAAGAATTCAAGTCAAAAATGAACCTCTCCGCGCCACCTTTTCAGCCGAAAGTTAAAAACTGTTTATCTATGATAATGATATGCATTGACCCCTTGACGTCGTTGGCGGCTAAAAACTCACGGTTAGCATTATAAACACACACATAAATGTCTCTTTGCTTGGAAAACACAACAAAATCAAGAAGAAACCAAACTTACATCATACAGTAAAATAATCCTTCTGTCCATCCAGAGTATCATAAATTGTGTAATTGTAAAATGAAGCCGACACGTTGGGTAGTTTTTCGCTATACACAAGCTAAAATTTCCACGGAACTTAACTAAAGCTCCGCAGACCATGAGCGTGTGGACCAGTGCTGTATACGGTTTGAACGTGTGCACACCAGCGATGATTATTGCAATGTCGTGGGAATAACCGTTTTCCCGAGCATGCGCAGAAACGTTAAGTCTATAAACACGCGACTGCTTGATTGTGCGTTGTGTATGGTCTCCCCGTGATGCCGCGGTTAGACTTGATTTCAAGTCTGAGCTTGCGGTTATTTCTCTGCATCAGCCACGCAGAATTCCCCCGCAGATTTCCTATCACGCGCTCTAACTCGCAATCTCAGACTTGACCCTCTTGTGTATACGGGATATTCATTTATTCACTACTGACATTTACATAACAACACTATGCCAGAGAGATGACCAATCAGGAGACCACAAAACTCCCATTGGCTGCGTCCATTCCAAATAGGATGAAATCGCTTCAGCATTTTCTGTAAAATCGAGCCATTGCTTTTATTTTATAGTGCTTTGTACGTACAGTACGCTATATATAATTTATACATAAAATAACACAAGATTTAATCTCAAAATGTTGAAAAATAAACTTGGCAAGCAACCTAATCATTACTAGACGAAAAATTATGATACCTTTGATTTGAATGGTATCGTCCAAAGATTTTCCCAACGTTTTTTACGTATTTTGAATAAAATAACCAGAATCACTTTGTTTTTTGTGTGTTTCCAAACTGTAAGTTGAATCACCGAGCAGAGACAGATTAGTTACACGTGCATCAATGTTGTAAGTTGAATCACCGAGCAGAGACAGATTAGTTACACGTGCATCAATGTTGTATTTTCTACTATTATCCCGTGGTATAAACGGTTAAGTTTGAATGTGCATTTTATTAAGGGCCTCGGAGATTCTGACCAATCAGAGTGTTCCGTCCACTTTTGGACTAATTCGCCATAGGGTGTGTACAAACCGACGAACAATGTTCCCAAGCCTGTGATTGTAGGTTCAAGACGGAGGTTTATCCACAAGAGGGCGCTGTTTCAGCCAATAATGTATCGGCTATCAGGACGACTAAAAACCACGATCACAGAATTGGAACCAAGTCTATGCCGCGGTCTGCGTTGTTGCTGTTTGGCTAGCCTTGATTCAAGGCTGTTGGCGTAGTGTACCCTAGCCTTTTGTCAAGGCCTTCGTGGCTTGTACAGCTTCGTAAACAGCGGAGCGACTGGAACGAAGAAACCACGCGCGCGAGTCGAGTGGCGCAGCCACGAGGGCCTTTTCCAACTTGATTTTGTGGTTTTGTTGATGAATTATTCATAGAGTATGAAACGTGCATTATTTATAACGTGTATGCAAAGAAGTAAAGGGCTGAACGACTAACCAATCAAAACGCAGACTTCCCCTAGTTTCGTCCGTTTGTTAGAAAGCTGGGTTGAGTAAACTGAAAATACTAACAAGAAATCAATTCGGACAACATGGAAGTGAGTTCACGGGAAAATACGTTTATAAATATAATAATATAAGAGCATGAAGAATCAATTACTTTGACATAATCTGGAAAAAGGTAGCGTGAATGCAACAGACATGAATGCATCATAACACCCAAAAACGAATTATAAACGAATCCAAGATGGATGATTGTTGTTGTCTGTGTGCACTGTGTGTGTGCGTGTGTGTGTACGTCGTCGTGGACACACGGAAGGGCATATGTGGGGTCCTGACAACAATGGAACAATTGACCCCACAAGGTCATTTCAATAGGAACAATTGGGCCCCACAAGGGAATTCTTCAGAAAAGGGAATAATAGAACAACAATAGCAGTACCCCACAAACCGGATCCGTAAGGATGTGTGTGTGTGTGTGTACGCGCATAGCTCACAGTAACTTGTTAATGAAGTCGTCGACGAAGCTATAGTCAACACATTGTGACAGGACCGCTTGAACCATGGAACACCATATCCGGTGGGATGGGGAGAGTTACGAAAACATCATGCCCGCGTACAGCTCCACCAATCACCTGACGCTGTAACTAAGGGTTTAACCTCGAGTTTTGCCGAGTTTCCTAGCAGCATATCCCATACAATTATCGAAAGATTCGTCTGATGATACTATTACTAGACTAGTTCTGATGACGACGAAACGATCGCCATTTGTATATTTGTTAATTTGCATATTGTTAATGTATGCTGACCCCGCTGACCCCGTCGCTTCTGATTGGTTTGGAATCCTGCTACCCTAACCGGGTAGCAAAAATTGAGATTATAAAGAAAAACATTAGAAACCGCAAACAAGTTGGAAAAGGCCCTCGTGGCTGCGCCACTCGCGTGCGTGGTCTCCCCTTCGTGTCGCTTGGGATCGTGGCTCTACGTAGCTGTCCAAGCCACGAAGGCCTTGACAAAAGGCTACACGATTCGGCAACCGTACTGCAGTGCATAGACAGTGTACATTGTACATGTATAGTACATGTACATCCATTGTACAGCGAGAACAGTATAGCCAAGTCGTGAGTACGGTCGTTCTTTCAACCTCGAACGCGTGACATCGGTGAGTATAGTAAACGGGACGTATAGCTCACAATAATATGAGCATGCGCACACTGATACTGCACACAGACACGTCCATGCACGTAGCTGGTAGCTCGGGCGGGTAGCTCGGGCGGGTAGCGCGGCGCAAATAAAATAAAAATTAAAAAATTACAATAAAAATTATTTAAAAACCTCCAACGCCTTGATCAGGGCTACTGTTTGGCAGGAATCGCCGTGCCGTGTGTGTATGTTAGGGTTGATTTGACGTGTAGAGCGATGTACAATTTATTTGTCTCGGGACAAAACAACAGCTGTCTAAGATTAACATTCCCGGTATTGTTGTTGGTGATGCTAATATTGTGCCTGTAAATTATTTTCAGAATCTTGGCACATGGTTTGGTTCTACAATGTCTATGTCTACCCATGTTACTAAAGTTTGTTCTGCAGCTTATTATCATCTCTACAACATTAAACGTATTAGCAAGTATTTGTCATCCAGATCACTTACTATTTTAATTCATGCTTTTGTTACTAGCCGCCTGGATTCATTGCAACGGGTTACTTTATGGATTGCCTAGTTGTCGGTTGTCAAAGCTACAAAGGATTCAAAATGCTGCAGCTCGGCTGGTTTCGAATTCTCACCGTTGGAGTCACATAACTCCCATGCTTACCAGCTTACACTGGCTTCCTGTTAAGTTTAGGGTTGAATTCAAGATTTTGCTAATGGTTTTTAAATGTTTACATGACCTTGCTCCTACTTATTTAAATGAAATAATTACTGTCAGAAGTCAAAGATGTCACAACCTCAGGTCAACAGGTGAAGTCTTTTTAGAATATCCAAAGGGCAAAATGCTGGCTACTCTAGGAAATCGAGCTTTTTATTCAGCAGCACCTCATCTATGGAACAACTTGCCATCTCATATTCGTATACTGCATTCTCAAAGTCTTTTTAAATCTCAACTTAAAACTTTCCTTTTTAAGAAAGCCTTCATTAATGTGCATTAATTAATGTCAGTGAGTTTTGTATCTGTCGGGGGGGGGGGTTGTGGTGTGTTTTTTTTGTGACTTTTTAAATGCTTTCTTGTACCAAAGTTGCATTGTTTTTCTGCTTTTTTTCAAAAAGTTTTATGGTGTTCATGCACCTTTTTTGCCTGTAAGGCTTTGATTTCTATTTTGCTTATATTTTTTCTGGTGTACTTTTCTTAAACTGTTTACTACATGTATGTATTTTTCTTATGCAATTTTTAATGTTATGCGCACTCGAACAGGCTGGTCCTGGAGAGTGCGCAATATAAAATCAATAAAATATTATTATTATTACTGAAAATCAAGCCGAGCTGCGGAATCGCCTCGCCTCTCAAAGAACGAAAAACCCCAAATCATAAATCCGTTGTAAATTGGCTTGCTGATTTTTGCCTGTTGGATCATCCTATAAAAAGTCACATTTACGGCCGTATTGATTGCAAAGTTTTGCGGTGTATTTGCGTTAGCTCAGTGCATTCATAGGCAGGTCAAAATTAACTAGCAGCCGGTCATGAGTTCCTCGTCGCGGGGTTTGTTTGACCTCGCGTTTTCAGATTTCGGGCTGGGAGTGTTTCGAGCAAAAGACATGTTTACCCTGTTTTAGCGTGAGGTAAGGGACTCATAATTTATTATACTTCTTGGTTATTCCATCTATTGGAAAAATGTAAAAGCTAAATATTTCCAAACATCCTGTAACCCCTCTTTAATAATTATCGGGAAACTGTAATGAGAGCTCACTGGTTTATATGTACAAAAGAAACAGTCCAATCTACAACACTTCCAAAGTCATTAATAGCAATACCGCCCCTCTCCGATCACCGTTGTTAACTCGACTCCTCCCCCCCCCCAAAAAAAAGGGGGGAGAAGAAGACATAATTGAATTTCCTTCAAACAGAGAACCTGTACATACCAGTGTGAAAACAGGTGTCACAAGCATCCAGCATACTTTCAGATAAGGATTCGGACGCCAGCCCAACATGTCCTCAAAATCACGGTATAAGTTTTCAGCTCCTAGATGAAAGAAGTGTCAAGGGATTAACTCATGAATGACGTGGAGTTTGTTTGCCATGTAGTCTCATTCAAAGGTATCGTACACGATTGGTAATGACTCAAAACAAATATTAGCATAACAACTTACTTGGTAACAAGCAACGGAGAGCTGTTGATAGTATAAAACATTGTAGGAAACGACTCCCTCTGAAGTAACGTAGTTTTTGAGAAAGAGATAATTTCTCACTAAAATAATAAAAACTTGCAATCTGAAAGCACACTATTGTACTACAAGGGTGTTTTTTCTTTCATCATTTTCTTGCAACTTCGATGACCAATTGAGCCCAAATTTTCACAGGCTTGTTATTTTATGCATATGTTGGGATACACCAAGTGAGAACACTGGTCTTTGACCAAACGTGTTCAGTGCCTTTAAGTTAAGTATCTTCTTCCAGAAGTATAAACTGCCGGTTATCTTTGGGGCATGAGTTCAAACCTAGTCTTGGTACAAGACGTTGATCGAATCTTGATGCGCATTCTTCACATGGGTATAGGTTGAACCGCAGTATTAAATGATAGTTTTGAATGAAGAAAATTACTAAAGAAGTGACTTCTGAACCCTGTTACCCAATATAACCAAACAAAGTCTGGAATGAAATCAATAGGCCAGTTTGAGATATGGTGGACACAATACTAGGACACTATTAGGTTTGGGTAAATTTGTATGTCTTACACCAAAACCAAACAGTGTACTCCTATAGGTCCACCATCAAAAATTAGAATTGTTACTATAATGTACACGAAGAACCAGTGACCACGCCATAATAAAGTTTTAGTAATTCCTATCGTGCAGCTCATAATCCAAGACTAAAAATCATTTTCATTCATGAGAGTAGTATATATGGAGGCACACACACCCCGTTTTCGGTTAGTATGCCAAAAGTGTACACAGTGTGCAGTGTGCACACCCACGTGCACACCCACCACCAGAAAAATTGCACACCCACGTGCACACCCACCACCAGAAAATGGTGGTGACTGTTTTTGCACACCTTAAAAATGGTACAAAAATCATAATGGCGGTAACGGTGTTTGCTCACCTGATAGTGGTGGTGCGAAGTCGAATCACGCAGTGATGAGTCATTCGGCCCACGGCAGTGTTCCGGAGGCCTGAAAGGCCGAAGGCGAGTCACGTAGTGAGGAGTCGTTTGGCCCACGGCAGTGTTCGGGAGACCCGAAGGGTCGAGACGTAGGAGTAAACATGATGCCTGCATCGTGTTGAGTGGTGTCTGTAAGACACCGCTTGAAATCTTGTCCCACGACAGTGTAACTGAGGGCAAAACCGTTATTGTTTAACCTCAGTTTAGCGGTGCGTTAGTGATTTCTTGAAATCACGGAGCGGCGCAGAGTCATTCCACGCAGCACAAACGAGCCGTGTACGGTTCGTTTGTATTTTCACAAAGTGAAAACAAAGCAGTGTCTTCCACAACGCCTGTTAAGACATTGAGGAAGTAGAAAAGGCTGGTCAGTTAACCGTTCTGTAGTTGTTGTAATCCTTCAGTCTATATTACCATTGCATGAGTGCAATACTTAATGTCTTTTTTTTTTAACACTGAGATGTATGTCTACAAAACAAAATAGTACAACCGCGTTGGACCTTGACCTGTTTGTTTGCACTCTGTGTGTGTTGAATGGCTTATCTCGGGCTAACGATTACTCGCGCGTCTTTCTGATCTTGGGGTCACTCTCCTGACCATACTTGTCCGGGCAAGTTTGTTGTTGCAGCTCTGTGACGTCACGCCTCGGCATTGAACACGTCGAGACTAGTTTTCTACCGAAAAACCCGACGATGGTGTCCATGTCGAGATCTCGACAACGATGTAATAGGAAAAATAGAGAATATCGACCACATACAGCCGACAGTGGGCCCTGTAGACTTATACGATTATGTACAGTCTGAAGAGTGTTCTGTTTGAGAAAAGTTATGATAGGCGACAGGCTCGGGGGTTGTCCGTAAGAATCGAAATATTCTCCCACTCCGTCTCTGGTGATGTAAATGGCCATCCAGTGCTGTCCCGGCTTGGTTGAAGGATCTGTGTTGATTACGATGGCGCTGGGTTGTTGTAGGTGGTGCCTCGGTAGTCTGTCACTCGCAAACACACCCCTGAAGACTTGACTGGTAAAGCGGTCTCTCTTTAATATATATAATGTATATCAGTCGGGGTAATCACCCAGACTGATGTCGTTGCCTTCATTCATGTACATTTTATCCATGCCAGAGAACAGCGTGTGGTAGGCTCTGACGCAGTTCTTCCTTCCTTGTGTGTAATCGGGTTTCAGAGGTGTGTGAGGGATCTGTGCACCGTTGACATGCACCGACACGTAGTTGACATTGAAATGCTGGAAGTTGTACGGGTTTTTGGAATACGAGCCATTGAAGGCGACGTTGGACACACAACCCACCACGATTCGATTGGGCAGTTGTCCCAAGAACACGTGATCTTGAGTAAGTGTTAGGTTGCCTCTGGGTACGGACATCATTTTACAGACAACACTTCGGAGGGGGTACTTAGCGGTCCCTTTTTCCAGAGCTTTCATGTGTCCCAGCATCACCGCGGAGCTGACCGTTACCCTCCGAACAAACAACGATGCGTCCATAATCTTTATCTTGTAGGTGGGATTTTCTCCGGAAGCCATGAGGCAAAAGGCATTGCTGCTCGGAATCAGCTTTACTTTCAGATCTACTCCGTTGATCAAGTGTCTGTCCTGGAAAAACAAATCACCGTGAATGGGCCCGAGCAGGTCTATGGTTCGACTGTTTAGGATGCGTTTGCGTCTCTTTTTCAAGCCCACATTTGTTTCCGCATCACTCGCCGTACAGTTGACGTTATCCATCTTGCCGGCGGTATCTTTTACCCAACCCGAAGCCGTCAGCTGCGTTGACTTTGCCCCTTTGTCGTAACTGAGTAACGTTTCGATCATTGCTCTGTACGCGTAAGTGGGTGTGGAGGCAGAAATCAGTCGATCATTCAGGGTCACATCGACTTGGCTGAATAGGGTTTGTAACAGCAGGTTGCAGGGAGCGACCACATCCGTCTCGATCAGATCGGTGCCGTCACCCTTGGTCACCTTCAACTTGACGTAGAGTTGAGTCTGGGAGGGGTCGATGTATTCTTCGGTCGATCCGGGAACAAAAAATTGGATGGGTCCTCCATCGGTGAGATTAGAGATGGGGTGGTACTCTACGTACTGTCCTTTTTCGATACTGGTCTGGGTGGGTGGTAGCGTGAAGAGATTGAGTTCACTCTTTGTGCACTCTTCGGAGTGGTCGTGTAGCAGTGCCATGGTGGAGTGGTGGTCCCGGAGCAGCTAATCGAAGATATCGAGCGATCTTCTCGTTCGCTTCCCAGATGTGGAAGTGGTTCTTTTCTGTTTGCGTTTTCTTTTTATATTCTTCTTTGCCGGTCGGGTCATTCGAGAATCTACGTTCTGAATCATCCGCCTAGCCATGTGACGTCCGGTCTGTTTGAGTCTCGACTGTGCTGCCGTTTTTATGTTCTTCCCTTCCAGAGCATCCTGTGCGATTCCCAAGCCGGTGCGGAGGGCTTGACGTCCCAGTGTCTTAGCTCCCTGCTTGAATAGGGGCATGGCTGTTCGAGCAGCGGATGTGTTGCAACAGCACGCTCGTCATTGAAGATTCAAATTTTGCCGATGGAGGAGTACCTGAAGAAGTTGTATTACAACACAAACCAACCTTCTGGTTTCGGTGGTGTAGATGCTGTCTACCGGGCGGTTCAAAGAGATGGGGTGGACATCAGCAGGAAACAGATCGTTAGATGGCTGCGTCGACAACCTACTTATACACTACACAAACCCATCCGGAGACGTTACAAGAGAAATCAGGTCATCGTTGGTGGGATTGATGATCAATGGCAGGCGGATCTGGTAGACGTGGCCTCACTTTCTCGGCACAATGACGGTCTGAGATTTTTGCTGACGTGTATCGACATATTTTCCAAATTCGCCTGGGTCGTACCCCTCAAGGATAAAACGGGGGTGTCGCTAGTCAAGGCTTTAGAACGAATTTTAGGGGGTAGGCGTAAACCCCGCCTACTCCAGACGGATAAAGGTTTGGAGTTTACAAACCGCAAAGTGCAAAGTCTCTTAACAAAGAAGAACGTTGAATTCTTCACCACTCACAACGAAACAAAAGCCAGTGTGGTGGAGCGGTTTAACAGGACTCTCAAAACAAAAATGTGGAAATACTTCACGGCCCAAAACACGTACGTCTATGCAGCCGTATTACCAAAGTTAGTGTCCGCCTACAACAACTCGTTTCACAGAAGTATAAAGAGAACGCCGGCATCCGTTACCCCTGCAAACTCCGAAGAGGTATGGCGTACGCTGTACGGCACCACCAAAGACGAACGTACTAACGTCACCACCTTCAAGTTTAACCTCGGGGATATGGTTCGTATAAGTATGGCGGCTAGAACTTTCAGTAAGGGTTACCTCCCGAACTGGACCACCGAACTTTTCACCATCAGCAAAAGAATTGCCCGGATCCCTCCGATGTATATGTTGACAGATTACGATGGCGAAGAATTGAAGGGCACGTTTTACGAACAAGAACTCCAAAGAGTGGACAAGAAGGATGACATGTACGAAGTAGAGAAGGTGTTACGCACCAGAAAGCGTCGTGGTGTGACGGAATATTTTGTGAAGTGGTTCGGTTATCCCGACAAGTTCAATAGCTGGGTGAGCGGACTAGCCGGTATATAATACAGGGCTTACGAACATCCAGACGACATTTGACGGGCGACAGGGCTTCGAGATGGATTCCTTTTACGTGACTCTCCCCAGCAACAGCAGCATGGATACCTACCCCGATAATGCGCTGAGTCACTACAGCGTAAATTTACCCACTGCACTGACGTTCGAGGGTGAATGGGAGGTGAGTCTCGCCGAGATAAGTTACCCTCGCAGCTGGCACAACATTGTAGAGGGTCACAATCATATCTACTGCAACGCCGAAGAGGATGAAGGAGGCATACACGTTCACACCATTCCCGAGGGCTTTTACCAGTCACCGGATGACGTGCTCTCAAAGATTACACCCCCGATCGACCACGTCGACAAAATACGTATCAAGTACAACAAATACCTACAAAAAATAATCGTCAGAACGAGCGATGGGGTCAGCATCACTTTCGTCGAACGACTGGGTTACCTGTTTGGTTTCTATAAGGCTATGGCCATCACCGGTATACAGAAGGCTCCCCACGTCGTGGATATGAAGCAAATCCACAGTCTATTTGTGTACACCGACATCATCGAGTACAACATCGTCGGGGACACCAGAGCACCTCTTCTTCGAAATGTGAGCGTGGAAGGCGAATATGGAGATATCGTAACAAAGACGTACGTCAGTCCGCATTACGTCCCCCTCAAACAGAAATTCATCAACACCATCAACATGAATATAAGGGACGACGTGGGCCATTATGTTCCATTCATCGGTGGGAAGGTCATAGTGAAACTACACTTTAGAAAACGTCGCGCCACATACTTCAACTGATTGAGAGAAAAAAGAAAGAAAAAAAATACAAAAGGAAAAACAAAACAAAAAACGTTACCATGAGAGGACGCTTCGTATCCCATCCCAGGCACTATGTGGACCACTACACGCGACAACTCGGGCGTGGCCATCCCGTCTTTCAGGGCAGCCGCACCCAAAAAGGTTTCAGTCTTGGGAATATATTGGGTGGACTCTTCCGAACGGCCATGCCCTATTCAAGCAGGGAGCTAAGACACTGGGACGTCAAGCCCTCCGCACCGGCTTGGGAATCGCACAGGATGCTCTGGAAGGGAAGAACATAAAAACGGCAGCACAGTCGAGACTCAAACAGACCGGACGTCACATGGCTAGGCGGATGATTCAGAACGTAGATTCTCGAATGACCCGACCGGCAAAGAAGAATATAAAAAGAAAACGCAAACAGAAAAGAACCACTTCCACATCTGGGAAGCGAACGAGAAGATCGCTCGATATCTTCGATTAGCTGCTCCGGGACCACCACTCCACCATGGCACTGCTACACGACCACTCCGAAGAGTGCACAAAGAGTGAACTCGATCTCTTCACGCTACCACCCACCCAGACCAGTATCGAAAAAGGACAGTACGTAGAGTACCACCCCATCTCTAATCTCACCGATGGAGGACCCATCCAATTTTTTGTTCCCGGATCGACCGAAGAATACATCGACCCCTCCCAGACTCAACTCTACGTCAAGTTGAAGGTGACCAAGGGTGACGGCACCGATCTGATCGAGACGGATGTGGTCGCTCCCTGCAACCTGCTGTTACAAACCCTATTCAGCCAAGTCGATGTGACCCTGAATGATCGACTGATTTCTGCCTCCACACCCACTTACGCGTACAGAGCAATGATCGAAACGTTACTCAGTTACGACAAAGGGGCAAAGTCAACGCAGCTGACGGCTTCGGGTTGGGTAAAAGATACCGCCGGCAAGATGGATAACGTCAACTGTACGGCGAGTGATGCGGAAACAAATGTGGGCTTGAAAAAGAGACGCAAACGCATCCTAAACAGTCGAACCATAGACCTGCTCGGGCCCATTCACGGTGATTTGTTTTTCCAGGACAGACACTTGATCAACGGAGTAGATCTGAAAGTAAAGCTGATTCCGAGCAGCAATGCCTTTTGCCTCATGGCTTCCGGAGAAAATCCCACCTACAAGATAAAGATTATGGACGCATCGTTGTTTGTTCGGAGGGTAACGGTCAGCTCCGCGGTGATGCTGGGACACATGAAAGCTCTGGAAAAAGGGACCGCTAAGTACCCCCTCCGACGTGTTGTCTGTAAAATGATGTCCGTACCCAGAGGCAACCTAACACTTACTCAAGATCACGTGTTCTTGGGACAACTGCCCAATCGAATCGTGGTGGGTTGTGTGTCCAACGTCGCCTTCAATGGCTCGTATTCCAAAAACCCGTACAACTTCCAGCATTTCAATGTCAACTACGTGTCGGTGCATGTCAACGGTGCACAGATCCCTCACACACCTCTGAAACCCGATTACACACAAGGAAGGAAGAACTGCGTCAGAGCCTACCACACGCTGTTCTCTGGCATGGATAAAATGTACATGAATGAAGGCAACGACATCAGTCTGGGTGATTACCCCGACGGACATACACTGTACGCCTTAGACCTGACCCCAGACTTGGCGTGTGGTGGACACTTTAGCTTGGTGAAGCATGGAAACCTTCGCCTGGATATGCACTTTGCCTCACCCCTCGAGGAGACCATCAACGTCATCATCTACGCCGAGTTCAACAACATCTTAGAAATTGATCAAGCTCGGAACATCATCTTCGATTACAACAGCTAGACGGGACGACCATGGACACCGACGAGATAACATCGATATTAAAGAGAGACCGCTTTACCAGTCAAGTCTTCAGGGGTGTGTTTGCGACTGACAGACTACCGAGGCACCACCTACAACAACCCAGCGCCATCGTAATCAACACAGATCCTTCAACCAAGCCGGGACAGCACTGGGTGGCCATTTACATCACCAGAGACGGAGTGGGAGAATATTTCGATTCTTACGGACAACCCCCGAGCCTGTCGCCTATCATAACTTTTCTCAAACGGAACACTCTTCAGACTGTACATAATCGTATAAGTCTACAGGGCCCACTGTCGGCTGTATGTGGTCAATATTCTCTATTTTTCCTATTACATCGTTGTCGAGATCTCGACATGGACACCATCGTCGGGTTTTTCGCCGCCAATAAACGGGAAAACGATATTGCGGTGAACGAGTTTATCAGAAAACACTTTCCTAACGTCAACACAAAAGTGTACGACTTGTCTTTTGTTGCACGACAGATATCTCAGCCCTTGCTATAAACTGGGTCGAGGGTCGTGGTTTCACCATAAACAATAATTTTGTTTTGGGGATGGAAGGGGTGGGGGATTTTCTTTAATCTTGGTTAAGTTTCGGGAGGCGTGGGGAGGGATATTTTTTTTCTTCTTTTAATTTTGTTTAAGTTTGTATTAACGAAGTGTTGTTTACCTAATAAAGAGTTTTGCAAGGGGAAAAATCCGTCTTTTGTGTTTGTTACTTAACCGTTGCTCGATGTCTCTCTAACCCCATTTCAAATTTTTGCCCTTTTGTCAACAATTTATATTACAGGACCTTCAAAAGAAACAACAAAAACAAAACAAACAGACGACTGACACGATAAATTCAGTACCTTTCACAAACAACTTTAATGATAACAATCATAATGACGTACACATCCGATAACAATTTTAACATAAGAAAGTGACAAACTAAGTAAGGCGTATTAGTTACACCGTTTCTTTTAATCAAGCACGAGAAGAGGCCATTACAAAATCTAAGAGCCTGGTGACGTTGGGAAAGGAATACGAATTGAATGTTTGACTGAATTGAATATCTTGAATTGTAGCGTTTAGAGCTTCTTTGGTCAAGTCCAGGTGAGCAAAGCCACCGACGTCCAAAAGTCGACATGCAGCGTAGAATACATCGACGATCTTATTCACGTCTATAGACGAAACCACATATTCATAGTGCTCGAAAATAAAGTCCTCCGCATGGTACTCTGGCGTGTCGCCATAAAACAGACAGGCGTGGTCATCTTGGCAGGCCAAGTACTCTCGACAGCCTTCGCAGGGAAGTTGTTGTTGTACATCGTACGCCCTCTGCAAAATGCGATCCTTCACCGTTTTACCCAGAATCCTCTTGAGGAGTGGTCTGACTCGGGCTCTACAATCCATAACATCACCGGCTGGAGCCAAAAGAGAAAGGTAACAGTTAAGAATCGGTTACCTAACTCGGGGAGTTATTGATGTCAGTGGTGCGACCCATCTGGGTTTGTTCATAATGTTCATCTCTTTGGCTTATTGGCACATACGGCTTCCAATATGGTCCATTTACACCCAGAATCCTCTTGAGGAGTAGTCTGATTCGAGCTCTACAATCCGTAACGTCAAAGTCTATAGCAAAAAACATAAGGTTAACAGTTAAGAGTCAGTTATCAAGCTCAGGGTGTTATTGATGTCGGTGGTGTGATCCATCAACTGAAACCATTGTACGGCAGGGAGGTGCAAGCCCTTCTTCCCCGCCAGCATCTTAGTGTGATCTTCGTTCCAGTAGTATTCTCTGATATTGACGTAAGGAAGACCTTTGAAACGTTTCACAGTAACAAAACGCTCACCTTCGATTGGAAACTTGACGGCCTTTCTTTCATTCTCCTCCTGGTCTGGATCTGGCTCGAATCTACGATTTCTGTTGGGCATTTTCCCCTTCACGTCCTGCAACGATACGGCTGATGGTACCGAGGCGTCGTCTTGCGCAGCACCCAACTCGACCAGGGCAGTTTTCAACACGTCGGACTTGGGTTCATTGGGTAACATCTCCTGCTCACGCTGGTAGGAAGTCACATCTTGGAGGTTCCACACGCTGTGTCGTGTGTACATGTTAAAATAGTACACCTTCCCGTTCATAGTCGTGGCCTCACGCCAACCGGCTACAAACTTATCGTGGGGAATTTCACCGGTGTTACTGGTTTCTACCCCTTCACACACCGTCGGTGGAGGAGGGTTCGGTGTCGACATGTTATTCTGAGTCGAGTCGGTATTCACTTTCGGTAGAGCAGCCATTGCAACGATGTATACAGGATAGGTATCGTTTGTGTCAAGAGCTTCGGTTTTCAGCGTAAGTAATGAAAATGAATACAGAAATCCAACTTATATACACTACCACCATTTTCATCGACCAATCCGAAAGGAGAAAAGTACTGATAAGAAAACTAGTCTCGACGTGTTCAATGCCGAGGCGTGACGTCACAGAGCTGCAACAACAAACTTGCCCGGACAAGTATGGTCAGGAGAGTGACCCCAAGATCGGAAAGACGCGCGAGTAATCGTTAGCCCGAGATAAGCCATTCAACACACACAGAGTACAAACAAACAGGTCAAGGTCCAACGCGGTTGTACTCTTTTGTTTTGTAGACATACATCTCAGTGTTAAAAAAAAGACATTAAGTATTGCACTCATTCAATGGTAATATAGACTGAAGGATTACAACAACTACAGAACGGTTAACTGACCAGCCTTTTCTACTTCCTCAATGTCTTAACAGGCGTTGTGGAAGACACTGCTTTGTTTTCACTTTGTGAAAATACAAACGAACCGTACACGGCTCGTTTGTGCTGCGTGGAATGACTCTGTGCCGCTCCGTGATTTCAAGAAATCACTAACGCACCGCTAAACTGAGGTTAAACAATAACGGTTTTGCCCTCAGTTACACTGTCGTGGGACAAGATTTCAAGCGGTGTCTTACAGACACCACTCAACACGATGCAGGCATCATGTTTACTCCTACGTCTCCACCCTTCGGGTCTCCCGAACACTGCCGTGGGCCAAACGACTCCTCACTACGTGACTCGCCTTCGGCCTTTCAGGCCTCCGGAACACTGCCGTGGGCCGAATGACTCATCACTGCGTGATTCGACTTCGCACCACCACTATCAGGTGAGCAAACACCGTTACCGCCATTATGATTTTTGTACCATTTTTAAGGTGTGCAAAAACAGTCACCACCATTTTCTGGTGGTGGGTGTGCACGTGGGTGTGCAATTTTTCTGGTGGTGGGTGTGCACGTGGGTGTGCACACTGCACACTGTGTACACTTTTGGCATACTAACCGAAAACGGGGTGTGTGTGCCTCCATATATACTACTCATGAGCCCAAGCTACCATCATCATTTCAAAGTGCCCGCTGGAGACGCGGTTTCAACCCAGATCTAGCTGGTTTCACTGGTGACATTGCAGGCCTGTGTCAAAGGACCGTAATGAATCCTATTCCAGCCAGCCAACACCGGTCTATTGGCATCCAAGTCAACTCTGCTGTAAGACCCATTAGTGTTCCGTTCAAGAGGCGCTTTAAATATATAAGAAAGCAGACTGGAAGGGGTTGAACTTCTTCGATGAGCTGGAGAAGCACATTAATCGTATTGAACCAATATCAAGCAACTACGATTGCTTTGCGGAGCTAGTGAAGAAGACGGCCAGAAGACTTATACCACGAGGCTGTAGAGTGGAATACATTCCAGGACTTCCTAAGGAAAACTCAGAGCTATATGAAGATTATGTCACCTTGTTTGAAGCAGATCCTTTCTCCCCAGAGATAATTAACTAAAGTAGGCAAGAAAGTGATGGAAAGCCCGGAACGTCGCAAAATTGTCCTGATTAGTTTACTGATATGTCAAAGAAACAGCAAGAAAGCGCGGTGACTGCGAATAAAGTGACTGCGAATAAAATTGCTCTGAATATGGAAGAGCTGGAAAATGGCATCTCGTCACTAAAGCCAGGAAAAGCAATTTGGCGTCAAACACGTGATCTCCAAGACCGAGGAATTTGGGAACAATGCAGCTGATGAGAGAAGGATCTGTACGGCACATTCGAATGTCAAATACAGTGTCACAGGAAGCATCATTTCAGTGAAGATACTGTGACTGGCTCACATCAGCGTGAATATGACTCCACACCCATGAGAAGAAGTACTAGCTAAATCAATACTAGACAACCCCCAAAAGTCGTATACTCGTCTGTAAGTGACAGCTTGTATCAATAAATACTTACCGTACACCCATCCAATGATAGTAGATTCAAAAAAGGCCACCCACAATAACGCAAATCCACTTGCAGCATAGTTGTCAAATAGTTGAAACACGTACATTCCACCCTATTAAAACAAATCAAACAAACATGATTCAAATCACTTCGGAAGATGCACGTTTTTTCATAAGTATACTTGGTTTTACCTGCATTAGAAGGTGACCTTTAACTTGAAAATAGAGACAAACGAAGTACAAGAGGCATACGTTGTGAAGGATGTCAACTTTTCCTGATACACTTTTAAAAATGGCCTTTCCGGGGGAAAGCTCATTGTGGCGCAGTGTATTGTGAATCTCTCGTATTACATGTGGAGAAGTAATAAAGATGAGATGTTACAAAAAAGAACTTACATGACACGTCATTGGAAGACCTGCCAGGAACAGCACACTACATATGCCTAGGACGAATAAAGGGCGTTTGTTGCCTTTTTGCATCGAAGGGAAGAAGTCAACGATGGCAGTTATCATTCCTTCAACGCCTACAAACTATTTACAAAAAGATAATAAATAAATACAACATAGGGTTCATTACCGTTCAACAATACAGGTTTACGTCACACGTGTAAGTTTTCAGGCAACCGGTTCCATGCAATCTATCTCAAAGGAGAAAGACAATAGACTGTGCAAAGTCTCGCGCGTATCGGAACGGGAAACACGTCAAACGAAGAACATTTTTTTTCTCTGAAAGCAAATCTTTGTTTTGAATCATATTCATAACAATAATAAAATCTGAACAAAACAAATACTCATTACATGTTTATAAAATCAGTTTTAGTTTTTATAATAAATACACAAATAATGTGTTTATTATTTTTGAAGCAAAATTAAAACTCTGGGACAAGGATCAGAAACCACTTACATGGATTCGCGATGGTCACACGAGCGTAAAATTAACGTTTGACGCAGTTTATAGAGGACACTGACGCCTCAACAACCATATACTGCTATGAAAAGGCTTCGCGTTTTAATTACAGCATATGGCGATTATCATCGCGCATCCAAAACAAGCGTTTACATAAGTTTTGTGATCGTAGGTGAGCACAAAATTCTTAATTTTTTGCAGCAACCGGAAGCTGAGGTCAAGTTTAATTTTCGGTTTTTCTGCGTTATATTGTTGAATTGATTTTACTTTCCTATTTTTTATCACTAAGTATTACATTCCCAACAACATATATATTTTTCATGGTCATAAACCACGTTAAACTAAAATAATTGACAAAACAAAATCTTGCCCACGTAAATCTCCATATGGTTGGGACCACAACGGTCCCGGAAGTTCAAACATGCGAGACTTGCACAGTCTATTCACACCTTATTTTTACATCCTGGAGGTAGTGTGACACCTTTATAAAAACAATGTGACTGTTTCTAACTGAAGTGTGAAGTTGTCTGCCTCCAAGCTGCCTGTACATCAATTTCCCGTATGACAGTCCTACGGTAACAAAGGATGCTGCGATATAAATGACAAATGTAGTTATATGATTTAGTTGGAGTTGAAGCCTGCTGCTCCTCACTAGTGTAGTCCAACTATATATCGTCGACGAGACACAGTTCGGGCTAACTTAGTCGAACTATAAGCCAACGATAGTCCTTCGAACTTGGCCAGTAATGTTTCTATTCACTGTTGTCCCCAATTCGAGGCTCTACATGCAAACGGCTGACCGTGCAAGGGGCGAATGGGAAATTAACTTGGGCTGGAGGGGTTGATTCAAAGAGAGCGCTATCAGAAGAAATGTGTACACAGTACGCCATATGGGGGGGGGGCAGAATCTCCGGGGGACAGAATCTCCTGCCACACCGGTGTCCCAGGGAAATCCGTCCCCCGGAGATTCTGTCCCCATACGGGAAATTAATTAAATTGGGCTGGAGGAGGATGATTCAAAAGAGGGCGCTATCAAAAGAAGTTTGTGCACAGTTTGCCGTATGGGGGGGCAGAATTTTCGGGGGACAGAATCTCCTGCCACACCGGCAGTGTCTTGTCATTGTTATAATATATCAGTCCATATCTTATATTGAAGTCATACCTCACTGTCGATACCGAGCAGAAGAAGCATGACGAAGAACAAGATCGCCCAGAGTGGAGTGATTGGCATTTGGACAACGGCTTCTGGGTAGGCTATGAAAGCAAGACCAGGACCTGTAACACAGATAGGTTGCGATAAACATGAAGTTTATAGTAAACGGTACTGCTTATATTGGTTATGCAGCGTGCTCTGGATGGTGTTTAATTGTTAATACACAAACAATTCCCGCTTTGTCTGCACGAAACACCAGTTTAGAACCCTGCGATGCCCCACCCCTGCATGTCAGATTTACACGAATGCCATTAGGTAATGCAGCCAGTAGACCATCGGGAAACGTGTATAACTCCTTTGCAATGTTGATTTCATACTTTTTTTCAAAGCTAATGACCTTTCCAGATGTTGTAGAGACAGTTTGAAGGAAAAAAATTAACAAATATTAATTTTTAATTTTTTTGTGTTAACTAGTAGGCCCCTATGTGTTTTCACTGTAAAACCGCCAAAGAAAATTGTGCACAAGTCTATGTAGAAAGTGTTTTTTAACTGTAGATTCCGAACCCATGAGTCACACTGCCTATGTAGGGTCATAGACTATGTCAATTGGGCCTGTCTGAGGATAGAACTTAAAGGGTTTCAACTATTTTTACTAAAAACTTATGAGTAATTAAATAAAATGTGTTCGGTCTACTGGCTGCAGACCGGTAGGCCATCGGAGGGTTTAAAAATTATCAACTGCTGAATGAGAACGGAGAGAATTACTTCAAGTTATGGATGTGGTCAAAAAGCCTAGTAGAAAAACCCCCAGAAGATTTATTGGCCATCGAACATCATCATCAATATTGCGCATGCATTACAAAAATGGCAATATTTGTACCAAATTACATTTGAGGTCATGAACTTGTAAAGAAAATCCAGTTACACTCTAAATTACAAGGATTTAAATTTAAATCCACAGGATTAAATTTTAAATCTTTCAAGGAGTGTGGTTAGGAACCAATCTGCGTGGATTTAAAATGAATCTTTCAAAAGATTTTTAAAAAATTAGTCTTTGGAGGATTAATTAAATTAATCCCAGTAGATTAAAATGTTTCAAACTTTACAGATTTAACCTTTACCCTTTGATAATTAAAACCTAGTCGGTTTGGATTTATTTATAAACTTTCCTTGGGATTAAAATATAAACACCCAATTATGGACCAGGAGATTTACCTATAAATAAAAATAATCGGAAACAGCCAATCGAAATTCTCGACCAATTTTTTAACTTTATTGTCAAGTAAATAAATACAATGCACAAAGTTTCACAGATAAACCTTTACATAGTACGTCAATTACAAGAGGTACATTTTTTAGATTGTTAACTGTTTTTGTAAGTGCGAAAGATTGAATTAAGAATGAGAAAAAAACACCAATAGTTTTGACTTATATCCGATGGATCGTACACTTGCGACGTTTATCAAGCTTAAGAGGATAAGTTTAGACAACGGATTCAACATTGTTAAAGAGAACCATGTCTGCTTCAGCTGCCTCGAAAGCCAGGAAAGGGCCATGTGTTTACATGTTCAAGAAGAGGATAGTGCACAGGGAATGGAATCCAGTGTAAACAGTTTCACCACCAGTTTTTAGGCCCACAGCAAACGACCAGTCCAGGCAGTGTTGCAGTCAGTACAACCCGATCAGAAGTATTACTACCAGTCCTACACAAGTGCAGACATGGGAACTCAGATTACACAACCAGCAAATGGTCATAGATAACCGCTCCAGATTTTTAGCGGTATTTTTTTTAAAAACTAGAACACCTTTTTTAACTGAAATGTGCACATTTAATTTTTATTTTTACCTCGTAACTTATATAGGATTAACACAATGGAACACTTCCAAAAACCAAAAGTATACTTTCCCTTTAAACAGATTTAACAGCGGTTGCGAAAGATCGAACCAGAGGCTTTACCCTGGAGGGAGGCATCACTCCATAGATGAAAGCGGCAAAGAATTCAAAAAAGCTGTTCAAAACTTTTGGGTAGTCCAACCCGAACACATAGAAAGTTTTGAACAACTTATCAAATGCTTCCACCACTGTCGAACCGCCACTGATAGGAAAAGAGTCCACGCACAAGAAAAACTGATTCGGCTTCTTTTCTGGCCCCAGGGAGATTATTACTGGCTGCCTTATCCCTTTCGCTGTGATGCTGTCAACTGCATGTTCGATATGTGTCCCCGCCTGTTTTTTAAAGAAAACAAACAGATGTAATTAAAATATAGAGATTTATTTTGACAAGGTTTGAAAGTTGCTGTTATTAAATGGGAGGAAGTATTGTTCTGGTCGTAAGGAAATGTTTTGATGAATTTTGCATGAATTTTGCATGTTGCAATTTTTTGCTAAGCAGATTTTTGTTGCTAAACAGATTTTTGTTGCTTTACAGCTTTATGTAATTGGACCTTGCTGTTTACAAACTTGCTGAAATCATGTTATTGTTTTGTTCTCTAGCGGTCGTTTTCCCACCAAGTAAACGACCAAGTTCTGTGTCTATTTTTTTTTACTGTACATCATTGTTTCTGCAAATCATTTTCAGTTCAGCTTTCGTCTGCGATGCACGGAATAAACCATTCGTTATGAATGAAGGAAAACAAAATTGACATGATAATGTTGTGTATCTGTTCTTGCTTTTTGTGGAAATTAGAAAATTAGGTATTTAATCTAGCCCCCCCCCCCTATAATTATCGTGTTGAGCAAGTTAGGCATAGCGCTAGCGTTGGACGTACTCGTCTAGTTAATACAGTAGCCACATCAGCTAGATGTTGAGTTATTTATGTCTAAAGTATATCTTGTAAGTTAAAGATACAATGTATTACATTTTCAATGAAGAACCAGAAATGTGTGTAATGTACATGTCAACTTGTTTTTCGATGAAGAACTACAGTACACACACTGTCATCAGTACCTGTATACCGTGTGTGCGTGATCAAGCGATGCGCGTATACGTAGAACACACGGGCGTAGAGTGTGTGTGTGACTAAACTGGTGATTATCATCTCACTTTTGTTGTTTTACGACGACACTAGGCCTATCTTTGACTAATTACTATGGCAATACGCCAATAAGTGATAAGAAATTAGTAAGTAATTGGAGAAGTTAAACATTCACTGAATCGTATTAGATGTCTTAATCTGCAAGCCAGTGCAGTAATATTGCAGATTTGCAGCTGGGCAAAGAACAAATACATTTTTTAATCACGCCTTTTTTTAAAACAGCCTGACTGTGTGTGTACTATGTGTACTATCACGGTACTGTAGTCGAGGCCTAACGACGCTAGTCAAGAAACCTTTTAACGGCCTAAAACATACCGTTTTTCTACATAAAAATTAAATTTACTTACCTTGAAAAATTTCAAGAACGGTGGCTGTCCTGTCACCAAGCGTTGTGTTTAAAAACAGGAGCAATTGATCCTCCATCTTTAAATAATATGAAACTTAAAGCAACGTTAGAACAAAAGGATGATCGCCCTTCGTAAAACAAGATGGCGGATGTCAAGTTGAAAATCCCGCTCCCCGAAATGCTCATCACGTGATGCAAGCCAATCACCGGATTGGTCCTTTGTCGATAATTGTAGCGTCCTTTTTAAATCAGTCGGGGGATTAAAACTCGTTTTCGTATTGATGGTTAATTTTAGCTTTTTTAAATCTTTTAAGATTAATTTTTAATAGTTTAGATTAATTTTTTTATAAATCCCATAATAGATTAACGTTTTAAATCTCGCACTTTAAGAGTGTAGTATTGAGAGGCCTAGCTAACCGGTGCCAATCAATTACCGTTCATGGGTATCATTAACAAAATCTATACTGCATAAACGGTATTCAATTATATGTAACATTATGTGCTCTCTCCGAAAGAAAGAAGAAGAAAAAAACCGATTGCAGCTGAACATTAACCGTTGATTCCCGTATGTGGATTAAAAAGAGGGTTTTTCGATAAGTGTTTCACAACGGTGCTGCCAGGTAGATCACTGTAAAACTGCACATCTTTTTAACCAAATTGCTGTGTAGCATCAGGATAGGCTTTCATCGAGATTTACTACCAATGAAACGAATTACCCAGGGTATGAGGAAATACTTCCCTTTCAGTAGATAGTGTAGATAGTGAAGAATGATTTCAATGATTTAGTTTTGACCTACACCGATGTATGCTCAGTGCTGTCCGAGACTTGCTGGGGAAAAAACACTCACCCTTGGCACCTAGGTGGGATTTGGACCCACGAGCTTTCGCATTCTTATTGAGGAAGGCGTATATTTTAGTTTCCACACTGTACCTGATTTTACTACGTCCCCCACAGGTACACCCTGTTGTCCAGCCATGAAACCTAGCACGGAGAATATCACTACGCCTGAGAACAGACTGGTGCCGCTGTTTACCACCGCAAATATGATGCCATCCCTGCCAAATGATTCAAACACAATTTATTTCAGTGATACTGTGGTGCCAATTTTATAAATACTGTGAGGAGATGTTTTTTGCCTACAAGACAATCCTTTACAACAGTTTATGTTTCATCCGCTGTTTTCTGTAAGCAAAGCAAAAGGCGGTAAGCTAAATTTCCAGTTATTCTATATTATGTTAGCATATTGACATTTCAAATAAATGGCGCTGTTAAATCCTCTTATCCATTTGTTTTGGGGGTTTTTTTCTTTCTTGTTTTTTTGCTTTAGTTTCCTTTTCTGCTTATTTAAGTTAGCACATCATTGAAAATCGTTAAATGACTTTTACTAAAAAGTTGCATCCCCTTCCATAAGGTGATCCCTTGGCTGTCGCTTCCCAGGTTGTATCGTAAACTTGGATGTGATCCCTGGCTTTACGGCAGTTGCAGGTTGAATGGCTTCTGACTGGCACCCCGAACAAAGATATTGACAAAACAGGGAGACCGCCAACATAGGGCTAGCTCTATTGGGTATAGCGCGAGCATAGCATCAAAAATCAGCCACTATTAACATACCTGAAGAAGTTGTGATTGTATGCATTGTAGCTACCCAAGGCAGCCATGTTACCTAGCCCCAGAGAGTAGGAGAAGAAGATCTGGGTGGCTGCATCAAGCCAAGTCTACCAAAGTAAGAACCAAATAAAACTCAGTTATACATAAGAAACAAAAAGTTGGATCCCGTTCTCCCCTCCAGTTCCAATAGTTTGTCTCTGATAAACGATTTCCTCGCCCAATTTCCTCCATTTATGAGACCAACGGGTTCTTAACTCATTCAATAACATGGAGCCATATAGTATAGCCATAACAGAACATGTAAGTCTTGTATTTAAACATTTTGGGAGAACCTTGGTTCCAACGTACCCCTATCTAGTATGGACGGTTTGGCCGCCAAAGTCACCCTCCCAATTAAGGGCTCCTCAAAATCAGCAAATTGAAAACTAACTTGTTCTCTTTAACTTCTACAAACACATATTTTATATTTACAGACTGGAGGGAACATTATTTTACTAAACAATAAATTTGAATGCTGGATGACTCGGTGGCGCACCCTAAAAGACCACGAGTCGACGGCACACATACATTGTATACTGGGTATACTGTGCAAGTCTCGCGCGTAGTCGAACAATATTGCGAGTTTGTTTCCTACAGGCGTTGAAGCGGGACAAAAGTGGTCCCATAAAATGTTCGAATACATGCGAGACTTGAACGGTATTATTGCCATTGAAGTATTTCTATCTCCATAGAATATACAGGTGCATACGAATACCAGGGTTAGTTGAGGCGTACAACGAAACAGTCAATGGATATGAAAGAGATAGGTCAGGGTGAAAATAAATGTCTTTTCACTACATTGCTTCAACGTGTAAAGAAAACAAATCCCTCATTTCAATTGAACCCAAAATTTGAATAAGCACCAGACCTTCAAGGTCTATAGCAAGTAGCAACACGGTATCACTCGGGAAAATAAATATTCATTAACAAAATTCAAAATATTCAATTGGGATGTTCAGTCAGCCTTGTTCCCGTGCTGTTTCCGAAGCTTATCTTGCTATAGGATAGTGGAGCAAGGGGACGATAAGGCGCGCTGACTATGAAAACGAGCTTGAAGAACGTTGAAGACGTAGGCTTTATGTCTTCAACAGCGAAAGCTCATATTTTTATCCCGCCAAATTTAATTTGGGTCAAAGTAGGCAGCTTGATCTACTCTTTGTATACCTTCCCGTCCAGTAACCTGGTGACATTGGGTTCCACGTAGAACTTCAATCCTTCCAAGGAGTTCTCAAGGGTTATAGCTCTCACGAAGAGAATGGTGATAAAAACGTACGGGAATGTTGCAGTGAAATAAACTACCTGGAACAACATAGATACAAAATTGTAAAATGTAATAATATATCATGTTTTTCGTCTGGGTAAAGAGATCTCCGAGACCCTCAACGTGTTTTTTGAACAGAGAACACTGAAATTGGGAATTACAGTAGGCCTAATGTAAACTTTTAAACGTGGTTTTTTTTTAAGTTATTTATTTTGTTACTAAGACATCTTGTTGAGTCAGTTTTTTACCGTCCCCTTGCTATGCCCAAACATTCCTGTCAGACTATGATTTTAATCTCATTATAGCCCATGTGAACTTTGTTTACAATAAGTGTGACCTTGTGCATTCTTTGGGTATTCTGGCAGGCAAGATACTACACAGGTCCTATGGGAAAGTTGACATTTTGTGTCATAATTTCCACATAAATCCAAGAATTATGAAAGTAAAAGCTGGACAAGTTTTGAGATGTGCCCCCTTTCATCATATCAAAAGTTGATAGGAATTAGACAGTGCAATCTCCATAAAATATAAGATTTTATGTTTTATTCCATTAGTCTGTGTACAAATCGTGCCTGCAGGAAGTCCAGGCTCTGTGGCTCTTTTGTAAACATGTGATGTCACAGGTCACATCGTCTTACTCCCTATCATGTCGATAAGTTGTTCGGGTGCCAGTCAGAAGCCATTCATTCTACGGCCGTATAACCAGGGATCACACATGCCGATTATGAGACAACCCGGGAAGCTGCAGTATAGGGTACCACCTTTTAAGGGGATCCGACTTTTTTCAAATATCAAGCAATAAAGCAAAATGGAAACATGACTGGGTATTCAATTTTGAGTTCATTTTTCTTTGTTCAACCCAAAATTGAATCAAAATTTACCCAGTCATGTTTCCATTTTGGTGGTTTATTAACTTTATCTCTAAAGAAAAGTCCTTTTCCAAGCAACTAAAGTCATTAAGGCTAGGCCTTATAGTTTTTACTAATCACCATTCTTTATAATAATAATTCCTAATATTTATCAAAAATCAGCCGCGGTGATTTCCGTTACCATAATAGCATACGATCATGTTTTCACACGAGTTCATGGGTATCTATAATTTAGATAGAGTCCGTCATAGAATTCTTAATGGCAATTGTAGTGCCATTTCATTTTCTGTGGATTTTGTGTAGACTTTCCATTTTGATTAAGTTCTAAGTTATTTATAAAATATATGTATGGTTATTTCTAATTTGCTGTTAACTATTGTATTTTTGTTACATTAGTTGTAAATGTGTTCACTGAAGAAAGTCGATAATCAATTTATAATAATTATTTACAAACTAACATGGACTAAATGTTTCTGCATGAAGTAATATTTAAGATACATAGATTACCGACCTTTCCGGAGCTTTTGACTCCTTTGAAGACACATAAATACACCAGGGCCCAAGCTAGCAGTAAGCACAGCGTCAACTGCCAGTTGAATCCACCGATGTCTTCAAGCCCCGTTGATAGATGAATCTGTAAGATCTTACGTCTACATTACAGAAAATATAAGCCTCTTTGAAAACAATTGACATAAAAATACCTCTTTTTACACAGAAAGAGCGAATTAATTGTTATTATTCGAATTCATGAAACCCTATTTTAGAATTACAAAATTGCATTACAATGGTCTCTCATACTCCAGTGGTTTAGCCAACTGCTGAGTAAAATACCCCAAGACCAGTAACGATTCTCTTCAAGTCGTCTATCTGGCTATACTTTATTGCGTCTCATCACTAATCCTACGGAGGAAAAGACAATCTTCAAACAATTATGGGCTGATGGAAAAGCTTTAGTGGGACTGCAGAATGATAAGCTATAGTTGTAGAGAAATGGCAAGAAAAGTGATGACCGCTGCCTTAGAAGTGTCACGTCGCATTACAGTGTTGTCTGTCGCAATATTCCATTGGTGTCATTATGATTGGCTTAGCTTTGAGATTTTGTTGCAGGGACTACTCCTTAGTTTTGAAATTGACGTGGAGTATCTTTAAAAATAAGATGCGTGCACTAACGTGGCCGATATAGTCCTTGATTAGCAGGGTGCATGGCGATAATGCGTTCTATATTCAATTTAGGTTTGCATTCAAACAGGATGATTATACTTTTAAAACATGTTTAATTTGCCGTTAGGTTTTCGACACGCAAACCATTCCAAATTAATTGGCAAGGTCATCAAAAAGGTATATATTGGTCAAGTTTATTTTAAGGAAATTACCGAGTACTGTTTTGTTATGTACGTTTATTGTACTCATTAAAATTACTTTAACATAAGGACAATTTAAATAAGAAAACCATTGTTGAAGACAACACCACCTTTACTTTATGCGTGATTGAATGTTTTTTATTTTTCATAACAAAAATTGAACAAACTCACTCCCAAAATTCTATCACAGAGCTTGTTCTGTTCACGTCCCCAATCACTGTACAATTCAGCTCGTTATCAGTTAAATTCGTCATTTCTATTAATGGAACATCAGTTGGATATGTCTCATTCTTATTGATGTAATCGCATCTCCAGAGGTCAGTGCCCTGTACACCATATCCAGTTGGATCTCTACAAAGCTCAGTGTTGAACGGATTGTTACAATGGGACCATGGTACCACGGCTGCGAAGGACATGATCAGGTAGTAAATGGCCCAAGCTAGGATGACGTTGTAGTAGACGTTGAGCAGTGTTACTATAACAACGCTTGCTATTCCTATACCTACAATACAAAAAAATACCGGTAATTATTAGCCTACATCATGGAAAGTTTCCACGATCAAATCTCTCGCGCCATCTCCAATTCAAGTACGGAACAGTATGGCTGTTAACGAAACATTTTTAGTTGACTCAGTGGTGACTCTAATTGATCGCTGCATACGTTTTTGTTTTTCGTCATGGCAGGACCGTCAGAGGAACGGCGGAGGAGCCGTAAAATGGGGTAACTTTGGTTTTTGTATGAATGGTGCAGTAATATTTCTCCATGGTTGTAGCTGGATGTTTATTTTAATTTTTAATTTCTATGTGGCATTAGGGGCATCCTCTACCCTAGTGATCATGAACAATTATAATTATTTCTTCCATTAAATCCCTAGGGGTCCATTAATGTGCTGCCAAAGTTACCCCGGGTTTGGGGCAACTTTGGCAGCTTAGATGTTTTGTGTTAAGTAGAGAAAGAAAAAAGAAAAAACAAATTTGATATAGACGTTAACGATGTGTTTTCTTTACATTTGATGCCACGCACAGTGATTACAAAAACCCAGCCTCGTTCAAAATGTTTGGTTAATAAGTTATACCTATATTTTAAAAAAAAATACCTATATAAAATCATACATATATACATCTTTTAATATATTATTATTTACTCTGAAAATGTAGATTAATTACAAATATAAACTTTAAAGGTTCCTTCTTTTCCTAAACATAATACCACAGAAGCTTCAAATCGCGATTTTACCCCCAGTTAAAAAAATTAATGCAACCCTGCCAAAGTTACCCAGGGTGCCAAAGTTACCCCCATATAATATTGCAATAAAGGATATAGTCTTAACTCAGTCAGGGCTACACAATGAGCACGACAACTTGGAACTTGTGTGTATCAAGATCACAACCCATAAATGTTTCTTATTATATGGCTCATATACTGCCATATACTGTTTTGGGGCTGGTCCTGGTACCTGCACTCGGTAGCCCTGCTTTAGACTAACCTTACCAGGATTGCACATAGGCGTCCCCGTCTGGCAGATAATTAAGTAGAATAACGCTGAACGGCAGAAAGTTGACCGCCCTGATATTGACTTTCATCACGGTGCACCCCTCCATAGTTAACCTTGCTACGTGGAATGTTCTTGGACTCACCAATGAGGACAAGCGCTACACAGCAGGTATTGACTGTGATCGCTACCGCCTTGACATCATAGCGCTGCAGGAAACAAAATATTGTGTTCCAGAGGATATCATTTTGTGCAAAACAAGATCCAAGGCCCTCCTCAAAGACTCCCGATCTCATAGTGGTGCCATCACCTATTCTGACCATAAGATAGTCTGCACCTGAATCAAGTATGGCAATATCTATCTCATCAACAAAGCCTGAAAAGATTGCACAAGGAAGTTTGATGTCTCACAACTTCTCGTCGATCTCCGCACTCCAAAGCGCCTATCAAACTTCACTAGAAAGCAAGCTCTAACCTTCCTTCAACTAACAACCCCGTGGAGAAAATTTCACTCCATCTCCATCTCCATTATTTGACTCCATCCGAGAGACAGCTAAAGATGTCATTGGCTTCAAGCCACCAAACCAGCGCAGGCACTTCTTAACGACACAGAAGTAACTGTACTGGTCAAGGGAAGACATGCCCTCTGCTCTCAGTGAAATAAGAGCCTATATAGACAGAACATCTCTTCTAAACTCAAATCAACGGGGCACGGAATGATATAAAGAAGCGCCTCTCTGCCCTGAAATCACTTATAGACCTTATGCATTGACGTCATCCAGCGGCCATCTTAGAGGTAAAACGATGACGAAACAATCGAAACGCATAGATTTGTACGCGCTGCGCACAGGATTGGCCAATGAACAACCTCCTTTTGACCTCTAGGCGAGGGCGCCCTACTGAAATGACGTCATGTGCATAAGGTCTATTAGAGCTGACGCACTGTCTAAAGAGATCACCGAGACAGATGAAGCACGGAACAGAACAGTACGCCAATAAACAGAACAGCATCACAGTCCACAACAACGACGGTAGATGCATCAGCACGGACAGAGGAAAAACAACAGCGGTGATGAAATGGTTGAGAAACCAGTTTACCGGAGTTGACGACACTCTCGAGCTCTTCCATAAAACCCACTCAACTCCCACGTGGTCAAACATACAGCCAGACGCCGGAAGAATGGACGAGCTGCAGGCGGTGACCAGATCCCAAACGAGCTCCACAAGTATGTCACCAGCCTAGAGACCAACACCTATACATCCCTACTATGGTGAAGGTATCCCCACACCACTTCAAAAGCCCGCAAACCCCTTGGTCCCATGAAGAGCCTTAGACCACTTACACCCCTGCAAAACTCCTGCAAGATCCTGTCTATCCTTGTCCTTTGCCGCACCCAAAACCAAGCGGATAACTACACAGGACCCTGGCAGTGTGCCTACAAAGGTGGGAGAAGCTGTATTGACCTTGTCTGTGTCAGCGCATGCTCATAGCAGTGGTGCAACAAAGGCGGTGGGATTTCAGTAAGATGGGAATCGACATGCGACTGCATTTGACACCATCAGAAGAGATACCACCCTGAACCTGCTCGACGATGCAGGGTGCTCTGAAGACGACATCCGTCTAGTTTATAGATCCCTATTATCCAACACCAAGCTCAGGGTAAAGGTAAATCATTAATTCCCAGCAGAGTTTGAAAGCACCCTTGGCTCATATCAGGCACCCTCTTTACCTTGTGCCTTGCTGGTGCCGAAAACAACATCGGGGCCTGGATCATCAACACACATAATCCTTCCATCAGCGAACACGGCCTACCACTTGAGTGGCAATACGCCAATGATATGGAATTTATCAATGACATTGGTGACTTCATGCAAAAACTTCTCCCTGCATATACCATTGCTCTTATAGAGACTGGAACCTACATGTCAACGAAGGCAAAACAGAATTTGTTCACGTTCCATAGCAGGAAAGAACGACCTTGAAACCGATTGTAATACCCTCCACAACAAAGAAGCCTGGAGGTCATCAGTGTCTCTCGGATCACGTTTTTGTAGCACCGTCTACATAATCCATCGTATCATCCTAGAAAACATGGCCTTCCAAAATTACAAGAATCTGAAAATAGATACGACGCCCAAGTTCTGTTTGTCATGCTCTATAATGCAGCAGCTGGGCAGCTCCTAAACTAGTCTTAGAGAAACTAAACATCTGTCACCGTAAACACCTCCGTAGCATTTTAAATATGCACTGGCCCCAATGCATCATATCCAACCAATTTCTCTACGACCGCTGCATGACTACACCCCTATCCACAAGAGTAGACAATGCCCGTTGGACTCTACTCGGTCACATCCTACGCAGCCCTGAAAACAACCCAGCCTCGTTGGTCCCATTACGCAGTAGTCGGTGCTACAGATCACAGAAGTCGTGTTGGGAATCATCAGACCAACCTCGTGAGTGTCATCAAGAATGACCTCAAGCAACGTGGCCTAATGCTCAACACGAGCTGAGATGGCTAGCATCAATATAGAAGAGAATGGAGAAAGATGTTCTCACTACAATGTACCTACACTATTGAGAGGAGTAGGGTGGTGTTTTTTCTTGAATCAGTGCAACTGATTGGATCTTTAAACAGCTATGAGCGAACATTTTTTTAACGGGAAGGGATCATCAAACTTGTTTGTATTGTGTTTGTTTATCATTTAAATGTAATTTTGATATTACACTTCTGAATTTGTCGTAATTATCGATCAAAAAATTAGTCCCCAACCTCAAGGTTTTCACAAACTAGAAACACCTCTGCCGTTGACGACGTGCGTCAAAATGACAATACTTTGACGTCATGTGTGGGATGTTGCTTTGTTATACCCCCATGCTGCAACAAAGCGGCTTTACAAAACGGAGCTCCCACATAATAACGTAACATGAGTGATGACGTAACAGGGCTTTTCGCGAATCTTTCTAAAAAGCACCACAGAAGAGTATTCACAAAATGATTGCTTTTTACACGAATAAAATCTGTTTAATCTTATGTGAACTCATTTTCCTTATTGGTTGAATATATTTTAAATGAATTTCAGTAAAGATCACTTGTTGCCGTTTTCGTTCAAGCAGGCCTTTAAGATATTACTTATTACCATTTTAGATTCAGCAAACAGATATTATATACTGTCCTAAGAAACATAAATTGTATTTGTTTTTTACTGACTTGGATGAGTGCATTGAGAGAATGCTTTGACAGAGCAATATATTTAGCTGTTGTGCTAGTTTAAGATTTCATTCTTATGCCAGAACTGATACTTTTAAATTTAATGTTTTAACAGGTTTCCTGTTTACTTTGACAATTTACCTTCTCATGTTTGGGAGCAACTTTTTTTAAGCCTCCCTAACGTTTAAGAGGCATTTTTAAGGAAATGAGATGGCAGGTCCAGATTTACCTTTTTTTTAATCTGATTGTAAATTTATTCTTGATAAATCGTAGGGGAGGGTTTTTAAAGTAACTTTTTGTCACTATTTGCTTTCCCTGCCACGTTTTTTGTTAGTTTTTGTTTGGTTTTGTTTCTAATAGTTTTGGTGCAGGGGGTAAACTTTATTTATGCCAGGGATTTGTGCAGGAAATCAACTCGATTGCGGCACATTGTCTGGGTCTTCAAATGTTATTTTCTCAGTATTTTAGACAGTAAGTATTTCTGTTGAGGGTTGATGCAGGTATGAGCTCTTAATGGATGATATAATTTTAAAAATGTTTTCTTTCTTTTTAACCAATAACAACCGAATTTTGAGGAACAATATTCTCGCACATAGGGCATTTCAGACGGATATTTTTTCAGGTCGAATAGTACCGGTATCAAGTTTTTAACTATTGTAGTAAGTTTTCATTTTTATGAAAAATTCGTTCATTACTGTTTTTTCGATCGTGAGTGATCATGTACGATAACTTTAAATACGTCAACCATGAACTTTCAAACAATTTTGTTTTGTTAGTTTTTTTGTGTCCCCCCCCCCCACATTCAACGTTCTTTTGAGTACAATAAACACGTCTGTGTACGTTCCAAAGCCATACACTTCAACATTTATATTTTACGGCCTCAACAACAGTTCGTCTATGTGGGTTTTGTACAGTGAATGGACATCCTCGTTTAGGCCCTGTCACACTTTGCGAATAGAAGCTAACGGGTGCCCGACGTTTTTGGAAATTGTGGTGTACGTTCGTGTCAGTTGTCATTCAATCGTGACACGTTTGGCATAAGTTGTACTCGTTAGCGGTTCATAGAGGTTCGCTGGGGTCTAGAATTTGTTTTTAGCATGTTCACAATTTTGAGCGGGTGGCAACGAGTGATCAATACGCTATGTATACGTTGAACATTCGCTGTGTAAACGTTTCGCACGTTAGGTGTATAGTTGCTTCTTCGTCCGCTTTTCGGCATGCATACTACGTCCAACCATCTGGAACTTTGTCATATAGCGAATGCCCAACGTTTACGTAGCGTTTATCTAACAAATGGCCAACGAATACGCAGCGTATTATAACGTACAGCAACTTTCACCGGGCGTCCATGTAATGCACATGACACAAGAGTACCGATATAGTAACGTGCGTGTACAGTACAGCTACAGTATAGGTAGCGTTTTTCAGTCATATCTGTGACGTCACCGACCTAGCTCCTTCATCATTCCTGCTCAGCTGGTCATCAGAGATGGAGGATGCTCAGAGACTCCGAATTCAATATCTTCTTGCCGTTCATCAACATGAAAATGACCTGAACCAGCTTGGAGAGCGTATTTATGGGTCAGCGGAGACACGCCACGTGACCGGCCGCAGCACGCTAGGCATAAGTTGGGCATTCGTTGGTCATTTCGTTGCGCACGTTCAGCATTCGTTGGATGGACGCTACGCATGCGCTGTCATTCGTTACATGGACGCTAGTTATACGCTCAGCATTCGTTCCTCATTCGTTAGGCATTTGTTTTATATGTCAGGAGTTCGCTAAGAAACAGATTTTTGCCCGAGAATTTGATTTGAGCGTATCTTGACTTAGCAAAATTTTCAGAAAAACATTCAGTACGCTAGGCATAAGATAAGCTCTATTCGCTACTATGTGACAGGGCCTTTACTTGTCTGATTGACTCACTTTGTATCAGCCAGGCAGAGTGGGACTCCAATCTTCTGATGATAAACCTCTTTTGTTTATTCTTACTTGTTCCAAATCTCTCGGAGATATATCACTTTCTATAGCTGGTCCCAGACTGTGGAACTCTATCCACAAAAACATTAGGAATGCTCCTTCTATCGCCATTTTCAGGAAACGTCTTAAAACATTTTTGTTCTCGTTATCCCCGTCTTTGTCTTTTTGTTTCTCGTCTTATGTTGTACAGCGCTTTGATCTTTTTGTAAAGGCGCTTTATAAATTATTATTAATATTATTATTCGTTGTTCATTCGTTGCGTACGCAACACATGGTCAAGGCGATTAACACATGGGCCGTGTCTTTGATGAGGCACAGTGAGGGTATTGTTGACTGAACTATTAAGGAAGATCTACGTGTCACTGACAGGAGGACAAGAAAACTGATGACCATGCATGGCAAGCTTCATCCCTGGACAGTCAGCAGACTCTATCTTCCGGGGTCAGAGGGTGGAAAGGGGTTACTGAGCGTGGCAGACAGTGTTAACATCGAGTGCAGGAGCTTGCATTGTCATGTCAGGAGCACCCAGGAGGACTTGTTGAAAATAAAGTAAAAGTACCCGGTACATGAGGCAAACGGAGTTGGGCCGAAGGATTAAAACAAGTGGAAAAGGAAAGAGGAAGACATCCAGATTGGAGGAACAAACCACTTTATGGCCGGTTTTTAGATGCACAGAAGAAGTGGCTATATCTGCAAGTCCTGGAATTGGTTAAAACGGCAGAGAACTGAAAAAGGAAGCCGAGGGCTTGATCAATGCGGCGCAGGACAAAATGTAATGAAGGCAATTATAGAGAAAGCAAACGTCTCTCCTATGTGTAGAATGTCTAATAAGGAAGAGGAGACTGTATTTCATATTGTCAGCGAATGTAGTATGATGGCCCAGACGGAGTACAAAGGCAGACATGAAACGTTGGCCAAAGTGATTCACTGGGATCTGTCACAAGAGAAAGTTGTGGAGACCAACCGGGTCATGATCCTTTAGGACACTCAGACTGCTCTCGTTATATAACATAGGTGTCCGGATGTTGTATAGTCTTAGATATGACGAAGAAGATGTGTCATCTCATTGATACAGCTGTGCCGTGTGAGATAAAGGTATACTTCAAAGTAGATGGAAATTATCCAAAAGTCCCTAGACTTGGCCAGGGAACTTTGTAAGATTTGGCAGGTGCAAGTGAAAGTGGTGGGTGGAGCACTTGGCACCATTCCGAAGACACTAGGGAAACTTTTAGATCAAATAGGCACAACTGTGACGGTAGATCTGCTACAGAAGGCGGCGCTATTTGCAACAGCGAGGATCCTGCGAAATTAGTACAGATTTACCTGTGGGTGTGTTATAATATAACACGAATAATAAATGTTTGGCATTCGTGCAATGGAGAGAATGCTCTTATTCGTCGAAAAAATGGAATGCTCCATTCAACCTGGATTCACCTCGTTGAATGGAACATTTGTCAACTCATGGAAATAGTCTCACCCTTGCAATCATAAACATTCATTATTCGTATAGTATCACACTCTTGTTGTTATGAATCAACCAATCAGAATCGACGATTCAAGTTTTCTTGAAGATAAAAATTAGTGTTAAATTCCGTGTTTCCGTGTGTGTCAAATGAAAACGGACCGTTAAAAACTACTACAATGTTTGTTTTGATACTCACCTTTGAAGAGCGGAGACAATTTCCAAACACCAATGCCTCCCTGAGCCATTAATTGACCCAGTCCTAGCTCCAGGAGAAGTAGAGGTACACCTCCAACAACCAGACATATCAGATACGGGATAAGGAACGCACCTTAAAGTACAAATAAATACAACAATGGAATTGTACTTAAAACAAAGTACGGGTTTGGTAAAGTAATTTAAAAACAAACCAGCAATGATTAGTTGCAATCTGAAATGAACTCACTGACTATAAGTTCATACCAGTCCTAACACCCGAGATAAATATTTCCGTCTCAAAAACTAAAGACCACATAAACTATAAACTTTGTTTGTTTTTCCATTAAAAATATGACCACCTCATTTGATTACATTTTCAGATCAGGTTGGGCGATAATTATATGAAATAAAAAAAATTAAAAAATAAAAATCAAACTTCTCTTTAAGGTTATTCCAACTTTCCTGTTCAACTTTTCCGTTTCTTTCATTAATAAGATTACCACGACAACAGGGAATGGATTTATATTTGTTGTAACTCATTCTTGCGGTTAAAAGGTTATTTTGTCGTCTTGACTTAATAACCCTATACGCCAGGCATAAAGGTGACCATTATTTCCTTGATTAACCAATTAATCCGGCCCCGCAGTGGATTGTTGCCAAAACATGCTTCGCATGTACGGTATTTTGCATTTACCACGGGTGGGAACTGTGCTAAATTAAAAACGCAAGGATTATGGTCATAGGAAATCGTAAAAGCATGAAATGTTTCCATGCATCAATAGATCGTGCAAGTCTCGTGCGTATTCAAACATTTTATGTGAAGCCATTTTGAGATATGGCGAACACATCACCTTAACACTGTTTGATTAGGGTACATTTGTTTGTATACACCCAAATCCTACAGTGCACTTCTATACTGTCCACCATATCTCAAAAAGGCTAATTGCTTTTAACACGTGAAGGAAACAAACTTGCGCACTTTAACGGGTCCCAATGTTCGAATACGCGCGAGACTTGCAGTCTACCATTAGCTTTCGACATTTTCAACATATTCAAGTCAGTGGCGCCGTAAACAACTGTAATTTAAAATAAGAAATTAAAATGTCCTTATATTTTCATTCTTAGGTGATTCTCTGCTGTTCTGAGCCTTGTTTGACATATTTGTACACTGCGGTCCGATCCAGTTTTCCTCTACTTCTCTTTTGGAACAACTTCTTTTACAACATCAGCCCAGGAGTACTTAATCAAATTCCTGTATAGCCAAGTATAAAAGACGTGAATTTCATCTTCTGTTGTGTCTTCTCTATATCTCTAATTATCGTCCAGCTCAGGTATCACCTATATTACGTGTTACATGAGTATAGGTTTTTAAATTGAGATTATAATTTAAAGTCCAAAAATGCTTTGTCGATTACTCAGATTTTTATTTATTTTATTTATTTATTTATTTATTTATTTTTGGGGAGGGGTTTCACAATTCGATGACTATAATAATGTTATATTACATTCTAAAACGGGTATTCTTGATACTGCGTTGAAAGAACACAACCAAAACACGCGAGTTTCAATAAATTCAGAGAATTTTAGGTCAAGCTCAAAAATGATATATATTTGTTCAAGCGAGCACGGGCTGTATCATCGATGGCGACGGCGATCGAATCTCCGGTATATAATCTTGAGAGCTCGGTGGGGAAAGATTAAACTGAAATCTTTAACAATCTTTTCAGGTGGTACAATGCATTTTGAGAAACCTTTCACTTAGAAGTACTGCGGTTATGGTATCCCCAAAAAATTGAATCTGAGAAGCGTTACTGACAGTAACGTTTCTCAGATTGTGTATTCTAATTGCAGATTATTCTTCCTGCGTGGACATAACCTCTCCAGATTTTCGGCAATATCTCAAAAACGCTGACACCTTTTGAAATGAAATTTTCACAGATTAGTTTTATGGTAGGCTATGTATCTACAATATAGGATTGAAACAAAGGGTGGGTTCCAATTACCAAACGTATACAATCCCTTTAAACAGATGTATGAGACTGTATAAGCACTGTGGTCAAGTCAAGCAGTGGAGGGGGTGGAAGCTCACTCAGTGACGAGAAGCTGATCTGAATCCGATAATTAACTCGCTCTTTCAACAAACAGGTCATCATCAAACAAGATAAATATCTCCTCTTTGACAACTACAAACACAAAACGAATAGGCCTACTGTACACAAACTGACCACCTACCACTTGACCCCAAACCATATCTAATGTATTTATGTGTGTGTTGGTGAGGGTGTGTGTGTACAAATATAAATAAACAAATATGAAAAACATTTCGCCCGCAATTATTGATATATTCATTACTTTTCACATTTTCAACAAGTTTAAGGACCTAACATGTAAAAGTTTCGTAGCATGACCGACGTATCACTAGGATTGCCATTCTGTTTTCCAAGAAGTGACTATCACAAAACGCCACTTACAACAATTGCAAGGTTGAAAAAACAGTGACAGTTCTGTACTGAATTTGCACAATATCACTACCAGAAAATGTTTTTAAATTATTTCACTGACTATTGTCTACAATGCTAAAAAAAAAAATTCTAACTGCCAACCACACATTTCAAACGCAAAGAAAGCCTTCAAAGTTCTGGCGTGCCGCTTGGTGTAGTCTTCTGCTGTGTGGTGACCCAATATTTGCCAGTTGCTTTATTTATTGTTTGTCAGTGTTCCACTCCAATATTCTTTTCGTATGGTAATACTTCCAGTTGCAGGTCTTTTGAATTTACGAGGTTTGTCAGAGTCCCAATGTTGCCCCCCCCCCCCCCCCCACAGGTGTAGTGTCCTTAAATATATATTTGCAGTGTGGGTTAATTTTATTGGGTCTGTACAGTTACACTGAATGAAACGAACTCGCTGTTCAAATCCAATGTCCCCCACGGATCGATTTCAAACTGATATAAACGAAACTTCTTATACTTCTCCACAGTTTGCATGCATTGGCCAGTCGAGACCATGAGTTGCTGTGACTATGAATGGCGTATGAATACGAATAAAATGAAGGGACGGGTCAAGATCAAGATAGAGCAGACGAAAAACGGGGACGTATTAATTTGAGGGAACAAAATAAATTTTTCGTTTGTGTTTTGTTTTCTTTTTCCTCTTTGTTCTTTTTTATCTGTCATGACTATTATGAATCGCGCGCCTCGGGGAAAAATAACTAAATGACAAAAACTAAAATTTTGGAGAGTCTAGCTGAACTGGACACAAACTGTTAAATTTGATGTTATTATTGAACTTTCAGATCCGCGTATTGTAACATCAAAAAATGACAAATAGGTTTAAATCAAGAGCAAAATCCAGTGGTGCACCCTTGCTAAGTTTGTTTTCGTTAACCAATTAAAAGAGAACAATAAAAAGGAAAGAGCAATCGTTACCGAAAGGGGAGAATGTCAAGTGGGCAGGTCATGGTCGACCTAACCTACAGTGGTGTAACTACGCGGGGCCGGGGGGGCACGTGCCCCCCCCCCCCCATTGACGTCCATGCCCCCCCTGGGTGCCTCCCATTTGAAATCTTGACTTTTGTGATGGGGAATTTTTAGAGTAAAATATGACATTTTATACGCTTTGATGATGTAATTTCGATGTTTTTAAAACAATTTTTCCATTTACATGCAGAAAATATTTTTTTGTTACACTCATGAGATTATCTTATAAACTAACCTTAAGTAACATGGCCCGCAACCAGGATTTCTTTTTTTAAAAATTATTTTAAAGGGGGAATATGAAAGAAAATGTACATCGGCGCGTTAGCGCCGCCCGTCCCGTATCGACGCAGGTGGGAGTGTGAGGAGCATGTGCCCCCTCTCAGAAATTCAAAAAATTTTGTAAAAAAGAATGCCCAATTCAAGCCATTTGGTGCACCATTTTGCGCTATGATATTGGTTATTATATCTAAAAACAACTCAATTACAGCTTTGTATCAATATTATTTCTGCATATTTAATGCTCAGACGGCGTTACACCCATTGCGTCCTCTATTTACATCTTTGTATATTATTTTATGTTATAAATGTCATAATTTAACGATAATAAGTCACAGTTACGATGCAGATTTTTTTGATTAATTATTTTTTGCAGACGTTTTAACTTTTTGTTAAAATAGTTTTGTATTATTGTTATTTTATTTTTTTAGGGGGGCCGTCCGACCCCCCCCCCCCGATTACGGGCATCGGCTTGTTTTAAAGAAAAAAGGCTAACGGAAACTTTGCCAGAAGTGCCCCCCCTAGAAAAAATGGTGCACCCCCTTGTGCCCTCCCCCCTGAAATTTTAACCTAGTTACGCCGCTGCCTAACCGAAACAAAACTACCGGCATGGGCGTCATAATTATCCCCCACACGATTTGAAGGGTGGGGACGCTATATCAAATGTCCCCCTCCCCAAGTAGTTTTTTTTTACTCGTTTATCTTATATAGGGCACTTTAATGTGCCATCTCCAGATTAATAGTTCTAAACTCTTGTAGCTCCTCAAGTTGCAAGCAAGAGGACTTAACAAGGCTATTGTATGTTTACTTACGGTGACGCGCATGTCTGTAAAGCTTAACCCTTCAGTCACTCTACCGCCCAAAACCGTTCGGCCGTTTACTCACTGGACCGCCCGAAACTGCCCGAAACCGCCCGAGAGCGACCCGTTTTAAATGTACAATGCCTTTACGCACTATGTATACTACAACAGCGACGATGCTTCTCTGTGTAGTTCGAACGGTATTGTGTGTACAATGCTTTACGCACTTAAATGTACTACAACAGCGACGATGCTTACTTTCGCTGGGCTTTCGCACGTTGTCATTGACATCAACATTTTCCCAAAATTTCCAAGACATAAAACGTTATAGTTTCGTAATTACACTAATAAGCACAAGGACCATATCCCAGCATTTTTCAGTCTAAAGTTTTTTAAAAAACAGACACATTTTGATTTGCCATTTTTCACATTGAAGTTCATATATAGCGCTGACACGTTGCCCAAAACGAGTATTCTGCGTTTTGAGTTTTCACCGTTACGAAGAGGCACTTTCGTTTACGCATCGTCGCGCTGCACACAGACCTCGTTCGCGCAGTTTTCATGAAGAGGCAATTGTATTAAAAAGTTAATTAGGCCTACTCGTTAATTAAACTTACTATAATAAAAAATAACAACAGATTCGCATGATTTAAGATCTCAACTTTCATGGTTGGTAAAATGTCACAGTTTATTTGACAAACAGTCTCCGAAACAATGATTTCAAAAACAGTTTAACTTCAAACGCAGTTTTCTCCAAACATGAAAGTTTGGCTGCAGGGGCTAAAGTGCCTCCTCGTGAAAACGGCGACGATATTTTCACTGTCATTAGTGTCTTTCATTCATGTTTTCAGTGTCTACTATACCAGCAGCAATTGTGATTGTACATCAAGTTACATGTATAATGACATACAAAAGTATCCAGCTTACCGATAAGTGATGCGTCGAGTGTGAATTTTTAAGATGATATATCGTAGGGTCTGAAGGTTTTAAATAGATATAGTATACTTATACCACCATATTTACTCGACGAATTCAAAAATTCCTGGAGCCCGGTTAACATACATGAATGACATGATGTCCATCGGCGAACCGGGGGGTGCGAGGGAGGAAGGGAGATTGTCGACGATAAAAAGTTTGTGTGATAGAAGTAAGATTAATATATAATGTATGTTCGGCTTTTATTGGGTGTCTCTCGTTCTATTTGTCTCTGAACCAAGTCTAAGTTTTATAACAATGTTATGTAAATATTTATAGCGGGGGGGGGGCTTTTCTAGGCCAGTCGGACATGCACGCTAAAACCCAACAGCTTCAGGGGGCGGGGCCCCCTGAACCCCCGCCAAGGGCTTCGCCCCTGGACCCCACGCCGTATAGTCCTATGACACCACGGCTACCCATGATGACGCCCATGGCTACCGATACACGATAGGGTTACTGTATTTCGACCAGGGCCCTTGTCTACCTGCAGGTTTCGGGGGGGTTTCATTTCACTGCAAAACTGTTTCGCAATATATTGTAATATTAGCTCTCCGGGAGGAGGGGACACATTTCTGTAACACTATTACTATATAATGTGTCTACTCTTTCAGTAACCAATAAATATTAATAATGTCTGAAGTTACATTTAGTTCTATTTCTTTCTCCTGATATCACCATCATGAAGGCACATAAGTAATAAAACAGAAACATACCTCCTCCATTTTTATAACACAGGTACGGAAACCTCCACACATTCCCAAGGCCGACAGAGAACCCAATCAGCGCGAGTAAGAAATCCAACTTGCTACTCCATTGCTCTCTCTCTGGGGGCGCCGGGTCATCTGCGTGCACTCCCTTGCTATCATTCTCTTGGTCAACGGACACAATAGTCCCGGCTTGCGCGTCACTGAGCTTGCTCATCTTCAAGTTAGTCTCTCTCTAGCTTACAGTTGATACTTAAATATCTGCTGACTTTCTCACAACAAGTGCATTTAAACGAACACAGTGGAAGCAAATGCTTTGCTTAGCCGTGCGTCTATTTGTTGCCGTATTGCCTGTACAGTAATGCGCACCCCGTCTATTGTGCCTTTGCCCTCCACCAGACTCCACGCCCTGACTGAGCACGGTAAATACTCGGCCTGTACACTCACTATTATTATACAAACACAACATCCTGGGCCTATAGCCATACGGTTCTTATTGTATAGGGATTTATGATTACTAACTCACAACTGAAAATATTCAAAACAATCCTTACATAAAATGACTTTTTTTCCCCGAGTCTCTATACATTAGGTTTCGGTTGAACGCTTCATTGTAGGCCTATTGTAACTACTGTTTGACTAGAGTGCACAAAGCCTAATTGTAAACAAAATGTTTTCTTCATGGTTCCATACAACACCCTCACCTAATATTTTTCATGAACATCGCTTAGCAACAATGGAGAAATGTGTATATGTCCATGTATCTTTTGTTTAATACGTTTTACACGTTATAATTCAAATGAATGTAACTATTGGATTGTTTTATTTATAAATACGGTAGCTACACTGTAAAAACGGCGTTTAGAATATAAACACATTTCTAAACGCCTCGCTTGTACCCACTTTTTTCACACGTTTAGCCCTCAACATGTTTAGACTTTGCGTTTCTGTGACATGTTTACGCCGAGACACATTTAGCCTGTGACACATTTAGATTGAATGTGTTTAGGGTTCCTAAATAGTGGGTGCCAAACATGTTTAGAAAGCAATACACGTTTCAAAGAATATGCTTAATTTGTAAATACCTGTCTCTTTTCTTTAAGTTTAAAAGAAAAGAGAATTGTTGAAATAATAATGCCCAAGCAACGCTCGGCATGAGAATCGATAAATCATCACCATCTCAAAGGTCTCCGAGATAATTTGACGGGCAATGATGTCATGAATTGAGACATGCTGAATACAGTCATTTTGAAATTAATGAATTCTTCTAATTAGGCTTATACACATTTTGGGCTTTACTTTCTACCCATGGTATGAATATTTGAAGTGCTGACCAATATGATACAACATTTGCTTCAATTAAACTTTTAATACACACATTAAAGTGTAAACCACTGCGCAGGAAAGGCTGTTATACCTACAATGGTTTTGAATAAACACCGAGGTCTATATTTGTGCATATTTAATTAAACCCCGCCCATTTCATTCTAAACAAACTGATGAATTTAAACACATAACAGACACGTTTACAGGTAAACATGTTTAGAAATATGTTTGTAAGCTAAATTGGTATCTATTTAACATGTCAAAAAGCTAAACGTGTTGCGATGAATGCAGGTTTGAAGTTGTTTGAACACCAGAATGTGTTTACATCATTTGAGTACGTTTGCTACCTGAGCAATTCTACTTGCCATGGGCATGAGGCTAAACAAAAGTGGAGCATTTTTGATACCTTTGTCAGTTACGTATTACCAAAATGCAAAGTATTTTAAACCTGGATGTGTTTGTGCCACATAGCAAACACGAGCTCTTCAATGAAGGCATATATGCCTACATGGAAGCCTACATACCAATAGCAAACGTATTCAAATGATGTATAAACACATTCTGGTGTATTCAAAATGTTCAAATCAATTCAAACCTGCATAACAAATCGCAACACGTTTAGCTTTTGACATGTTAAAGAGCTAGCCATTTAGCTTACAAACATATTTCTGAACGTGTTTGCGTGTGAACATGTTTTGTATCTGTTTAAATTCAAAACTGCATTTCAAACAAGCACAACAAATCTCAACCCGTTTAGCTTTTTGACATGTTAAAGAGATAGCCATTTAGCTTACAAACATATTTCTGAACGTGTTTGCGTGTAAACATGTTGTGTATCTGTTTAAGTTCAAAACTGCATTTCAAACAAGCACAACAAATCTCAACCCGTTTAGCTTTTTGACGTGTTAAAGAGAAAGCCATTTAGCTTACAAACATATTTCTGAACGTGTTTGCGTGTAAACATGTTTTGTATGTGTTTACAATCTAAACGCTGTTTTTACAGTGTATTTGCTGGTTTGTTTGCTTGTTTGTTTGTTGTTGTTATTGTTGTTGTTGTTGTTTTAGGATTTAAAAAATGACTCAACGATAGAGGGCCAAACTCATTAAACCTGCCACTTTCTGATGGCGCCGAGATCCATGAGGTGATGGTCATCTGCAGTTGAGTTCACCCGAAAAAAAACTGTCAGCTCCGAAGCGAAGACCAGGGTCCAATTTGAAGGCTCTGCTAACTGCAGAACTCTGCGCTTACGGCGCCCTGTATAAAGCATAGTTCTATGGGCCTTAAGTGTAGAACTCCGCGTTGGAAGACAGATCCATGACATTGGGCCCATGGTTGACCGGGATAAATAACGTGTGTTACGCACCATTATGTTCGACATAGACCGTTATGTCTGACGACAATTTTGAACCATTATAACCGAGCCATTGCGTCAAACGAACCGTTATTGTTTCCGACTGACCACTGTATTATTAATAACTAGTTCTTATACAGCGCATTTTACAATAACGATGCGCTTTACATTAGTGCCCTGGTCATTGGGCCAATAACATTCCTTTAATCTTTCTCAGCTCCCCGGGTAGCAGACAGCCCGGGCTGCCATGGCGCTCTGAAGGCTTTTCAAACACAATATCAACCTCTACCCTCGCAGGTACCCATTTATATCCCTGGGTGAGAAGAAGCAATTATAATATTAAAAGCATCTTGCTCAAGGACACAAATTTCATGACCGGGACCCGAACCCACACCCGACGTTTTAACCACCAGAACTTGACTTTGTTGCTCTAAACCGCTCGGCCATGACACACTCTGACTTAAAGAGGGGCTTTAATGTCAAATTCAATTTTGTGATGTACTCATTTTCCAATAGATAGAGTCCTCATGTAAGTGATTAAAAAATTACAAATCTCTAACCTCATGTTAAAGTGGTGTAATTACCATTCTATTCGATACACTTCCAGTGCAAAATTTGTCAACATTCAAAACATCCTATGACATCATTCAGGGGTCTGTAAATATTTGTACGGGGATGTTTTGGTTCATTCGTGACTTTCGATAATATTCAATCAAAACAGCATTGAATTTGAACTCTGGACTGATGAACAAACTCTTCCTTGGAATGTAAAGACCCATAAGTTGTTGAACTCCAATAACGTCATGTTTCAAATTTTGCTCTGAAACAGGCACGAATGAACCAAAACATCCCCGTACAAAAATGTACAGACCCATTTTTCTCCTGAATGATGTCATAGGATGTTTTGAATGTTGACAAATTTTGCACCAGAAGTGCATCGAATAGAATAATAATAATAACAATAATAAAGAGAGGTTTATAAAGCGCAGTTGCAGATCGATTCCACCTCAAGGCGCTGAATACAAGCAAAAATGGATTAAACATTTTACAAAAAATGACGTCTGGACCAGCCAAATACACAGTAAGCTAAAAAGATGAACTAGTTAAAAATAGAAGACGATCACAGCATACTGATCGAAACGTCGAGTTGAAACCAACGGTTTTTTTCAGAACCACCCCAACTCATTTAGAGATATTAGGCCTACATGGTGTTACCGCAAACCTGTCCATATAGTTAAAAATAGTTGTAGAAAATGAATAATAGATACAAACCTTTCAATAAGTTGCAATGTTACAAAACTGTTCGAAAAGATGAGTCTTAAGGCAAGACTTGAACAACTCGATGGTCAACGACTCCCTGTTGATCAAATAATGTCCGCTGACGGACCATTGTGTCTGACGACCCGTTATGTCCGAAGAGTTAATATGAACGAACCGTTATGTCACACCATGTCCGAAGGACCATTGTGTCCGACCCATTTCCGACGGACCATTGTGTCCGACCCATTTCCGACGGACCATTGTGTCCGACCCATTTCCGACGGACCATTGTGTCTGACCCGTTTCCGACGGACCATTGTGTCTGACCCATTATGTCCGACGGACCATTATGTCCGACCCATGTGTCCAACTGACCAGTGTGTCGACAAATGATGTCGGCTGACGGACCAATGTGTCTAACCAATTATGTCCCATGGACCATATACGTTCGACGGATCATTAATAGCGCACGATATTTATTCTCTTTAAGGTACAGTTAACGGTCTAGAGAAACGTTGTCCTCTTTCAATATTGTCAGAGCTTAATTGGAAAAGCCCCTTTTTATTGGAACAAGGGAAAACAATTCTGTGATCTTTGTTTGGTTTGATTCAAATTATTAAATTTATATCAGCCGAAAAGAAATTGATTTCCTTTCATGTTTCTTGTGTGTGTGAATATGCATATATATTTGTATTTGTTTTTTATTGTTTTTTGCTACTCAATTATTTGGTTTTATTTATTTGGTTTCCAATCTTTCCGAATAACATTCATTGTCCATTGCTTCGTTTATTTACAATGTTGTTTTGTCGCGGTAGTTCCTATCCAACTCCAAAATCCTAATTATCTCTCGACTCCAAACAAACAAGGGTCAAATATAATACACAAACAATTTGTAAAAAAACCTCTAAAATTAACACTAAAATTAAAACTTGGGACGAGGATGTTTATTTTTAGGAAACCCCAATTGCCAATCACGCCTGAATTTGTGCGACCATTACATAGGATTAATGATGACATGAACGTCATTTTGGGGCAAAATTCTGAATTGTTTACAAGTAACCGGAAATGGAGGTCAAGTCTTATTTTCGGGTTTTCTTTGTTGATTGTTGAACTTAATTTATATTCATATATTTCACGGCTAAATTTTACTTTCCCAAAATTAAGATATAATTGTTAAAGCCATAAACTAGGGCCTATTTCAAACTAAAGTATTTGAAGAAACAGAATCGTGAACACGTAAAACTATGGTTGGGCCCAGTTTGGTCCCGTTAGATTATACGCACGAGACTTACACAGTCGCTTATCTATGCCGCAAAAAAAATGTATTTATAGGGGAAACTAAATATCGAGCAAGAGAGTGGATTTATTTATTTTGTTCAATTAATTTATTTATTTATTAACTTATTTATTTATTTTTAGTTTTAAAAAATGCTCCAAACTCGAGTATTTGGTTCCCCTCTTTAAAATCAGCATTCATTGCCCTTTCTCATCATGTTTATTTACAATTTGTTTTGTTTTTGTAGTTTCTTATCCAACTCTAAGACGTTTCAGCTCATTCGAGTATAGTAAACATTGCATGCGTTTTAGTGTTGTTTGGGGTACGGTGTACGCAGTGTATGTAATACAACTATAGGCATCTCATTATCATTTACCATTTCAAACTCCTACTTCACCAACATGGCAGTCTAGCAGAAATAAATGCTAAGTTTCACAGCGTATAAAAGATAAGTCTGTCTCCCCTCCCTCCACCTTATTTATAAGGCAATAGTGACACAACATGGTGACAGCGGTAAAGAAAAGATTTACATACTTGTGAGTAACAAACAGTAGACTTTGAAGTGTTTTTTAAGATAAAAAGATTCTGAATAGTTCCAGGCATTTTCGTCACGTTACAACTTTATCAGGCACGTAGAAAGATGACTTTAACAGGGGGGGAGGTTATATCTGTGAAATTTGCCTGGTCACTCACCTTAATTATTAAACACTTTACCCACATCCCCAGCAGATCACCAAAATTGCATAAAATCGTTTAATGTACTATCAGTTAAAATCCGCGATGTAAAACATGAAGTTAAAATATTTAAAAAAATAAAACTGACACGGTGTAAAGTTGATGATGGTAGAAACATCCCTCGAAATATTAATGCTAAAATAATGTTCGATGCTATCTTTTTTAAGAAATGAGCATGCGCGATTTTTTTAACCGGTTTTTTTTTTTAAACCGGGGGTCATAACAGCGCACACAGGCTTCTCCATTTGTGGCTCAAAACAATTTCAGGGTTGGAGTCCAGGGGCCAGCCTCACAGCCCCTGGTGGGGTCCAGGGGCGAAGCCCCTTTGGGGGTCCAGGGGGAGCTCTGAGCTTTTGGCATTTTGGGGTCGAAAAATCAAGCTTGCGTGTGCCTAAATACAGAGGAAAAGAGCACTTCTGATCAATATCAATCGTCTAATTTTACAGGAAAATTTCCTGTTACATCAACGAAGGAATCCTAGAAAATGTTAATCCCACGCTGTCTTTTGTATACACGCATAAGGAATGGGCGCCTCTAGAATCCCTTCACTGTTGACCCCCATACACATACACATAAAATTGGGGCCGGGCGTCCTGCGCACGTGTTCAATTTGCGTCTGTTGCATGGGCGGAAGCACCGACGAAGAAACTTCAAGATTCCGTAAGCAAATGTATTCAAATAGCCACTTTGTCAATGTGATCGGATTAAATGGCCTACAGACTGCAGTACTATTCCCTCATAACATATGAACAAGCCAATTTATCATCCGGACAACATTTTTTTAGGGGGGTCCGGGCCCCCTCATGTTTTCAGCATGTTTTCAGCGGGGGCCAGTGGCCCCCCCCCCCCGCCCCCCCCGGTTCCTACGTGCCTGTTTATGATATGCCATTGAACATTGAACATTGTACACACCGCTGTACCTACGAGTGCAGTAATACCGTATCAAAATGGCATTCAGTTCAGCAGTTTCCGCTCCCCAAACGGACTGGGAAGCCCCACATATTGTTCTGACATTTGCATGATTCCGTCAAAAGTGTGAACTGATGTTTTCAAGTGTCCTAAAACAGGCCAAAGATGAAGAGAGAGCAGGCTAATCTCCTCTTGTGGGTCGGGGAACAAGGACTAGACAAATAAATTGGAATTTTGAAGACGAGGATGAGAAAAAAGAAACCCGGTGTCAGATGCAATTGTGTCCGCCATGCAATACTGTCCGCTCCGGACACTTTTGCACATGCAATCGTGTCCGGGGCTATGCAAAACCGTATAGGGCGATGTATGTGCGTAGGCGAGCGTGCATGCACTGAATGTACGTATGCACATGTGCAGTATGAATATTCACGTATTTTATGATTGCAGCGAATACCCAACGGCCGAATATTTTCCCATAGGCTACGACGGGGGGGGGGGGTACCTCTAGCCCTCTAGTGAGGGCGCAATTTTTTTGATGTGGTCTGGCTGACACAATAATGTTCACGAGTTGTTTTTCCATGCAAGTTTTACGTCAAAGATCTCCGTCAAAGGAATCATACACAGTTGTTGAATATTACAACTACACTTGACTACACTAGCTTGTAAAAACATTCGCTCGTCCCCAGCGCCTTGCCTTAACCAAAGGCGCTGGGATGGGCAAACGTACCAAGCACGCTCATTGGTATATCCCGAAAATGCTCAGTCCCATCATGCATCACGCTCACACTGCTATGCACTGCACGCATGATGTACTTCCTGAACAAGAATCTGTGCAAGCTGATTAGCAGCGGTCCTGGATAGACCCTGGCCGGCCGCTGGGGCCGAGCGAAGTAAAAACATGGCGAACGTACATCGTGTTCCGTCGACCAATAGAGGGCGTTTAATTTACTGCAAGGACGGTTTTGCACGGGGGCGGACACGATTGCATAAGCAAATGTGTCCGGGCGGACACAATTGCATTATGCAGCAGCGTCCGGGCGGACACGATTGCATATGCAAAACCGTCCGGCGGACATTATTGCATATGCAATAATGTCCGCCGGATAGTATTGCATAGAGGACATAATTGCATGCGACACTGGAAGTATTGTTGTCCCGTTTCCAACAACACCCAGAGCCCCGATCAAACCATCGCATTTTCCGATACAAGCTGCAAGATATGAGACAGGACCCAACTGAAACTGCCGATGACTTTGTAACAAAGTTGAATTTAATAGCAGCCAAATGCAAATTCCGTGATGTAAAGGAAATCAAGACAGGATTGTGGATCAACTCATATGGGGTTCAGCCCATAAAGACGTACAGAAAGTACTCATCGGAAGAGATGAAACCATGTCATTGAATGATGCTATTGATGTTGCCCGCAGCCATGAGGCAACTGCGAAACAGCTAAGGTCCCTGCCGGAGAAAGCTAAGACGCCCCCCCCCCCCCCAGAGTGCTACACCAGCAGTAACTGTAAACGCAATCAAACCAAAACAGTCGGGCAGGAATCTGAGACAGAAAACATGCGTACATCCCGCGTTCAAACCAAAGACCAACTGCCCCGCTTATGTTTCCACATGTCACCAATTTGGAAACGACAACCATTGGAAATCCGTTTGCAGATCGGGGAATTAGCAACAACGAAATCCTCGATCGTTCCAAATCTCCTCGCAGACGGGTGCACTATGTCTACGAGGATGAGGATAGCCCTGATGAATTTCTCACTATCGGCACCACTAATATCAACAGCATAGGCTCGACTAATCACTAATGACACTCGAGTAGAAGTTTTCGCGACGCTAAACATAAAGCAAAAGGGCAGACGACCACTCAACCTCCGTTGTAAGGTTGACACAGGAGCACAGACAAACATACTATACCGGTCCACCTCTTTCGCATAATCTTCCCAGAGAAGCTGGACAGTGAAGGAAATCCGCAACCGGAATATCTCAAGCAAAACAACATGGCCCTCACTGCATACGGTGGACCGAAGATTACACAGCTGGGCACAGTTAAGATTCCATGTGCATATACAAAGACTCGACTCACTGCATTTTCTATGTCACCGATACAGCAGGCCCAGCAATTCTTGGTTTGCAAACTTGTCAAGCGTTGAACTTGCTCACACTACACTGCTCGGTGGAAACAAAACCAGTAACTGGGACTGAGAATACACCCAACCCACCAGAGCAGACTGCTAAGGACAATCCACGATCCAGCAGTGACCGACAAGTCCATTTTGCTGACCAACCAAAACAGTCTGCTACGCCCAACCAAACACAACGATCGCCTAAGTACATAGGCAGTGCTACGCCACTCGAAAAGAGACCAGCAATCCACAGCATGGCCGATCTACTCGAAATGTATCCGGATTGTTTTGATGAAACTGTTGGGTGTCAACATGATCCTAACGCAAAGCCAGTGATACACGCACCGCGTCGAGTCCCCTTAGAGCTCAAAACAAGGAAATGGAGGATAGATCAATCATCACGAAAGTAACGAAGCCCACAAACTGGGTCAACTCCCTCGTCATACGAGAAAAAGACAATGGGAGACTACGCTTATGCCTTGATCCAAAGGAACCAATGAAGCTTTCTGGTGCAAAAATGTTCAGTAAGCTGGATGTGCGAAATGGATACTGGAATGTCCAATTAGATGAAGAGTCAACATACCTTACGACCTTCAATACACCATTTGGCCGTTACAGATTCCTACGCATGCCATTCGGCCTCCGCATGAGTCAAGATGTATTCCAACAGAAAATTGATGAAACATACCGCGAATGTGCAGGCACCGTTGGAATTGCAGATGATATTCAAGTTTATGGCACCAGCGAACGTGACCACGACATACACCTCCATATTATGACGCTATGGAACGCACAAGTTAGTGTGTCGTCAAAACGACCGAATGCAAATTTTCGTTGATTACAGCTGGTCCCCGTCGCACACGAAGGTTTTCAACACTACGATATCGCTAATCGCAGCTCAGACTACACTGGTCTACTATGACCAGAAGCAACCAGTGATACTTCAAGTCGACGCATCGACTAAAGGGCTAGGCGCAACGCTCGTGCAGACTGGCCGTCCAATCGCCTTCGCATCCAAAGCCTTTACCCGGCCCCAGCAGAAACGCGATACGCGAACATCGAAAGAGAACTACTCGCAGTAATGTATGGCTGCGAGAAATTTCATACATACCTCTATGGTAGGAGATTCAGGGAAAGTGACAACCGCCCCCTTCAGCACATCCATAAGAAAAACTTGATGAAAGCCCCATCGCTCCAACGTATTCTACTCCGCATACAGGCTTATGATTAAGAGATATGCTACAAGCCTGGAAAAGAAATGGTTGTCGCTGATGCCCTCTCACGACTTTTCCCATACGAGAGGCAAGCTATTCCGCAAATGAAAGTTCGGATACATCACATCGTCAGTGTCACGCCAACTAATCTGGACAAAATCCGACAAAAATCGAAAAAGGATGCAAATCTGCAGCTCCTACGCAGCAAATCACAGAAGGTTGGCCTGACAATATCAAACAGACAAATCGCTCTATCCGACCCTACTGGTCAGTAAGACATGACATAGCCATTGAGGATGGAGTACTCCTCGTGGGCAGTCGAATCCTGATCCCTGCAACGCTACGACTGGATATTAACATATCTTAAATAACTTAAATCCAACATGGATTCCCCCGCAGAGTTGTTGAACAGTCGCAAATATAAAAACGACTCTACCCTCACGACTCCGCCCCTCACCGAATCACGAGGATGTCCGCAAACATCTCACAGAGAGCCAAATCTCACAAACACGCAACTACAACAAACACTCTATACCCCACTCAGGGAACTCCTACAAGATCAATCAGTCTATGTCCATAATCCGCTGCATAAGACTTGGCGCAAAGGCAGGATCGTCAACCACCACAAAACCCCCAGGTCATACACAGTGGAAACTGACAAGGGGAACCAACTTCGACGAAACAGGCTTCACCTGAGACCTGCTCAACCAACGACAACGACAACAGCTCCTCCCCCAATCTCCAAACCACACCCCCCCCCCACCCGGACTGCCAACCCAACCTCAGTCCAATGTCCCTAAGTTCACTCGATCAGGCAGAAGAATTATCAAACCTCAAAAACTGAATTTGTAATTTGCTTGATCAAAATTTCACCAGTCATATCTTAGTACAAGGATAATCGTTTTGACCCCATTCAACTTTTGTGTACTTTATTGCATTGTTTATGGAACAACTGGACTCATTGACATTTCTTTTGTTTTTCAAATTGTATAAACATTGTTATGGCACTACTTTTGGTATGATGGCGTAGTAATATTATGAATACTAATTAAGGACGGGGTAGTATTTAAACCAGGGTGCGGCCTTTAATCACCAGTAGCTGTTAGCCTGGTCTGGGAGGTTGGAGTCTCCGTCCTTAGTTTATCTAAGTTACGTTAGTTTAGTTATAAATAAAGAAGTTGTGTTCTCCTTAAGAAGAAGTTTCACTCTCCTGTTTTATTTGAAGTTATATGTGTATTAGTATCCCGGTGGAGAATCCGGGTATACAGCTGACATTCCTCGAAAGATCATTCCACTCTTTTTTGTTACGAGACACACCCTACCTATAGACCAGTCGGACGGCTACTCACAGCGCATTTTTATGGTAAGCTTATTTATTTATGTTACTCCGTATTGTATTGATGTAATCATCAACTATCTGTGACCTGATATGGAATTAGAAAATAGTGACACTGAAACCAAAGAGGAAATAGTCACTATGTCCAAGTACGAAGGTCATTTTAAAGACTCTTATTCAGCCCTTCCTGCTGAGAATCTTGATTTGTTCCTCAGTAGGTTTGAACTGAATGCAAAACTTCGTGAGTTTACTCCGAACAAAATGCATTTAGCCTTGAGCCTCAGACTTCAAGGAAATGCAGCTATTTGGATTTCTACTCTTGAGGAAAGCAAGAAAGATTCTTATGAAAAGATCAAGAGTGCCTTAATTGAAAATTTCCAAGGCAAAAATCAGAAATGGGTGAACGAAACCAAATTGGCGTCCCGTATAGTCAAACGACGTTAGAGTCACTATTTGATGACTATTTTTCAGAAATTTCTTCTCTGTGTCACAGGCTACAAAAATCTGACCAGGAGAAACTGACTCATTTCATTCGGGGTTTGCAACCACAAACTCAGGCTTTGGTCATTTCGAAAGAGCCCGAATCACTAGATCGTGCATTGCATTATGCTCGTTTAGTTGAAGTTGTCTGTGAATCACCGTCAACCCCAAAAGTCCATACGACTCTCGAACAACAACTTTCCCAGTCAAACAAGGATGATTTTAGTGTGCACGCTATACAGCTGTTAACTCAAAAAGTTGCACAAATAAAATCAAAAGTGGACGAAATAGCAAATCAGAGATTGAATTTAAGACAAAGAGAACAGTTTACAAACCAGTCCCATGTGCCGACCCATTCCAGGTACAAGGCCGGTAACTCAATGTTCAATTTCCCTACGCGTCAAAGTAGAGATATTGTTTGTTATAGATGCGGTAAACCTGGACACATCTCGAAATTTCATGCTCAGGGACAATCTTTAAACTAAAGTCCCGCCCATAGGTGTAGGTAACCAGCTGTTACGATCCAAAAATCTCCAAACTATCCGTGAATATAAATCACTCAAAAAGCCTGAAGTTTCTCAGATGGAACAAAGAAATCAAACAAGGTGACACTGATGTAAAGAACACAGAATCAAAGTGATTTAATGATGAAACTATCAGCCACTTCAAATATCGATTGGGTTTAACAAACGTACAATGATTGAGTAAAACAAGTGTACATTCAGATAGATCTTATACAAAATAAGTAATCTTACGGGCTAATACGTCAACAGGGATGAAATACAGGCGAGGATCACGGGAACAGAAGATACAGCGAGGATCACATACACTGGCTCTAAAACGATCAACTCCAGGGGCGGTAAAACAGTTCTTTGCCGATGTGACTATCAGCTAATACGGGGTGAACTCACTCCGACAAATGTCCAGAAGAAGACGAAGCAACAACGGGTACACAGTCTGACAGCCGCCACAAAATATGGGGAAGAAGACCCCGAAATACCGAACTGTAGATTAAGTTCGAAAATGTCCTTTTCGGAATTAAATTATAAGCTCTTTCACTGCACTCGGTCAAAAGCGAACTCTACCAAAAGGCTCCTTCAACGAGTTGAATCACAGAAGTCGTAGCTTCCACCAGTCTTGAGTATTTGTGTCCCGTCCAAAATTTATCCGCAGCCCGTATATAAAGGATTTGTGATGTTTGTCAAGTGCCAGTCAAGTTGGGTAATTCAAGCCACAAGAGGGCGCGCTATAACGAGTTGTAACCGAGCGCAGTACACTATCCGCTATCGATCACTGACGTCTTGGGCCAAGACTAATGCTTCTACTGCGTTTCCATCTGTACTGTTGTTTGCGCACTGTGAGGCTATTGAAATCTCCGATCACAATCTTTGGTTGTCGAGGTGATGGTATACTAATTCTGGCAACTCAAAAGGTACAGAAGGCGTTTTGTGTACCGAATTTATGGTTATTCCCCATGCGGAGTTTAGTAGACAAGACTTCAACATTATTATCATCACTCTTAGATGCTGATTCAGCGATGGTTCAATTTTTGCTAGTAGGCCTAAGACACTTTTTTATTGCGGTCTTTCTACGACGGTCGATACCTTCCACACGAGGTCGTGGATCCCCGATGGGTTTCGTGCAGGCAAAGAATATCGCATTGATATTCTTCACATAGTTTTGCACAGAAGTAGTTCTTCATTGGATGCAGTCAGTCCTTCATTATTCAGAGACAAAACTGTCAACCCCGGTGTGTCAGGAGATTCTGTTTTGTTCCCCCGACAAAAGGCGAATTGTGTTTTGACTGGTAGCACACTCTTTTGAATAAACTATCTTCTGCCCATGTCAATTTACCGCATGGGGGTCACACACACCAAAGGACAAAATTCCCTATGACACAGGCCTTGAAAAAAAAACGACGGCGCACGTCATGACGTTGCCCTCTCATCGTGGTCCGGGCCGCAGGTCTTTATTGGTTGAGATTCTTGACATTCTTGACTCTCAGCTCGGCTTCCGAAGTGCAGGGTAGGTCTTAACCTGACAGGTATCGCGACGAGAACGCTTCTACCACGATCCCAGGCAAACAGCTGAAACTTTGGAAGGAAAGATCGGACTTTAATCATAACTGTGAACTTTTTATAGGATTTTGCAAATTTGTCCGCGTCGATCGGTTGCCGGATGTTGTTTTTTCAACTTTGCCTTATTACAGTGTATGGCTTAACACAATTCACAATTCATTTCAAAAGGTAAACTGCTGATTAATGAATCGCACTTATTGGGCATTGGCTTTTTAAAACCGGTCGCATATTAGGGGAGATAATATAGACCCAATAACAAAATCGCGAACCGCACAACACGGGTTGTCCCCCTCCCTTTGTCATGAACCCTGGTAATAAAATATGGTAACGTTGTGGACCACCCATTTACATTGTGCCTAAGCTCAAACAATGTGGAACGACCTAAAACGACACAATTTACTGACAGGGTTTGTATATTCATTGCCCTTCAATGAAGTGATCTGTCCCACTCCGATTAAGGGAGGCGGGCGGTCCTCTACTTTAATGAGAGCGGACGAGTATTCAAGTATTCACAAGAAAACGTCTAAATAGATATCCTGCACTTGAATTTTTACTTAAAAACTCTACATCTTCTGCTTTGAAAGGCAAGCCAATACAGTAGTGACCATCTTCGTGGAAGATGGACTTGCTTACCGACGCCAAGAATCTTTTGTCTTCTTGAGAATGTTCGTTCTTGTCATCAATGAGCCTCTCGGGGAAGTCCATATTGATGGTCTCTCTAACTAGTCTGTCCAGATGTTTGAGCTGTTCTACTTCTGATATTGCTGTGACCTTCGCCTTGTTTACTTGTTTACAGAAAAACTGTAACCTATGTCACCCTGTACTTGTTCAGCATCTCTTATCACATTCCAAACCACCCAGCCAAGCTTAGTTCTTGCAGCATGAGGGCTACCTGAAGGACCCGTTTTCAGATCAAACGGGGTGTAGGCATCTGCCACATTATTACCAATCAAGGGTCCAATGTCTGCATCTATTTCTGGCAGGCTGATGTCTTTACGATGGTCCCACCTGGAGATGTCATTAATCTTTGGGATATGGTGCTGGGAAACTGGAATTGTGGCTTTGGTGTACGTGACAGGAAGATCAACCTCATTCTTCATGTCTATTAAAGTCGCTGACTTAAAGCCCATCGATGAGATACGTTTTCATGGAGTATAGGAATTCCCCATTGTGTCCAAAGTAATGGACTTACGTGGACCACTTGCGCCTAACTGTTGTGCTACTCTCACTACAGAAGGTTTACGGTGCTTCCAGGATCCATAAATGCAAACGTTGGTACAGCTTCGATACCATTACTCAATCTGACTTTAACTGGTACAACAGCCTTGGTGCACTGACCTTGTGTACCGGCCCTCGTATTTCCACCTGAGCGCTTTGTAAAATTTGCACATCATCTCTACTTATGCCATCGGATTAGGCGTTGACTCAGGATTGTGAACTTTATCATGAAGGCTGGTCAGGGTGTCGACGTTTGCAAATGTCACAAGTGGATCTATATCGACATTCTTTACTCTGATGACCACGCTTGAGATATCCATAACATAGACCTTTGGTTTTTACAAACTCTGTCCTTTCTGACAAAGGCTGACTATAGACAGCCGCTTGCCCTTGTCAGTTAGATGGCTCGTGTCATTATTATACATGCTCTCTTTGTTTATTTATTGTCTGATTTCTCCGCTGTCGACCTGTTGTGTCTATCTCTGTTACGCACTGCTTGATCAAGTTCACCTTTGAACTACCCTTTGAACGATTTGTGTGCTTGGTGACAATCTTTGCACCTGTGCCTTTCACATCTTGGCTCAGTGCATCTCTGCCATACATCGGATCCATCACCTTCTTTGCTTCCATCTTCACAAACCGAACCAGATGGCTAAATTGGACAGTCTCGCCCTTGTCTAGAATTTGCCAAACAATGTTTCTCCACCTGCCATGGAGATAAAACGGTAGTTTCCCCACCAACTTCCTCATATTGTCGGGGTACTCGAGGACTTTCACTGCTTGGATACATTGCACAACATTTTCACATTCAACCAGCAGAATTGAGAATTCATCAAGTGCCTTAGGGTTGTCAGGACGAGCACATGGCCAATCGAGCGCTTTCTTGATAAACGTGTGTGCCATGAGATGCACGTCTCCGTACCTTGAATCCAATTCTTTCAAGGCGGCGGGGTATCCTTGCTCAGCAGGAAGATAGCTAAAACCTGTGAGGCACCTTTGTTTGCCTCTCCAGTAGTGAATTGCTCTAGATAACTCATTCGCTCATCATCATTGTCAGTGTGTACTGTTACCTTGGTGTTGAACTGCCGAATGAATTTTCGGTATTTCGTTGGTTCTCCACTAAAACGCTTGGTCTCAGGAGTTGGTCTTTTTAGTTGCCCGACAACAGCAAGAAGAACGTTGTCTGCTGACGTAGCACTTTCACTTCGGTTTACACAGTGCTCGTCTGTTTTGCTACCTTCTCCTGAAACAGAATGGTTATTGGCACGCAATGGCACTGATACACTATGACATGGAGAAATAATACAACTTTGTTTACTTTGTGCTTGTGCACTACTAATTTGGTTATGACTCTCTGGTACAAAACAATGAGCATTCCCATTTAGTGCAGATTGACCAATATTTTGTCTGGTCTATATCCAGTCTGATTGGTTATTTGGTTGTACTAACTGCTTATCTGAATTTGAATCTCTAATTAAATATGGATTTTTTGACTGCACTTCATAACTTTCCAAAACCTTTTCCTTTGCCTGTACGATGTCCAATTCTGTGGTCAAATTCAGTTCCTCTTCTTCCAGTCGCAATTTTAATTTCGTCCCAAATGTTTTCCATATACTCTTGTAGTTCTTCCTCGGACAGCAATGTACAGTACTCGCTGTTCTCTTCGAGCAAGTCCTCATAAAATGACATACATTCCTTACATTCAGCTCGAACTTCGCCTTGATCATGCTTATCATACATAAGACGTTCAAGCATTTCAGTTTTTAACTTTATTTGCTTGAACAACTGTGACACGCGCTTTGCTTTCATGTCCTTTTGGCAGGCAAGACCCCTTTCTGTTTGCATTCGTGCCCTCGATGTTACATGTAAAGCGGGTGTGTGTGTGAGCGTGTCAATCCATTCAAACCGAGGACTTTAACTAAAGGGATCCGGGTGTTTGACAGAGCGAGGACGTCCTCGCTTCGTTTTCGTGTACTAACCCAATGGGGACGTCGCTAAAAAAACTCTGTCCAAACAATGGGAGAACAAAGAGAAATCCTCGGTAAGCGGGATTTACAAACATGTGTGTCAGTGTGTGTGTGTGTGTCAACTTTCTCATGTTCGTGACCTGCAGCTTCTTGTGCGGCAATGATCTTCTGCCCCTTTATCCATCCTGGTTGTAAACGTTAATGATGAACAGCCAAAAGGTATCGATAATGCTATGCTGCATTCAGGAACTTTATTTCTCAGCACAGACTAGTGTCACATGTAACATGTACGTATGGTGATTAGGCAAAGAGCACAGAGCACAGATAACCTTGGCGGGAACTGATTAATTTGGGCGAAGAAAATGGCACTAACTTTGCAAAATATCTGCAGTCGAAATCACTAGCGAACGCTTTAGTTACCGCAACAGCGCCCTCAATAGATGTTCTCTGAGTTTGGCCGTAACAGTCTTGTTTATATTCCCCTCATTATGAAGACTACCAACAGTAACACTTGTCGACACATAACTGCGATTAGCGGGCGCCTGATGAAAATAGTGTTTATCTGGTGAAACAATATTTTTGAAGTACCTGTCTTTATCATTGCGGATAAAGACAGGGGACCAGTCTACATATAGGCCTGAACACTGCCTTTGAAGCCTTAAAATAAGTCGCCTCCTGAAACAAAATCGCTGTCAATTATAGAACACCAAAGCACAGTTACACGGCGACTTTTTTTTTTGGGCGGCGACTTTTTTTTCACGCGGCGACTTTTTTTTTTGGAGGGGGGGTGGAGACTTTTTTCTTTTCACGCGGCGACTTTTTTTTTCTTTACACGCGGCGACTTTTTTTTTTTACGCGTCGCCTTCCGGTTTGTGATTGTGTTTCGGGGATTCACCTACAAGTCAGTCACGCGCAAGCGCACGACTGATCTACTTCCGCATTGTGCAGCAAGATGGTTCTTAGACTTGACCCAAGTCGAACTTTCGTCGAGTCCTTCGTCGTCTGATTAATCCACTGCATGTACTTTAACTCAGAATCGCAGCTTTATTTCACCACTTTGTTGTGTGCCCTCACTCGCCAGGAAAGTGCCAATCAACTGGATTCGAAAGTCCGACTTAATGAATCTGCCAGGAGGCACCACCCCCCTGCGTGATATGTAGTTATTCATTATGCATTATGCAATAGTTTAAATAAGCAACACACGCGTCCGCTGCTGACCAATGAAATCAGTTCAATTTATGAGGACTCGCTCAAGTAGGTGTTCACAATAACTCCACGGCGTACTTACATTCATATGTCTGTGATGTGAAGAATCGATAGTAAGCCAGACTCTTTTAGATAGATTTCCCTTTGTTGACGAATTTCCGTTTTATGTTTAGGCCTATTTAAGAGGGGTTCTGTGCAGGTGTAATGGACTGTTCTTACTGCAAAATGAACCGTTAAACGACAAACATTACGTGATTTTAAACTTTGAATTGCCAATTATGGGAAGAACAATTATGAAAAAATATTCTTCAACAAGCTCTTGATAAATACATTCCCAAGTTTTGAAGAATTTCCGTTTATATTTTGATATTTAAGACATGTGAGGGTGTGACAATGGATAGTACGTATTAACTACGACGTTGCCTCGGTCTGCATGCTTCTCCAATCCCCTCTCGGACTCCCGACCCTTCCGGTCCCGCTGCCAGTTCGTGGGGGGGGGAGCTCCGCAGAGCTGTAGTTCCGCAGAGCCCCACGAGATTCACACGGCGTCAATGCAAAACTCCGATCCGATGAGCCCCAAACGGTCGTCATATCTTATAATTTTTAACAACTGAACAATACCCCACTTAAATGTTGATATATACTGGCGGAAAGACAGAATCTAAAGACCTTGTTCATACGATGAGCCCCTTACGTTTAAGAACCAAAGCATCCACCGTCCAATCATCATGACCATTAAATGCACATCGTACCTTCACCAATAGTCGCCATTTTTCAAAACAAAGTTGTATGGCAGAGTTTCCAAGGAAGTCTTGAATATTCATCAATTTTTCAGGTCAAAGTCAGGGGGGGCGGAAGGGGTATTGCGCAAGAAATTGCAATCGCGGTTTGGGTACACTCCATTTTAAAAAGAGGTGAAGACCAATAAAAAAGAAAAAGAAAACCATGTATACCGTTAAAATTTTCTCTTTAACAGCACTGAAAACATAACAGTATATATTGTAAGAGCATTTTCAATTGTTAAGGTGGTTATTTTTATGTAAAATGCGTAAAAATATTACCGAAAATTTTCCGTTGGTTTATTGCAGCAGCTAACGTGTATGAATGGGTCCAGGTGGGAATTTCATTACAAAACGTCTCTCCTAAAATGGCTACAAATATCGACAAAATGTGAAAATTCGTATCGTTCATCCTCTGATTTTTTTTGCTAAACGTAATATTTAAGGATAGATCTTTTATTTCTGAAAGTTTAAACAAAATCCTTCCGTACATCCTCTAGATATTTTACGATTTTTATAATGTTTTTTTGAGAAAATGGTTTCTGCTACACTTGGTTTGCGTGCAAACGATCGTCCGTCAAACGGATGTCAACGGACGGGAACATTTGCCGTAGGTAATATTAGTTATGAGGCAAAGTACAAATCTTAAACAGATATGTAATACATGTCGTTTACGTTAAATGTATGTTGTTTATTAAATTATAAAACTACTGAAGCAGTTGGTAACGCAAACAAAAACCATTTACGAATGTTCTCTAGTGTAAAGATTTGGTGAATTTACAAGATTTGAAAATAACGATACCCTCTGATAAAATGGACTCTCCCAAGTTTTTTTTAACGGCATGCGTGTAATTCAAATCTTGTACGATAGGCTACATGTACACACATACACATAGGGAATGTGTACACCCTGTGTATGTACGTGTAGTAAGCCGTGTTTTGTTGTGGAGCTTCGACAGTCCATGCACGTCGCGAGAGTCGAATGAGATTGTTTTCAACGTAGGTGGCGCGTTGGTGGCGTTACCCCTTCCGCCCCCCCCCCGGTCAAAGTGTACATAACAGTAATGTATTCTGAATACTGCAATCTCATTGGCTGCTACCCAAATCAGTAGATGAGCTCCATTGGCCGTGCACAAACTTTTGGCGGATTCACCCGAAGTCGGGTTTCGCGATCCAAAATTCACTGGATTGGCAAATAAATGACACTAGAGGGCGCGCGTTACAAGCACGAGACCCGACTTGAACTAAGTCTAGATGGTTCTCGACCAGATCGTCACCGTTTTCACGAAGAGCCACATAAAATGACAAAGATTATTACAAAAAGGGGCCTTCATCTCAATGAATGCATTTTTGCGTTTTCACGAACAGCCATCGGCCCAAAAACGCATTGTAATACATTGAAACAAATGTAGGTCAAATCGTTTTCCGTTTTCACGAAGAGCCACTTATGTCAGCGCGCGCGATCACGTGACATAAGCACTCCTTTCCTATGTAAAAACACGTTAACCAGTTGGGCGTTTAAGTAGGTCAACTCACTTTTTCGGTTTCACGAAGAGCCACGTATCTTTGACTAATTACTATGGCAATTAGCCAATATATTTAACGAAATTAATAAGTCAATAGGGATGTTAAACTTATACAGAATCATATAATAGGTCTTTGAGTGCAAACCGATGCTTTAGTATTGCAGATATTGCAGTTTTAAGCCAAGCACAGTGTGTAAAATGTAAATCTCAATCAAGTGTTTGGACATGTGTGGCTCTTCGTGAAAACGGTGACGGAATGACATGTGTAAAATATTCTGGCTATTTATTAATGTTCCACAATGTGTTTAATAATGTCTATCGAGGGACCAGCGGCGTAGCCAGGACTTTTTCGGTGGGGGGGGGGGGCACCGGGGGGCATTGCTTTTCTGGTTACGGGCACGTGTTCTTGGCATTTTGTGGCCGCGGTAGGCGTTCGCGATCGCGATCGTTCACTACATTAGATTATACAAACACGCATTTTCCTCTTTTTCCCTTTTCTTTTTCTTTTCCTTTTTGAGAGCAGTACCGCGACTTTTTCGTGGGGGGGGGGGGGACACGTGCCCCCCAGGCCCCCCGTGGCTACGCCGCTGCGAGGGACAACATTGTGTCGTGCCGTGTCTAAAATTACAAAAACAAGAGTTTTGAACTCAATTTTTAAAAATTTTTTTTATCAAAATCAAAAACATGAAAGTAGGATACAGAATGCATAGATGTCATGAATGAAAAGGGATATTGTCTCTCTGGTCGGGAATAAATGGATTTTACAGAGTGTAGTCCATCGTTGCGCTGCCAGTCGACTACAAGCTTGCGACTAACCTGTAGGGGAATCCCCCCACACCCAAAAAAAAGTCGCCGCCAAAAAAAAAAGTCGCCGCGTGAAAAAAAAAAGTCGCCGCAAGAAAAAACAAGTCGCCGAGTGAAAACAAAAAGTGTAAGTGTCCTTTATAGAACACCATAATGTTTCAGTGCATACAAAATGCTTTGAAGCCCACCAGATCAGGGAATTCAAATTTAAGTCGATATTCTATATTACAAGACAACTGTAGACTGACCTACCTTTCTCTCACAGGATTACCTGCTGCTGGATAAACTGGATGACGTCATTACGACGACACACTGGTGGAAGAAATCAACGAGATAGTTTAAGCCGTGTGTGTCAATACTTGGGGGGCACATCCTCCTCCAACTCCCCCCTGCGTCGCTACTTAAAGGGACACGTTGCCTTCGGGTTGGGCGCTGTTGGGCGCTTTTGGGCTATAACAAGCGTTTGATGTATAATGAGCACGGTCGGAAAGATGTTTAAAAAGTAGAATATAATTATCCACACAAACGTGCCTTAGAAATGCTTCGCTTTTGCTCACTTTCGCGAAACAAAACGCTCCGCCATTTATGGGAGTCAAGATTTTGACTCCCATAAATGGCGGACAAATTCTATTAGTCTTATTTCCAGTCGCAGCTGTTGAACTACGACTGAGCAATTATTTTATTAAAAATGTTACGATTACCATCTGTTTATTGTATTCCAATAAATATCCAACACCGAGCTGAATCTAGCACAGTATTGGGCCCGATATAGCCAGCCGGCGGTTAGAACACATGCAGTACAGGGAGGTGAACCAAATGTGATAGTTTGTCTCCTCCCTGTACTGCATGTGTTCTAATATTCTGAATATGCGGCTGGCCGTTCCGCAAATACCTGGCTGGATATTTTGGACCCAATACTGAGCTAGCTTTAGCTCGGTTTACAAGTTGCGAGCGAGGTAGAAAATGAGATTATTACCCGGTTTTCATCTGACCATAGAGCAAGGAGATCTGACTGGTTTACCAGGCCACTGACTACGGCACTAGCGTAACGACTGTTCGTCGCGCATTTTGCCCATTACATGGACGGTGGTATTTACGGCTGGAAATACGTATACGTTTCGCGGGGCAGATCTCGGGGTCAGATGGCAATGGGTTTTTTTTTTAATCACCATTCACTAATTATAACACATTAAAGGCATGTTATTGCACGAACAACTCTTAATAAGTATAAGGAACACCTCCAAACAGTAAAATTTCATGAGATTTGAAGGCAACGTTCCCTTTAATGGAACTGCTGTATAATACAGATCTGGAAACTCCGCTAAAAGCCCGCCCTCTAGTGACTGATAGAGAGTGATTACGGCCGGGTTAATGATAGCCAGCACACTCCCACTCTTCTTCTTGTACATTCGACTACACACTGTATGTAGGGACGGATACGTTGTCATTATACATGTACGTGTAGCTGCGGCCATGATGGTATGTAAATCCATTGGGTTTTTAACTTTAAGGCTCTCACAATATATCACCCTGTTCCTTACGTTTGGACAGAAGTTAACATTACAGTTTTGACCCCTATTTAGGTGCCTATATTGAAGAATTAGTTCATAACATGCAAAAGATGCAATGTAAATAAATGTAATGTTTAATCATCATTGAATTGTTTGTTCACAGATTTGCACTAAACACTTTGTGCATGTTGTAGGATTGTAAGTTGTAATAATACACGAACGGTAACATTTAAACATGACATGGTCATGGTCATGGTGGAAAACTTCCTTTTAACATATTTTTGTTGAAATGCTGTAGTTTTTGAGAAATTGGTAAAACAGGTTGGCTCAGTCATGTGTCTGTGTTTTCTTCCCTTTCCCTTCATCTCTGTGGACCCCAGTTTGATACCCGGAGCGAAGCTTTGCATGTGCGTGGATTGGGTTTTCATAGCCCACCTTGTTGAGCTGTAATGGCTCTCTTTTAACATCGGTCTCATAACACTCACCATTATTTTATGAGACAGATGACGATGTTAAAAGAAAGCCATTACAGCTCAACAAGGTGGGCTAGGGTTTTCAGTCCCTAACTGCATGGATTTTCCCTCTTTGGGGTTTTCTTCCCACGTCTAAAATGAAATTTCTTCATTGTATTCTTTACAAAAGTTGGTGTGATGTTTCCATTAGGATGCTTTGTCGACTACATGGGAAAGCATTGTCACTTACTGTGGACAGTCTTGTGCCTAAAATGCATTGTAGGGTCGTCTGGTAGAAAATGAAGCACTGTGAATTTGATTTCCAACCTTTGAACCTTTGGAAGTATGAAGATTACATCGTTTTCGTCAATAATGACCATAGACTGTTTTTAGACCATCCAATTATTCAGGTCGCGCTCTTTCAACAGTTTTTTTGTGTGATCCACTAGCGTGTGTAAAACCCAAGATACAAAGTGTTTTCTAATCTTGGGCAGTTTGAGGCGGTTCAGTGAGTAAATTGCTGGACATTGCTGAGACAGTTAAAAAAAGTAAATAATTATGTTCAGTGATGAAGCAATAATGTTGGCAAAAATGGAATAAGTTAGTCGCTTTACATTTTAAAGTACCGGTACAGAAGAAACACTGAGCTGTACGCTGTAAAAATCACCATGTGTGTAAGGAGCATGGTACAATGTCAGAGTGTACAACATTCAATACTCAATAGTTGTCTTCAAACAAATCCAAGACCTACATGATGAATATACGTACAAGAAGCCAACAGTTCTGTTTGGAACTGTACAGATGTTTATATTTTATGTGTTATACTTGTATGTAACTTGAGAGCTGGTTTGAATTTGCAGGACGGAATGGAAGATAGCCCTGACCTCTTTGCAGAGGAGCAAAGCAAGGTAAGTTGTCCAATAATTTGTTGACTTTTTTATTTCACATATTAAAAGACACACAATAAAGAGTGGTAGATTAGTGAACAGTAACTTAGACATCATTGTTTAAAAGCCTTTCATTTGTAAAATCTTTTGGAAGGTCATTATAAAATCACTCATCTGATTAAAAATTTATATATTTTCCTATTATATATATAACAAAAATAATTTTAATTGACATCAAATACTAGTTTCAATATGTGAACAAATAAGTTGTTGACAAATCGGCTGTCACTATGATCGTAATAATTATGAAGAAAGGTTCATAAAAGATGTTTTATTTGAACTTCCAGTTTGGACAGGAAACAAGGTCGAATAAGGTCACCACTGTTGTCGTGCTAGCAGACCCTAGCACCACTACATTTAGACCACTACTAGCAGACAACTCACACACAAGAAAGGAATACCGTCACAACAGATTAGAAATGCCAAAAGAACATTATGTAACAGTTTAATAGCAATGCACCTCCAACAATCACAATATTTTCACATTTCAATTTTCTTTCAATGTAATGATAGCTTTTCAACATGAAAACCCGAACAGAAGGCATTTTTTGCTAGCATGTGGCCTCAATCCTCCATAGTCTATTCTTTGTCACTCCACTACAAATTGTTTTGTGTTTGTTGGGTTTCACTTTCAATTCAATTTCATTTGATGGAGAAGAGTTGAATAACAATCCTCATTAGCAAATTTGACTGTTTACAAGGTTTCAAATGAATCGTTGCAATAAAGAGTAAGACTAAATGTGTCATTCTTTTGTGATCTAAATTGAGAATTTAGTTATCAAAGTGATTTATCTGAACGTGATGTATATTTTGATGTCAAGATATTGTGGCAAATTCATTATTTTGATTGCAGTTGATAATGTACAACATGTACAGTACTATGATGTGGTCCTTCATGTTACACGTACTACATGTACAGTTTACATGACATGGTGGGGCAGCAGTTTCCATTTTAAGTTGTTATTAGTTTCTTAACAATCCTCATCTAATAATTTGGTTCTAGTAGTGTCATTTATGACAGATATGGAATATTATGTATTTTGTAAATATTCTTCATTATCATGACTTTTACAACTTCTTTCTACTCGTGTTTGCAGGGAAGGTCAGACACTGTTGATTTGAACACAGATACTTCATTGGTCGTTGACATCTCTGATGCGCTGAGTGAGAAAGAAAAGGTCAAGTTTACTGTGCATACAAAGGTATGGCTAAAATGTTTCATATAATTTTTATTTTAGTTGATGAAAGATTGCGAATGGCAAGAAATTAATGTGAATCTCTAAAGCAGTGACTGTAGAGTGCAGGTATAACTTTTGCTTTGAATTGTCTCTTTTAGATAGCATCTTCATTGTGTGTACATTTTGGGAAATGACTTAAAACAAAACTACTACATATGACATGTATGAATGACACTTCAATATTCCACAGTCTGACAGTACAATGCCAACAAAAGTTCCCTGAACTGGTCTATTATTCATTCATGCATCGTTTGTCAGATCATTGTTCCGGTCTTGACACTTGTGTTCTTGAGCAAGACACAAACTATAATTGTTTTGTTCTTCAGAAGGGACTTCAAGGCAAAGAACCTGTCTGTTGTTGTAATGCACATTCAATATCCCAGTTGAGTTATAGTTAATAGAAGGAGCTGGCCCTGATGGTTCTGGCATGGTTGGATGCAGAATACACCACAATCTTTGTATTTCTTACAAAGCGGCACGCTTTTGGTTTCATCATTAAAAATAGCTCTAACCTGTTATAGAATAATATGAGCACTTTGAAACACCTGAGGAAAACACAATATAAATATTATGTATAGTTTATAAATGTTATAAACTGACTGTACTGTATTTGATATGACTATTGCCAGACTACTCTGCCAACGTTCAGTGACAGCGAGTTTTCAGTACAGCGTGAGCATGAGGAATTTGTATGGCTACACACAATGTATGTGGAGAATGAGGCATATGGGGGAATTGTGGTAAGTGTCTACATGTATTACTCTCCACTATTGTCAACATTGTTTGGATTTTAACAAAACTTGTTTCTGGCCCCCCAAAAAATTTCAAATTTAATTTTAGTTTGTACTTTACCATGAAATATGGTTCACTGTTTTTAAAAACCAGTTCACAACATCAAATACAAAATGCAGGATCACGTCTATTAGCATGGTTTTCCCTTAACTTTTTTTTCACTTGCCGGCCAGACGAGTCATCCAAAATTTTTAAGTCGCCCTCAAGTTTTTTTGATAGCCTGCATGTATGGTAAACACAATTTTCGAAGTGTAAAATAAACAAAACAACATGGAATCGAAGTTCGCAAAATTGCATGTTTTGACAATCTTGTTCCCTAATTTCTGCTCTTAATAATGGTATTTTCATCAACAACCATTTTCATGGATTTGTGATTTTGGAATCTGTTTCATAGAACTTCTTTTACACTGATATCTTTCCGGTTCAATGATCAGTGTTTGACTACGAACATTGGGAACGAAAACTCAATGAACTTTGCCTTGCATCACATGCAAGGCCCTCTATCAGTAAAAGTTGTCGATGTTTGAATAGCCTTAATCCAAGGCTTTGTATAGTACAGAATCTGGATGCCTGCAATGCAACACACTGTGCAGCTATAGGAGCGGTTTCCTATAGAAATTACACAATGTGTAGGTTTTATTTCAACAAAATGATAACATGTAGGATTACAGGGGTCGAATGACAGGATTTTTTAACAGTATAAATGTAAGCATGCTCCGAAACAGCAGTTTAATCAAAGTAGTACCACTTCATTCGTGATTTTCCCCAAACACTAAATTTGAGCACCACAGGTCGGTTGGTGGTGCGACTGATGATATGTTTATTTCTTCTTGCAAACGGCCAGAGGATTTGAATGAAGTGTTACTGAGAAACAATCTTTGTGTAGATTCTACCAGCAGTTCCTCAATCAGACTGTAATCTTAAGAGAATGATTCACTTATGTCATTGTTTTGGGAAATCAGTTTGAGTAAAAACAACTAGCTTATGTTTTGTCAGGAATTTTGTAATTGTTCTTATTAGGCTTTTCAGCCTTAATTTGATATCTGCAATCATAATAAGCAACTTTGAATTTGGGGTTTTCATTGCTGTTCTCGTGACTTTTACATTATTTTTGATTGAAATATTTCTCTGGGGGATTGGTTCCAGTTTTCACTTGAACACTAATCATTTGTTTAAATAATGACCAATGCTGTTCTTTGTCTTGAAGTATTAACTTAGTTACAATCTTCTACATGTAGATTCCACCAGCTCCTCCTAAACCAGACTTTGATGCATCAAGAGAGAAGCTTCAGAGACTTGGAGATGGTGAAGGTACAATGACAAAGGAAGAGTTCACCAAAATGAAACAAGAGCTTGAAGCGTAAGTTCAAATCACTAGTCCAAGAAAAACTTCCATAAATGCATTCGATCATGTTTGAAAAATAAAAAAGGAAATGTGCTTTTTAGCAAATTATTATAGTAGCTGGGCTAAGCAAGCTGATATTGTATTCATTTGGTTTCTTTTCAAATGGTCTCCCGTAGTGAGTCATATCTTGTCTCTCATATTGCTCTCAGTGTGTGGGCATTGGTAATGCTAATTTGAAAGCTGGCCATCTTGCTTACGTTGTTCCCCAAGGTTCTGTTGGTGGCCCCCTCTTGTTTTCGCTGTACCTTCAGTCTGTAGGCACTATCATAAATGGGCATACTATCAAATACTATTGTTATGCTGATAACATACAGTTTGTATGTTTCTTTCTCATCATCTTGTGCTGCAATGTCTTCCTTAGCAAAACACCTGGAGGCCAACCTCGTCCCCAGGTGTGTCAAGCAGTACGAGGTTGACCGCTCTCTCACCCTGGTATTGGATCATTTGCATATCCAAAATTTTTGGATACGTATGCAAATTAGAATAGTCTGGCTGTGAACATGGTGAATACTGAATGAGTACAACTTAACATGAGTACGACTTTTGCACACCAGTCGTTGTCCAATCAGGGTCCAAGTAAGGAGTTTCCCTCCCAGGGTTTACTATTGTAAACATGGTTGGAAATAAAGTAAACCATGGGTACGAGATTGGCTGGAGGCCTGCGTCAGAGACATCAACAGTGGATGGACTCACATGGCCTAGTACTCAATCACTCGAAGTCTGAACTTATTCAATTCAATTTACTTTATTATCCACAAAAACGGGAAATTCATTTCGGCCTTTACATCGATAATTTAAATTTACAAAAATTACAATACGTAAATATTTACCATTTCAGTACAAAAATACATCAAAAAAATCACAATACTCTCCCAGGTTCAAAGCAAACTCTGAACAAATTCAGTACAAAGGGATTTCAAGTTCGGGTTGGCAACAAAACAAAAGCATCTACTCGTCTGCCAAAACTTGTAACATTGGCGTCATCTTTTACAACAATTATGTCCTTCCATCACCATATCTGCCAGGTGTCTAGGTCAATCAGATATCAACTGCGCAACCTTGGTCTTGTTGACAAATTCTTAAGTCAGAAGGCAACTGAACAGCCCTCATTTCTTCAGGCCTTGATTTCTGCAATTTATTTTTTGCAGGCTTCTTTCAACAACAGCTAAATAAACTGCACCCTCCAAAATTCCGCTGCCAGACTTGTAACCCTCACCAACAAACCAGTCACATGACACCTGTTCGTAAATCCCTCCACTGTCTGTTGTGGCGAACAAACCACCTTCAAAGTTCTGTTGCTGGTCTAATACGCAGTCGGTGGCTCCTCAGTAGTCTATATGCAGAATTCAAAACCGGCATACAATCCTCCAAGCAGACTCTGGTCATCGGACTCCTCCTCCCTTCTTCAAGTTCCCAGATTCCTACGCTCATGGGGTGACTGCAGCTTTTCCCATACTGGCCCTACTCTCTGGAACAGTCCTTTTCCTTCATCCGCCAGTTCTTTCAAATAATCACTCAAACCCCATTTGTTCATGCACTAATCAAACTTTGAAAATTTGTGTATAATTTTTAGTTATAAGTGGGGGTTTTTCTTTTCGGTTTGAATATTGTTTAAAAGTGTTTTTAGGATTTATAAGAAGGAGATTTGTCAGCTAAAGAGTGAGCAGATACATGTCTTGGCTATGAGCTGCCTCCAGAAAAATAAACACAAAGAATTTGCTCTTAAAAACGGTCCTGGTTGATGCTGCACATGTGATAATACCGCTGATGAACATGATGAATGGAGTTGGAAAATTGTTGATTCATCGTCGTACCAAAGTTGTGTGTTCAGTCTTTTTTTCGCTTGAGCTCATAGAAATTGAAGTCAATTTGTTGGCTTTCATTACTGCTTTATTTTCATGATTTTAGAAGAAACTTTCCAGATCAAGGAGTGCTGTAAACTGTGCGCCTGAAACCAAGTTCAGGAGTGCGACCATGAGGTTGATTGCACTATTTAATAACGAAGGTCTGATATTTCTATTCATCACAAGATACATGTATTTTAAGTCTTAATAATATAATGGTGTTGCATCTAGTGTTATACTGATTACACTTATACCTTGATATTCTCTAAAATTGAATGTTTTAGTGAGTATCTTGCCACATTCAAGAAGACAGTGGCTATGCATGAAGTGTTTCTGCAGCGGTTAGCTGCTCATCCAACACTAAGGAATGATCATAACTTCAAGGTCTTCTTGGAGTACAAAGGAGAGGTGAGAGGTTTTATCATTTAGGGCTTGATTCAGTCACTAGCCCAGTTTGCAAACAATATAGTGAATAAAGCTGCACTTAGGTAGCCCATTGGAATTGTGAACATTTAGTCACCTACCTGTATGATACAATGTAGGGTTCAAGACCCTGCCATTTATAAAACTTGTTACAAATTTACCCAAAATAGGTATCGGGTGGTATTCTAGTGAAATGTAATAACTCAGTTGACAAAGTCTGATATGTTTACTTTTTTAATAGCTGAATGTTCGTGGGAAGAACAAGAAAGAGAAGCTAGGCAGCCTTGTGAAGTTTGTGACAAAATCCGTTGATGAAGTACTAGTCTCTGGTCAAAAGGTTTGTACAGTGTTTATTGTTTGGTTCAGAAAATAAGATGTCATTATAAAACACACATTTTTTGACAGCCCTGTTTTTGACAGCTGTTATGTCCAAAAGTCCCCCATAATACATCATTATTTTGTAGAGAAAAGTTTTTTTTTTTCAATGAATCCACCATACAACCAACCCCTAAGATTTCATTTAATTCTGCGGGAAAACAATATTTTGTAAGGAATTTGTGCATGATGATATCAGGCTGTTTTCAATTGCTCTGAAGGATGGTATAAACCTTATAATCAGTGAGCTTTCAGATTGATACTAATCAACCCAGGTCCAAACACATGTTATATATCATGTCTCTCTATTCCAAGGCATGCACTCTCACGACTCCAGCATGTTACAACAATTTGGACCAATAGGTCGCGGTCACCGAGGCAATCTCAGTCAAGTTAGCCAAGTCTCTTGCTGTGCACAGGTCTTGTGATTGCCGATCTGGGCAGCACAGCAAGTGCTTCATTGCTTGTGGTTCCCCAAATTCGCAGTGTGTAGTTTGGCCATCAGGTAGATATCCCCACTTCTCCATAAGTACCCTACATCGACCATATCCAGTGCGCAGTCGGTTCAGGGCTTACCAGGTCGTCCAATACTGGTTTGCACCTGGTGCTAAAGACTCATGAGGTTCCAAGCACATTCCCACTTCTGATGGTTATGTCTCCAATCTTTCTTTCCATGCTGCCATTCTGGCCGTTGCAGGTGCACTGTTTAAGGGGGGTGTTATTTTTGAGGAAGTATTTCTGTGAGTGAAGACGGGTTGATATGTTTACTTGTCCATGTAGCATGTGTCTTTTGTCGTTTTCTTGACGAGATTTCTCGCTCTGACTGGCTATCATCCTTCTAATTCCTGGTGGTGCTATTCCTGCTAGTAAGTATCGGCTCTCGACATTTTGTTGGTTTTAGGCAGTCTGTAATTATCTGGCATGTTGTGTTTAGGGATGTATCCGGCTTCTTGGTATTGACAAAATGTTGCCATACAGGGCACGCTTACTCTGCCATGGAGTAGCATTAGGTCACTGTTCTCGATCTCAGTATTGGTGCATTGGCTCCCCATTTGGAGTTGACTAATTTGCACAAGATTGAGTTCCTGGTGTTGACCTTTGCCTTTATTTTTTCGATTTGTTTCTTGTAGGACAAGGTTCTGTCAAGTGTGACGCCAAGATAGACAGGTTCTGATACCTATTTCAGTTTGATATTGTTCCATTTGATTGACAGTCCTGTTTTTGCCTCCCTGTACTAGTTCAACAGTAGGCCTTGTACCAGTTTGGTTAGGTGTACCGTGTAGGTCACCGTGAGAAAATTGATGGACTTTTTGGAGAAGTATTTGGTGGTTGATAGTGTCATAGGCAGCAGTCAGGTCTACAAAGACAGCGCCTGTCTTTAGGTTTTGTCAAACCCTTCCTCAATGTGTTGAGTTTGTTTAAGGAGCTGGCCAGTGCAGGATTTCCCAGGTCAAAAGCCTGCTTGCTGTGATATGAGTTCTCATTCCAGTAAGGGCTTAAGGCGATTCAGTATCAGTCTTTCAAAGAGTTTGTAGGTGTGGCAGAGTAGCGATATAGGGCGAACACTTTTCGCATCCTTTGGATCCTTGCCAGGTTTCAGTATTGCCATTATTCTACTTTTTCTCCAGACCTTTGGCATGTCAGTGCTGTTTGTAGCACAGTAGTTAAACATATCAAGAATCCATTTCTTGGTAGGTTGTCCTAGTTGCAGTAATTGTTCATTGCAGATGTCATCCATTCAAGCAGCTGTACCAGCTTGGAGAGAGTTGATACCTAGTTCTAGTTCTTCCATGGAGAATATCTCAGAGAGAATAGATGGTTCTGGACCTTGTTTGAGTTATTAATCTTTGTTTTTCGTTTTCATGATGGGGGTCGGCCATTAAGGATCAGTTGATGTTCAATCTGATTAGTGGTGATGTTGTTGTGCTGTGTTCTCTTGGTAGGATCATTTGCCAGTTTCCGTATAGTGTCCCAGGCTTTCTTGCTCTGTGGGTCATATCTTAAGATTCAATCATTGTTTTCCGGCCTTCTCTGCGTTCTTGTGAGATATTATCCATTAGTTCTTTACCTAGATTAGTAGCTTCTTCAGAGAAAGGGTCTACATCGCAGGCTTTCTTGTAGTTGTTATAGAGCTCGGGAAGTTCTTCTCTGAGGCCAGGTATGTAATTTCTTCTGCAACCATGGGGATTGGTTTTCCGTGATGCTTCTTTAAGTTTTGCTACAAACATATCATAGTTCTTGGCAGTAGGTTCAATTTCAGTGATTAGGCTGTCGAGTTTGTATGAAAATTGTGTCCAGTCCGCTTATTTAGTTAAAAGTTAAAACGCCTGCGGAAGGGAAAGTGGGTTGCTGCTATCAGAGATGTTATTTGGACACCAATAGGTCGGTGTTGTGAATGTGGGACAGGTTCCAGCACAAGTTTTTTGCTTCTGTTTGTAAGTCTCTCACTGATGAAGGCGAGGTCTAATCGTCTAAACCTTCCTCCATCTACCACTGTTGAAAGAACATGGTAGCTTAGGGTCATGAATAAGGTTGAAATTGTTTGTCTATGCCCATGATTCTACGAGTCCTCCATTAGCGTCTGTCGATCTGTATCCCTAATTAGTGTGATGGCTATTGAAATCACCAATGATGATTTGTGGTTTGGCCAGGTTCACCACTGGGTTTGTGGTAGAAGAAGTGTTAACTTGGTGGTTTGTAGATTGATGTGACAATGATGTTGCTAGTTTCCATGGTAAGGATTTTAATGTCGTTTTCATCTGACAGTGCAGTCCTTTCTATGTGATGCCACTTTTCACAAAAGTAGCACTTATTGTTTATTTGGTCGTTCAATTGCCATTTTCATACCATTGATATGTGGGCGAAAATTTGTAGTGTCACGGTGGGTTTCTTGTAAACAAAGAATATAACACTTCTCTCACTGACATAGGTCAGAGAGGATTTGCTGTTTTGCTGCTGAGATACCTTCAATGTTGAAGGAGATTACTTTCAGTTCATTGGCACTACTGCTGCAGCTCGTTGCATGGCATTCGTTACTCACCATTGCATAGTTATCTTGGTACAATGTACATGTACGAGAGTGGTGATAGAATTGGTTCACTAACATCCCCGCCGCGAAATAGGCTTCTGTCATGTTCATGTTGTGTAATTATTAAATTCATGACAGTGCATAGGGACCACACGGTAATATGTGTGTGTTCAACTGGATAATTTTAAGCGAGATACAACATTTTGACAATTTGAAACTCGCGCGTAACGTAAGTGCTGTATTAAGAGATACAACATTTTTGCACTGACTTGATAATATGCTGTTTACCTACTATTCACGCAATCAAACAGGTAGTGTTTGTAATTCTACAATCACTATATTTCTTGTTATTGTTTTGTTTTTGTTATTGAATGGACAAATCCTTTGCGATGTCACAGTAGCGAGTTTTGGCAAAAGTACAAATAGCCTTCACTGCAAAAGAATATAAAAACATAAAAATGTATCATTTATTACCATATTTATCAAATTAGCCTAATCTCTTAAGAATCATTGTTTTGCTTTTGTTTTTTTCTCTCAACTAAAGGCTGCCTATACAAAATGGTGGTCAATGTTTGTGAACAAAACTGGTGTCTGCAATACCAACACCAATATTTTTTTGTTAACCTTGTAGGACGTTGATCCATTTTTTGAGCATGAAAAGAACTTCCTGGTTGAATACCACGCAAAGGTGAGGGATGCGACTACCAAAGCAGACAGGATGACCAGATGCCACAAAGGTAAACTTCATTTGTTTAACGAAAGGCTTAATTTCTTACTAACTGTTTTGAGTAAGTTAGGTTTTCATTGCTCATTTAAAGAAACTCTAGTTGAGCAGAACATGTTTGCGTGTCGTGGCCGAGCGGTTAAAGACAACTGGACTCAAGCTCTGGTGTTTCTGATCAGCAGAGTGTAGGAAAGGGTTTAGGCCTATAGGTTTAAGATTAGGTTACAATATTGATCTTTCATTTCTTGAAAATCTATAATAATTTTTATGTCACTTTTAAAAAATTGTATAGTTTGATGCATGCATGGAAATGTTACCCGATTTTTCTCACCAACTTTCAATATTAAGATCATAAAATACAACATCATTCGACCGACGCTGATTTGATAACATCACGACTTTGTTGTTACGTGGTCATTTTGTAAATCATTATCAGACAAAATCATCTCAACTAGCCAGACCTGCACGTAGCAAGGGTTCCCCGCTAGTAATAATAGTTACAATAAATAGTAATAATGAATTAAAGTAAAGTATCGTGCATTTGATTCATAGTGTGCAATTCATCCAAACTACTTGTATCATTATTCTTTATAGATGTTGCTGCTTCTTACATTAAGATTTCTGGTGGATTACTTGGACTTGCCACTGCAGAAAAATCTGATTTGGACAAGTAAGTGTCTTGACACCAGTCCATACTTAAAGATTTACAATGTAGGGTTTATTATGCATCTGTGTATGGGTAATATAGTTTAATGGTGGCCTTTGACTGGAAATCCACGGTCCCTCAGCATTGTGTGTGACCTGACATTTGTTTGTGTCACTCCATGAAGCGTTCTTATTGTTAACAGATTATGCAATACAGATACTTGTTCGTGGAAGTATGTATGTTGCCTGGTGAACATTTCATTTTTACACAGAATCCAAAACGAACACATGGATTGCAGGCAATAAGAATCAAAAGTACCCTTTTTTGAGAGAGAATGTTCTAGGTTTAGCACAAAAAAGAATTAGTTTATAAAGAAAAGCTGTTTTGAATTAGGTAATGGAAACACATTGTTGTTACCATCACCAAAAGGCACCAAGGTGATTTCTCCTGAACCCTAAAGTCACCAGTTCTCCATTGTTTCATTAATTAATCAATTAAATTTTATACCTAACTTTTATTTCCCACATTTATGTTCGTGTGATGAAAATGTGATAATTTCTATTAACATTACTTACTGGTTTTATTTACATGTATCTAAATGGTTGGTTTTTTTGTTTTTACCTTGTGAACAGATTCTTCATAAAGGTGTCAGAAACACTGGAAAAAGTCCGGGTAAGTTTCAGACTAAAAGGATTCATCTATTTCCTGACCAGCCAATATCAATGGCAACCTGCAATATGATACCATTTGCACTATTATGATGAATACTGATCGTCATTAAACCAGGAAGGGGTTGGTATTACCTATTCATGCACATGCTATACATACACAAGGGATTTATGCTCTGGTAAATGAGAATACCACTGTGGAGTACAACAAAAGACCCCAAATTCTCTCTGGAGTACTTGCAGTAAAATCACACCAACACAAGGGTAAAAAAAGGCATTCAAAATATGAATAGTTAAGAAATGTATCAAGAAATGCTGCAGGTCCAGATCAGCGCCCTCACATACATATATCAGGCATGATATTCTTCTTACTTAAGTCTGATTTCTGATTGTTTTTTGCCCTTGGGAAAATTGTGATTAAATAGCCTGAAATGTCCATTGAAGCCTACACAGGCCTCGAATTACACTGCGGCCAAGATGGTCAGTGCTGTCGATGCCCTTCCAACTGGCCGTGGTGCCCCTCAAACAATGTCCTTCTTCACGGCCATAATTGCCGTGCCCTTTATCCCTGTTGGCCGTTGTGCCCTTTTTTGTAATTGAAGTTCAGTATTTACAATGTCAATGATTAACAAAAATAACCTTTTCTACCAAAACGAAGCCGACAGAAATTCTTTTTTTTAATCTGACGATCGTTTTCTTTATTTAATGTTAGCCCCAGATACTATCCAGCCCTGTCCAGTGAGAATGATTGACACTCCTATTGAGATCCAATTACTCCTTATTTTAATCCTCTGCAGTTTGTTATACATTGTTTTTAGTTTGTAATACTCTGGCTTCACTCAAAAGACAAGCTGTATGCGCGGTGTCTTTGTGGTTTTATGACCTGGTTTTGTGACCCTTAGGAGTGGGTAAAGTGTTCTATTAAACCTGGAAGTGTGTTGACATGTGCTGGCTTATAGTTTTACTGTTTGTTTATGAATAAGAAATGATTGTTTCATCCGGTTTACCACCCATCCATAGGGGAACCTCTGGCCAATTTTCAAATTGTTAATTTTTTTTTAAGGTAACAAAACTTGTGCGATAAAGATATTATTTTTTAAATTAATACAAAAAAAGAAGTCATGCATTATGGTTTTATTTTGTTTTACAACTCATAATTTAATGGTCTTCATGCCTTTTATATTTTTACATTTTTGGCCTTGGTGCCCTGTCTACTGGCCTTGGTGCCCTCCAAAATGTGGCTTGCTCCAAGGCCAAAGTGGCCTTGCCCTAAAACGAATTGTAATTCGAGGCCTGCCTACACCATGTGCACATGTAGGTCAGCCCTTGTACTCGATAAAATATTCCTACATTTTTCCAAGGACCAATTATCATGCCTGATGTAAGCACAAATAACACACAACACATTTTTTCATGAAAGAGAGGGGGCTTGCTTGGCATAAACTTTATACCAACTCTGAGCATGCTTAGAGTATAGTATCTATGTGGTGCGCATTGGAACATAAAATATTTCATACAAAATGTTTGCAATATAAGTGTTTTAGTATTTTAATATCAATAGAAATTAAGCCTAATTTGAAGTCTATTTTTGTATTTGGATAGAAACTGGAGACAAGGGTTGCATCAGATGAAGATCTGAAATTGTCTGATCTGTTGCGTTATTACATGAGAGACTCAGCTGCTGCTAAGGTAAGTAGCAATATGCCTCCTCATATCACTACACATCTTACATCCACAGTTCTTCAAGTTATTCTCCAAAAATAGTTTGTCCAAATTATTATGCAATATGTTGAGCACTGAGTATATTTTGACTGGGGAAATGTGGGTTTTTTGTTTATTTTTTATACACCACCACAGATCATTGACAGTCTTTTTTGTTGTTGACTTTAGATTTTCTATCATTCAATTCTAGAAAAATGGTGATGTTTAAAAAGAAAATTACTGTCAAATGGTCCATGATAAGATGACAGCAAAGGGGAATTGTTTTTGCTGATATTGGTAGAATGTTATACGGTTACTTATGAAGCAATCTCAAAGGGATAATATTATCCTTATAAGGGTTTAGGAAGAGTAAATTAATTCCCATCCTCTACTAGCTTTCAATAAAAACACTGTATGACTTCTCTTTGAAAATGTCATCAAATACGATGGTCATATTTAGTTTAAATGGTAAATGTTTTGTAAGGGAATTCTGAGCATATTTCGTGTCCATGTGTCCATTCTGCAATCAAAATAAGCAATGGTGATTTTGTAAGGGATGTTCAAATGCTGTTTCTATGACCTAGACAGTATTTCAGATAGACCTTACTGGAGGTTTGGTATTGGTATGAACATTATACTCAGTGGGTTCTTGGATTGAAACTAGTCAATGTGTATTGGGATAATTACCAATCCTGTAGTACTCTGGCTTTAAAACAATTCTGTATTTCTTTGTAGGACTTGTTGTACCGTAGGATGCGATCACTGGTTGACTACCAGTCTGCTAATAAGGCATTAGAGAAAGCACGAGCAAAGAACAAAGAGGTCCAGCAGGCAGAGATGAAGCAACAAGAATCATGCGACAAGTTTGAGAAAATATCCGAGGTAAATAAATTGAAGGGAATGTTTATCAAGGTTCAACATTTACCTCATACTCTGTACAAAGCATCTTGGTATATCTAAAAGTTAGCAGGGAACTAGGCCCAATTTCTGAAAAGATTTTAGTGCAAAAGTTTGCTACGCACAGAAAATAGATTGTTGTGTAGAAGGAATTAGTTACAAGCAAAAATAAAACAATGTTCAGAAGAGATGGAGTTACGTTATATGAAATAACCACCAGCAAAACCCAGATAGAAAGCTGTAATGCTATGTGGAATTGCTTGCATCTGTACAGACAATGATTTTACAAATCAAAAATATTTGTCAACTTCATTTTTTCAAACACAGAAAAAACATAGTTAGGGCCTATTGCACACATGATAAAAACTTCTAAATATTGACTTGGTTTTTATACACAGGAGATGTCAGGGGCCTTTTGAATATCCTGCGAAATATCACATAATTTCCCTAGATTCATACAAGTTTAGCAGAACTCTTCACTCCAGTAATGAATAGTTTCAATGTGGAAAGCCATCTCTGTGCACAAAGGACCTTAAAGTGGCAGTGATCAGAATTAGCTGATGGTTCAATTGGATTTGTACAGCATTCCTCCAAATGCATATGAGCTGAATGGGTTGTGTTCTTTCTGTGTGTTTCCTTGTATTTCTGCCTCCATGATGTATCATAAACATGATGGAAAATAACACCTTTTTTTGTGCTCGAGTTTTTCATGAAAAAATGAATTTGGTCAAGAGGTGAAATCGATAGCTTTTAACATATAAAATCTAATTTATAGACAAACAAAACTTTCTGTCGTGAAAATGATGCCTCATAATCAGGACATTACTGTAGTTATTTATGAGACATGAAAGTCCTCCAGGGCTATGTTATCTTGACTATAGAATGCTGGGTTGAAATCAACTTTCAGAATCTTTGAGTGCAACTGTTTTAATGGTACTCTATTTCTAAACTTTTCCAGGTGGCTAAAGTAGAGTTGTCAGATTTTAAGACAAGGAGAGTTACTGCATACCGTAAGCATCTTGTGGAACTTGCTGAGCTAGAATTGAAACATGCAAAGGTAAATATCTACCACCCTCAGATCAAATGATGATTTGAATCAATCAATAACCTCTGTATTGATCTGAAGCACAGCAATGTACCTTACCGCATAGATATTCAGCAGCAAGAAATAGATTGATCCATCAATGCCCACCAGCCAAAGCAGTGATGTTCACATAGATGGACATGTGTGTCTCCATCCTTTGGTCATCTCACCAGTCCATCTGGCCACATGTAAAAATACACAATTGAGCTACGCTCTATCTTTATGAAGGCAGCTTTTATACATTTTGTAGTGGGATTTAAATGTCATACTTTTGTCAGACTTTTGGGTGCCCAGTCACAGTTGTGATTGGTCAATTTCTTATGGTGTGAAGCTTAATGGATGAGACTGCATATAATGCCATCACAGGCAGTATATTGAGTTCTTACCAGTTTCCAGTGCAAATGTTGTTGTTATAACAAAACATGTCTGTAGGGAAGTACTCTTTGAAGTTTAACTTTGTTTTTTATTTTGAGGTTGTTGAGTCACTGGGTATAGAGACCAGTGTTGTGTGAAGTCAATCATCTGTTTAGCTTGGCCCTTCAATTTATAGACCAGTCTCAAATGCAAACGCATGCTACAAAAGTTGGATCATTGAAATCCCATAACAAACTGTCTCTCAATCTTCTGCTTTATCATCTTGTATTCTCTTTCCCATGCACCTATTTGTCATTCTGAGCTAGTTGCCCTCTCAATTAGCTTATTTTTGTCAGAGCAAGTTCCCTTCTGCCATTAGGTTATTTTTGTCTGGCCTATTTCCATCCTTGTTACACACCAAAATAAACCAGATGTGTGTGTGCACAAAATCCCATAAACTACATAATGTTGTTTTGGTTGTTTTCACAGGTTGTTTGTATGGTGTGTTTATTGAAAACTAGAGGGTGAAAATAAATTCACCCTTTCATAAATCAAGAATGTATTTTGCCTTTAATAAAGTGAGATTGTTGGATTTTGATGTTTTCAGGCCCAGGTACAGCTGTTAAGGAACTGTTTGTCCTCAATGAACGATGGCCAGTCTTAAAGAGTTTACATCTAAGTGACTTCAAACTTTATCTTCAATGTGAGAAAGCCTCAGTATTATCAAATCAAACTTGATATAACCAACACAAATGATGTAAAGTACTGAGCATTGGGTATGACAGAAGGGTGATGAAAGAAAGAGATCTTTATTTTGTAGATTGTTTAATGACGGGGAGATTTTGAAGATAAGTTTGTTTATAATTCAGACAGTTGTTGGATTTATCCATATTGAAATAGTCATAATTTGTCTTATTCACGTTTAGTTTGTAAGCAAGGCTGCCATATTGATAGCCCATCTGTAGCTAACATGCTGCATACATTGGTAACAATTACCAACAGTGTGATAGTTAACAAAGACTTTTTCATTTCTGACATCAAGAATAATAATTTTATGTAGCAAAATAGTTGCCCCCACAAACTCAATCTGTACCTCACTGAGTATAATGACAAGTATTGCACCAGCAGGTTTGCATCACTTTTGTGTTCAGGGAATATGATCACGTGAATAAGATCAATTATTATTTAACATCAACTGAAAAGTCTGAATATGATATGCTCATGAGATTATGTCTTTAAACCTATGTTTGCTACAAATACAAAAATGTACAGATCTCAAAATCAACAAGCCAATGTCTGTAGTGTAACTAACTACTCTATATTGATGTTCAACAAATCAAGTAGGTCCTGATTATAAAGATAATTTTTATTCATATTTAGTATTAGTGATGTATAGTGATGCTATTTGCATAACAGCTTTTGTATGTGTTCTACTGTGTTTTATATATTATCCACTTTAAAAAGAGATTTTGTCTGAATTTCTTCCACGGAATTTTGTTTTGTTATAAGCTTGTGATGAAAATCAAGAAGGCCTTCAAGAAATGTGTTTTGTCAATGTACTGAATTCTGGCTGTCCTGTCGGAAGATTCCATTATGATATGCCCCATCAAAATGACAAAAATGTTACATTTATAAACAATGAACATTTCAAAAGGAAATGTACGTTCAAGTTTTGATGAATGGGGCAGACAGTGTGATTTAATGTGTTGTCCGATTTTAAATACAAATTTACTTGTCAATGGTGGGAAGATACACAAGTGGTTGAAGTTCAGTTATATCTGGACCCCGGTCCAATATGTCATGGATGTTAAGTATAAAGCTGAACACTTACACTGAGTACAAGCTGATCAATGTATACTGTTATGAAAGGTTTAACAACCATGACTGCTCACCCAAAGTTCTAACATGTTAAATTTCATAAGCAAAATACAATCAAGCTATACACATTACCCAAGTGGGTGCCATAGAAGTGGGAGGGGCTTAATGGATCCGTCTGTTGTCAATTGTTTACCTAATGGTATTATAACGCACCTTATGCATGTCATGTTGATGAGAATTCAGCACATTTTTCTATCACTTTCAAAACAAATTGATTGCAAACAGTCAATGAAAAGCAAACTTGATGTCTTAAAAGTGATACAAATGTAGAACTAACATTATTATCCAACACTGCTCCTTCTTGAAGAAAGTAAACAATATCTAAACAAACCTAAATATTTTGCTAGCTTCTATTCATATAGTTCACTCATGCAGTAAGAGAAATGGCTTTTAATGATGAATATGTGCTACTAGAGTGTAAATATTATGTTTAGCTTTATCTTTGATGTATGAATGAAACAAAACCTCCAATCTTCTCAAACCATTGTGAATGATGAAAAGTATGATTCAAACTTGTTCACGTGAAATAGACGACCTTTGTGATTCTGCTTGTTTCAGGCTGTGGCGTAATTAACTCAATATATTCATACATATATTTTGTTAATATCTGATGAGAATTCTGATTTCACTTTACTTTTATTTTCTGTTTTTATATATTTTCAGAACACAGTATCTTTAAATCTATTTTCTAAATTGTAACCGTTATTAAAATGTTACGAGTCATTAATAAATTAATTTTTGTTGTGGTTCAGACTGGATCATTCTTTTGACTTAGATTGTTTCTCCAAATTGGACCCAATTTCATAAAGCTGTTTAGGAGCAAAGACAACTGTTTGGCATTATTTTCCGAATAACATCAGGGGGCGACTTTGCTAGGGGGCGACATTGTTAGGATATTGCCAAACAGTTGTCTTTGCTCCATTGGCTCAAACTACCAGGGAACCAGTCTGCACCAATGTACCTTACACAGTATTTTAGCTGGTATCTCATTTCTGCTAAGCATAACTTGTCCGGGCTTAGCATTTTTCTTGCCTAACAGCTATTAATAGGACATGGGGCCCAGGCCTGTATATTATATTGTAAAACAAACAAATCACATTCCTGTTAATGTTGATCTAAACATTAATTTTGTGAGAATAAAGCAGAAGCATTTATTTGATTAGAATATTCTCTTTTCATAAATCAAGTTTTTCTTTTTATTGAATGGTTGTAATACTGAAACCTTTAAGGGAAGATACACTGATGGATATTAAAAGTCTATGAAATTATAACCTTAGCCCAATCTCTTGTGCAGCTCACCTTCCAAATTAATGACATTCTTTTGCATATGCGTAGTTCATGTCACTCGCCATTTTTTGCTTACACAGCTAGAGACAATGAGAAGTTGGATATATGTGGTTAAAAGTTTGGATATTTCTGAAAGGGTACACATAGTGCAGGTCAAACTTTACACTTTATACTTGAACAGTCATTATTGAAAGGACAATCATTGATACATGTATGTTCACTCTCAAAACACTTTATATTAAAACAAAAAATAGTAATGTTAACACTGTATTAAAGTCACAGAAACGTATATGTACAATTAACATTATCCATATAAATTGACTCAATTTTCATAAAGTTTTAATTTCACACACAAAATCTATTATAAATTTAATCATCAAATCAAGTATTTTTTTTACATTTTACATGTACATGTATCTACATTCATCGTTAAAATACAAACTATCGTCGGCTCAGTGCTATAAGGTTACTAAATGCAATTTCACAACCATAATGATCAGAGGGTCATTAAATGAAAAATGCGTATACATTTTTAAAAAATAAATCAAAATCAACAAATACATGTGTTACTTAGACAATGAATGTTTCTTTTTGCCAAACAAATATTTTGAAGATCACTCTTGATCAACAGACCCCTTTTACAAGGAGCTCCAAAATGTACAAAAGCAATTTATGAAATCCATACAATTGCACTAATGACCTTCAAGTCCTGAGCCGACACTATATTTTATTACACAAAAAGAACTAAACTTTGTTGCTATATTGTGGTAGAAAAACATCATAGTAGCCTTGCAAACCAGGGCTCGATTTCACAAAGAGCTAAGATTGATCTTAACTGCAAATCAATCTTAATTGCTAAGCAAAGTGTGATGTCACAATACAAATCACTGTGGTAATATTGACAACTCATCTTAAAGATGGACATGAAGGAGATAAAAAATACGCTGCATGTTTAAATCCATGTTTGCTGGAGTGTAATAAAGACATAAGTTTCACTTACACAAAGTTTCAAAATTTCAGACATGTTTTTAAAAAGACAATAATTTGACGTGAATTTTTGCATTGCAGCAGCCGTTTCGCGAAATGAGTGTGTCCTCATCACTTCATTTACATACCATGAATAAAACATTTCACCGGTTTTGATGACATACAGCCGTGGATGAGATCTGGACCCTGCGCCCGTCCGTATATACATTAGTACGCCGTATACAATGTGTGTATGTCGTGAGGTGTATACGACGTACACGCATACGGTCCGTGGACTGAGACGCGAGAGATATGAGAAATACACGTCGAGAACTTGCAGAATATGATGGAAGATCTTTCTGATAATGATTCCTGGGAGGAACACAGCATTGTGGGGGAACTGCTGTCAGCCCCCAGCTCGTCTGATAGTGATAGTAAAACTAGCGATAGTAATAATATTGAATCTGACTATTTTATAAAAAAACCCAGCAGATAGCATACGCTATACGTACAGGTCATAGTGCAATGTTCAGGTCGTCTCTACGGACTCTAAGGGTATACGTCATACAATCAGCTTTTTAACACAGCGCTGCCAGCAGTCAATATGCTGAAAGTACTTCTTTGAAAAACCGCAGAGATTCGTTTTTATTTTCGAATTTGTTATCATTCCAAACTTCCAATATTAATTTGTTTTGCTGAAAATGGTTCGCACATACAATGTTAAGAAGGCTAAATGATTCTTGTTGCTTAGCATACACCGTTCATATCCATCTTTAAAATGAATCTCAGTGCTTTGTGAAATCAGACCCTGGTCACCCACTGCAGAGTAATCAAACTTTGGTGAACTTTACCAAAGTTTGGTGACTCACCTTTGAATGACAGGAAAACTAATGGTGAGTGGTCTATGTTGTATAGGCAGTGGGTTTTGAGGCGCTAAATCCAGCGCAGTGGTACATGTATATAGTATTTCCATGCTGTGAGGGTTTGGTTATAGGAAATTATACTCATCTGGATGGGTATGGGATAGTACTTCAATGCAGTGGATGACCTGGTATGGTGTAGGATTCCAGATAGTCCTCAAAGGCAGTGGGTAATCTAGATGGGTATGGGATAGTACTTCAATGCAGTGGGTGACCTGGTTTGGTGTAGGATTCCAGATAGTCCTCAAAGGCAGTGGGTAATCTAGATGGGTATAGGATAGTACTTCAATGCAGTGGGTGACCTGGTTTGGTGTAGGATTCCAGATAGTCCTCAAAGGCAGTGGGTAATCTAGATGGGTATGGGATAGTACCTCAATGCAGTGGGTGACCCGGTTTGGTGTAGGATTCCAGATAGTCCTCAAAGGCAGTGGGTAATCTAGATGGGTATGGGATAGTACCTCAATGCAGTGGGTGACCCGGTTTGGTGTAGGATTCCAGATAGTCCTCAAAGGCAGTGGGTAATCTAGATGGGTATGGGATAGTACCTCAATGCAGTGGGTGACCCGGTTTGGTGTAGGATTCCAGATAGTCCTCAAAGGCAGTGTGTAATCTATAATCTAGATGGGTATGGGATAGTACTTCAATGCAGTGGGTGACCTGGTTTGGTGTAGGATTCCAGATAGTCCTCAAAGGCAGTGTGTAATCTAGATGGGTATGGGATAGTACTTCAATGCAGTGGGTGACCTGGTTTGGTGTAGGATTCCAGATAGTCCTCAAAGGCAGTGGGTAATCTAGATGGGTATGGGATAGTACTTCAATGCAGTGGGTGACCCGATTTTGTGTAGGATTCCAGATAGTCCTCAAAGGCAGTGTGTAATCTAGATGGGAGATGGGTATGGGATAGTACCTCAATGCAGTGGGTGACCCGGTTTGGTGTAGGATTCCAGATAGTCCTCAAAGGCAGTGTGTAATCTAGATGGGTATGGGATAGTACCTCAATGCAGTGGGTGACCCGGTTTGGTGTAGGATTCCAGATAGTCCTCAAAGGCAGTGGGTAATCTAGATGGGTATGGGATAGTACCTCAATGCAGTGGGTGACCCGGTTTGGTGTAGGATTCCAGATAGTCCTCAAAGGCAGTGTGTAATCTAGATGGGCATGGGATAGTACCTCAATGCAGTGGGTGACCCGGTTTGGTGTAGGATTCCAGATAGTCCGCAAAGGCAGTGTGTAATCTAGATGGGAGATGGGTATGGGATAGTACCTCAATGCAGTGGGTGACCCGGTTTGGTGTAGGATTCCAGATAGTCCTCAAAGGCAGTGTGTAATCTAGATGGGTATGGGATAGTACCTCAATGCAGTGGGTGACCCGGTTTGGTGTAGGATTCCAGATAGTCCTCAAAGGCAGTGGGTAATCTAGGTGGGTATGGGATAGTACTTCAATGCAGTGGATGACCTGGTTTGGTGTAGGATTCCAGATAGTCCTCAAAGGCAGTGGGTAATCTAGATGGGTATGGGATAGTACCTCAATGCAGTGGGTGACCCGGTTTGGTGTAGGATTCCAGATAGTCCTCAAAGGCAGTGTGTAATCTAGATGGGAGATGGGTATGGGATAGTACCTCAATGCAGTGGGTGACCCGGTTTGGTGTAGGATTCCAGATAGTCCTCAAAGGCAGTGTGTAATCTAGATGGGTATGGGATAGTACCTCAATGCAGTGGGTGACCCGGTTTGGTGTAGGATTCCAGATAGTCCTCAAAGGCAGTGGGTAATCTAGGTGGGTATGGGATAGTACTTCAATGCAGTGGATGACCTGGTTTGGTGTAGGATTCCAGATAGTCCTCAAAGGCAGTGGGTAATCTAGATGGGTATGGGATAGTACCTCAATGCAGTGGGTGACCCGGTTTGGTGTAGGATTCCAGATAGTCCTCAAAGGCAGTGTGTAATCTAGATGGGTATGGGATATTACTTCAATGCAGTGGATGACCCAGTTTGGTGTAGGATTCCAGATAGTCGTTAAAGGCAGTGTGTAATCTAGATGGGTATGGGATAGTACTTCAATGCAGTGGATGACCCGGTTTGGTGTAGGATTCCAGATAGTCCTCAAAGGCAGTGGGTAATCTAGATGGGTATGGGATAGTACTTCAATGCAATGGGTGACCCGGTTTGGTGTAGGATTCCAGATAGTCCTTCAATACTGTAGGTGGTCTGGGTGTAGGAGGAGGCTTCTGTCCATGTCTGGTATCTTAAAGAAATTCAAAGTTAGATAATTATTATATTGGGTTAATTTTCACAAACAGACACAGAATGTGGTTTCACAAGTGCACAGGATGCATCCATATTGTTAGATAATGTATGCGGCTGATGAAGACCACAATTTGATCCCAACAATGCTGCACCAGTGAGTAATCATGACCATTAACAAGGATTGAAAGCTCTCAAATTTACTGATGAATATTGTGCATTAAGGTGGAACTGGAATTCTATTTCAGGCTGTTTTTTATTTGAATCCCAATTTGCTATGATTTAACTAAAGGATTGGTAATTATTGAAAATTGTGGAAAAAAAGTTCTAAATTGAAAGCTCACTTATTAAGTTAATAATGTTGTCGATCCTCCACAGAAACATATCACCCTCAAATGTAGTCCAAATCAAGCTGACTTCACGTCGATGACGTGTTTTTCTGCAATTTTTTGGGGACAGACTTTTTTGAAAGGCCTAAAATCTTTGGATTTTCCACACTTTATTGCTGACAGCCGTACGGCTGACATGTATATCACCCCAGACTTTCCATTGTGTAGCATGCACAGGCATGCACCTACTGGATACGCTTTGTTTTATCCGTACAAAGAGGGAAAACAGATTCTGGAAAACATGCCTTGTAAAATTCTGGGGGTTATTGTGTCACCCCCAATTCCAGACCTTTGTCCTGTTGTACAAATGTGGCAAACAAGAATGGACAGGCTGCCACCATTGTTTGTCATTATATTCGGCTCAAGGGGCAAGTTCAAACAAATTCAAAAAACAATACCGCGGCTGGGCACTGAATTTTTTTTAGAATACCGACATGAGGTGGTTATGACCTAAAAAATTGCCATTGTTTATTATAATTACTGTAATTGAAATATAAAGCAAAGATAACAATTTGCCCCAAATCTCTGACAAAATATACTTTTCACGAAAAATGCAAATGGGTAGCAGGCATAGAAATATTGGCTGATACCAGACTCAAACCTGCAACCTTTCTAATACTGTTGGAGTGCTCTGTACAGCGTAACTAACCACTGCATTCATTATGCTTGTGGGGGTCATGATGCCAATCATGAATAGCTTTGGGGCCAGGTCGCATAATATATAAAATATAAAAATAATTTTTGGCTGTTTTCACTCAAGCCTGACCACCTAGTTTGCTGTGTTCACATGTTGTTTCTGTTAATTGAAAACTAGAGGAGGGGAACTAATTTACTCTTCTTCAATTTAATGTGTCAGAATTTCAATTATGCTTACTTTGTGGTCTCCTCTGTGCTACATTACTGAGGAACTGAGCAAGCAGCACTAACTCATGATGAAGTTTCTCGGTTATTTCAGCTATTTTTTGCTCTCTGTTGTCAGTGCGTTCCTGTAATTCAGTAATATCCTCCAGTAGTATTCGATCACGATCTGAAGAATCTTTCTGCATACTCTTCTCTCTTTGCCATCCAGCAACAAGTTTATCTGATTAGAAACATTCAAAATATTCAATATCAATACTCTGTAATAATGAAGTGATTTCTATTTCTTACTTCCAATAGTAGAAACTAAACAATGTAGGTTTTTAGGGTTAAAGCATTGTCAAGAATCTGGGGGGGGGAAATAGTCTAAACATGCCATCAATTAAAAAATGGAGCATCCCAAGCTATCCATGCTTTATTATTAAAACAATTAACCCCTGAACAACAAATATATTGACAAAATAGGGAGACCGCCAACATTAGGGCTAGATCATGATGGCTCACATCTAGTAGAACGCTGGCACGTTAATCCGGAGGGCCAAGGTTTAAATCCAGCTCTTTACAATTTTTTCTTTGTTCAACCCAAAATTAATTAAAATTTACCCAGTCAGTTTCCCTTGTGTTTTATTACTTGACATTTGAAATAAATTTTGCGTCCCTCTCCTGTTGCATCCCTGGTCGTATCGTAAACTTGAGTGTGATCCCTGGTTATTAAGGCATTTACAGGTTGAAAGGTCTTCTGACTGGTACCCCAAACAAACAAAATATTGACATAATAGAGAGACCGCCAAACTAGGGCTAGAGGGCTCAGTTACGCACTCATGTCACAGGTTCAAATCCAAGTCAAGTCAATTTTTCTTTGTTTAACTCAAAATAATAATATTAATAATAATGTAATTATGTAATTATAAAATCAATTTTGGGTTGAACAAAGAAAAATTTACTAGACCAGGATTTGAAACCGTGACCTTCATGTTTTCGGTACCGGTGCTCTACAAAGTAAGCTATCTAGCCCTATGTTCACAGTCTCTCCATTTTGTCAATATCTTGGTTCCAAGGGCACCAGTCAGAAGTCATACAACCATATACTGTTGAGTTCCAATTTCCTGTCCTATGTGTTTGAGCATGGAGGATTGAGTGAATCCTCCTGTTGTTATAGGTCATGCACAGGGAAGTATGCTTCCAAGCAACAGTAAATTACCTGCATGATTTGTAGCTGTTTTTCCCGTGTTTGGTTTTTCTTTCCATATTTATTGGTTTTGTTCCCTTCCTGGATGCTCCACCTAAATTCGCTCAATCCGCTTTGGCCCAGTTGTCTTTTTCCCTTGCTTTTACTGTTTGTTTCTATTATTTATTTATTTTTTTCCACTTTTTATAACATGTAATTATTTATCTAGGGCCTACTTATTTATATGTTTACAATTGCTAAAATCATTCTTTTCTTTTCTATTACTTCTTCTTTCATCTTCATGTACTTGTTTCTTTGTAATTTTTGTATGGTTTGTCTTGGTCAAATAAATAATAATAATAGTTAAATATTTGTTTTATATATAACCCACACAGAGATCCTTGTCATTTGTAATTTTTAACAACCGCAAAATAGACACAAACTCATCCACTCCCCACTCTGAAAATTCTTCTAAATAACATGGACAACTTCATGCAGACACTAACCTGTCAGCCTTGACACAACCTTGTCTCGTTTGAACCAAATGATTGTATTGGGAACAACATTGAGAATTAAGCATCGAAAATCAATATACCCGTCCTTTATTTATTTCCATATACGACTGTTACAACGGTCCAGCGTCGCGACAGTAAATACAGGATGACACGTTCCACCAATTAAATGACAAGGATCTATGTGTGAGTTATATAATAATATATATACTGAAGCATTTCTGCCAGAAATACTGTCAAATTAGCAATCCAAATGTGCATATATAGGAATGGCACAAAAGCCCTGACAGAACATAAAGCATGTTTTTCCAGTCAATATTCTTACCTCTTTGAAGTACGAGTTTATCTTGAAGAGAGTCCTTCAACACAGTGTTTAAGTCACTCTGATGTACAATAGATATACAATCCTCATCCAGTTTGTTGATACCCTTGATTGTAATGTACAACACAAACATTGTTAATGTAAATACATAAAAAGGTGTGTCAATTTCACAAAGAACAGCAATGCTGTGGAAACCCCTCAACCCTTGTAAATTCTAGCAAAACCAAAGATATCCACAAACCATGTTCCTACATGTATACCTGAACACTGTGGCCTTGACATTTTATCTGTTTACTTTAAAACAATCTCAAGTTGCTTTATCTCAAGGTTAACTCTCCACCCAAGTTTTGAGACAAAATAGCTATCATAAGGTAAGGTTATGGTGTTTTCTTTCCTCAAATTCCCACAAGTCCAAATGTCACTACTAACTATAGTTGCTGCCCGGAAACCATTTGGTTGTGGCTCACCACTGTGACCTTGACCTTTGAACTTTTCACCACCAAAACAATCTGATCTCTTCTTTCCCCAAGGGCAACCCCAAACCAGTTACAACTTGAGCCCAAATGTCACTTCAAAACAAACTAGTTAAGGTCTAAAAACCATTTGGCTATAACTCACCACTGTGACCTTCACCTTTCACCTTTCAGCCAAAAACATTCTCAATTGTCCTTTCCCCAAGGGCAACACCCCCCCCCCACAAAAGTTACAAGTCGAAATGCAACTTAATTCTAACTCAAGTTATGGACCGAAATGAAAGTGCCCAGCCCGCCGGATGGACGGACGCCGTAGGCAATGACAATACCTCTTCAGCATATGGGGCTGAGGGGTAAAAAAGCATTTGTCCTGCATTTATATTATATTCTATCTGAATCCACATTAATCCCATCCATTCTGCATTAACAATGCATTTATTTCATATTCAATCTGCATTCATTCTAAGCCTGTCCATTAACAGTTTTTTTTGTAACAATGTAACCGTTTCTGAAACAGTCGGTTACATGTTTACAAAAAATATTCAATGTGATCGAAACATAAACGATCTCGGTCAGTCATGTGTTTGTGTTTGTTTTATTTTTTGCTTTGTTTCTAAATCTTTCATCATGGCATGCTTTGACTTTTGCAAAAAATAACGATCCAGAAAGAAATGTGTGCTGTGATATTATCCTCTGATTCGTCCAGAGTGTCCTACATGTGATTGTGATCATTAGTCAAATAAAGCCTACACATTGTGTAGTTATTAGAAAACAAGTTTAGGTTTCCAAGGAGCTGTGATCTGATATTTGTGTTCACAGATTGAAGCACACACCCAGTGCCGACCATGTTGTCCACACAGCTTAGGACAAAACACCACAACTTATATACAGTGACGACATGACACTTGGCATGACATGGGACCCAATATCTTGAAGAAACTTCAGTGTTGGCTTGTTTCCTTTGATGGTGAACCTCATATAAGGCGCATCCACAATGAGCTAAACCTGCTAAAGATGTTCTTGGAGTAGAAAGTGTTGCAATCATGCTTCTTATCTACCATTTCCGGGGCCCCCTACCCTGGGGTTTCTGGAGCAGACAATGCACAGTGGGACTACAATTAGCAACACACCTCCAAGATCGGTGGGAAAAAACCCAATAATAATATTAATTGCCGTCTTAACCAGTTAATGCCGGAGGACGTGTATACAATGCCCAGGCATGCACTCACTGTGCTATGCTTCGTTTCACCAGTACAAAGAGGAATAAAGGGAACTGAAATTCATCATGTTCATGCTCAAAATTTCCTTTTTTCCATGGGTTATTGTAATCCAGATTCTACACCTTCATCCTTTAGTTGTACTAACAAGGATTACGAGAGATGGATAAGCTGCCATTATTTATGATTGTATTCGGCATATGGGAGGCAAGTCTGATATTCCAGCATATGGTCGATTATCAGCAGTGGCTCATGGCCAAGGATTTGCCGATTTAATGTGACAACATTCCTTTTTTCTCGAAAGAGAACAATCGTTGTAAAAGTAGTTTCAACTGCAAAACCTTATGATTTAAGTTTTTTAATGGATAACTGAACCATGTAATCGTGTAACCATCTAACCATCAAAGGTTTTAATTCATTATGTAATTAATTCATTCTGCATCATCCAATACTCATTCCTCATTCATTATGTATTTATTCTGTAGTCATTCTGCCAGCAGAGACTGGTTTATCATACAGTCAGTGCAGAATATCATTGGGTGCTGTTCTGTATGACAGTCACGTACACTTACTACTTGGAATTTCTGATTTTCCATGATGACTGTATTGAGTTTCCTGCCTGCTTGGTAGATGTCTTCTTCAATCCGTTCTAGCTCCTTTGCCTGCTCCTTCATCTTGGACAGCGCTCTTGTTCTTTGCTGTTTCAGTTCCTGCCGTAGTACCACCTGATAAGAAACCATCAAATATGTTATTTGTTCAGGTCAAGGTATGAGTTCAACTCTACATTTTTAAGTCAAGTACAAACTACATTGAAGGAAAAAGACTTCGGGGGGGAGGGGGATTGGGTAGATGATCAAGTAATTTTGAAGTTGCTGAATTTACCTAGGTAAGCTTTTTCTTGATACTTCATCTTCCTCAAGATTACCAGGATTAATTATTTCAAATTCAAGTGGTAAACAGCTAGGCCAGCTTTATCTTACACACAGTTAGGAAAACTGACAGGTATTAGGTATTTAGGGTTTCATGGCCGAGCAGTTTAGAGCATTGAAATTTAAGTTCTTGTGGTTAAGTCATCGGAGTGTGGGTTTGAATCCAGGTCATGACACTTGTATCCTTGAGCAAGATACTTTACAATAATTGCTTCTCTTCACCCAGAGGTATAAATAGGTACCTGCCAAGGTAGAGGTTGATATTGTGTTTGAAAAAGCCTTCTAACCCCACCTGGCAGCCCGGGGCTGTATACTCCCCAGGGAGCTGAGAAAGATCTAAGGAATGTTTTTGGCCCAATGACCAGGGCACTAATGTAAAGCGCATTGATACGTTATTGTTAAATGCACTATATAAGAACTAGTTATTATTATTATTTTAAGGTCAACCCTTTAAAGCACATTGTCATCTTATAGGACAGATGAATACAAAAGATTGTAAGGAAGTAAAGCCTTTGTTTGTTGGGGTTGACTAGGAGATGAATTTAAAATAGGTGGATCCAATCCCCCTGCAACAACCAGCACTTCAGTTTAAAAGGCATTAATTTCTAAAGACATTAGTATCTAATTTTGAAGCTATCCTTTTAAAACATTTGCTTGATGTAATACATAAGGTACTGGGATTACAAATTGTTTATTGACACTTGACAAGATGAAACTCCATTATACTGATAACAGTTTGAGGGTGAAAACGACCACTGCAGTCCATTAAGGGTGCTTTTAAACGGTTCAGATCTTTACAAACTTTGGATTACAGTTGGCTGATATATACTTTTGTTACCCACACAATTTAAAATAAGTAGCATTAACAAAAGTTCTGCTTCAGGAATTAGAAAATTAAAGACACTCTTTAATTATATTTTAAAACAATTCTTCCAATACTATGAAAACCACATACCTTTCATGCATTTTTTATATTTATTATTATGTGAAATTGACAGCAAAAATGAGAAATGTGTTGAACAGCAAACATGTTGATACACTTTGGGTGATATTGTTAGTTGTTACTTAGTTGATATTGTTAGTTGTTAGTATAAATATTTGGGAAAGAATCAAGTAAATATGGTCAACCTGAGGTGCCAAGGATGTAGAACTCTTCTTTCCAAGAGGCTGTGTTGCATGAAGGGGTTGTACAATACAATCAATACACAGTACAAGTTAATGCAAATATAGAATCCGTAATCATAAAAAACTAAATCACTGATTGACAAATTCTATCCAATTCCTCCGAAAATAATGTTTCCCTTTGGTATCCTTTTAAAAGTCAAGAAAATAAAATTTAAAGGCAGTGGACACTATTGGTAATTACTCAAAATAATTATTGGCATAAAACCTTACTTGGTAACGAGTAATGGGGAGCTGTTGATAGTATAAAACATTGTGAGAAACGGCTACCTCTGAAGTAACGTAGTTTTCGAGAAAGAAGTAATTTTCCACGAATTTGATTTCGAGACCTCGGAATTAGATTTTGAGGTCTCGAAATCAAGCATCTGAAATCGTGACAAGGGTGTTTTTTCTTGCATTATCATCTCGCAACTTCGACGACCAATTGAGCTCAAATTTTCACAGGTTTTTTATTTTATGCATTTGTTGAGACACACCAAGTGAGAAGACTGGACAATTACCAATAGTGTCCAGTGTCTTTAAAGACTCCCCAAATGACTGTTTCTTATTCCAGCAAGCTTCTTAAACAAACAAATCATGGATTAGTGGTCTATATGTGTAGTCGAGTAACATCTTTTTGGTGGCATTAAAAACCCATGCAAGTCCCTATTAAGATATTACTTTTTTAAATATACCTTGGCTGTTCATCTGAAAAAGTGCAAGATAGTATTTAAAACACAAAAACATGTTTTCTTAAAAAGGTTGTAAATACTGAGATAAAAAGATCATCATAGATTTGCTACTGTTTTTCTTTTATATCCAAGTATTTTTAGTGAACTAACAGTCTACTATGATCGTCAAATTTCTTAGTTTTGAAAAAAAACACCACTAAATGTGTAATAAATCTATCATTCAAAACATGAATGATTTTGAATTGTCAGACAGAAGTAGTTTTAACCCTTATTCCCTAGGCCCAGTTGCCTACAGAAGACCTCCAATATCCTCCTCTCCTATGTCACTTCACACCAAATTGTTTGGACTTTGTCAGTGCTTTATTGTACAGCAGTATTTTAATCATAATCAGTGCTGTACTACTTATTCAAAAATTGAACACCGAATTAGATAATGTGTGCAATTTGACAGTGTGTGTCGCACAAAAGCCACCCAAACAAATTCAGCCAATTTGCTGGCAAAGTGTTCTCTAAAAGAATTCCTCAGTTTATGTACATGCAACAAACATAGAAGCTTCATACAAGTAACTTGTGCATCTAGAATCAAGACCTGGCCCTTAATCAGTAATGGTGTATCTCACAGGAGAGAGGCTCTCTACTGCACAATGCAATTTGCAGTGTTGTAGTCGAGTCACCTGTGTCGAGTCCGAGTCCGAGTCTCAAGTCACTTGGGTCGAGTCCGAGTCCGAGTCCCGAGTCACATGGTCCGAGTCCGAGTCCCGAGTCACATAGTCCGAGTCCGAGTCCCGAGTCACATGGTCCGAGTCCGAGTCCCGAGTCACTTGGTCCGAGTCCCGAGTCACATGGTCCGAGTCCGAGTCCCGAGTCACATGGTCCGAGTCCGAGTCCCGAGTCACTTGGTCCGAGTCCGAGTCTGAGTCACGAGTCACTTGGTCCGAATATTGGTTGCAAACCAAATGTCGTAAAATAAGATTTGGAAATTAAAAAAATAAAACACATTTAATTTGAACAAAGTTCTGTTAAAGTTTTTGTATAAGTTGGTATAACCATGGAGGTACTACCTCCATGGTATAACCGAAAGAAACAATACGGGGCGGAACGGCAGATGCCATGATTTAAAAAATGTTGTACTACTTTTTACTAGTGACGTGACCAAACTTGACGTCGTGTGTGTGTCTGTGACGTGTGTCGACCATGTGTGGAAACTGGTGCAAACAACACACAGCCATCACAGTGCAATATGCAGGCTGTGTTTTACAGGTACCAGACATGCCATTTCTCTGGTAATATGCATCAAGCACAAGCAGTGGCTATGGTGTTAACGTTGACAGAACACCAGCATTAATATTGGTGTCGTGCATCCCAGTGTTATTATGCGTATTGAAGATACGAATCGAACATACACGCGCTGTACGTACATGGCCATCTACACAATAATCACGAACACTATTACTTGCAACACCATACGACAGTGTACTTATTTCTTGTGCTAGACGTTAATATTCCTCCATGTGCACTCCGGGAATGACAATCGGATCATCGGAATTGTTTTTAATATTTAAAAAAGGTATTGTTTGTGAAAATACGTGACTCGAGTCACGAGTCCTCGGGACAAGTCCGAGTCATGATAGTCGAGTCCGAGTCCGAGTCCGAGTCTTTTGCAGACGTGACTCGAGTCAAGTCCGAGTCACCGAAATTGTGACTCGAGACGGACTCGAGTCCCGAGTCCTGGACTCGAGTCATACAACACTGGCAATTTGTTTCGACATCCATGATGGTTTTAGGAAGATATGTTTGTGCACTTTCAAACTTATGAGTCATGTTAACAATTTTTTGCAAATACTATTTGTTTGCACTGACACTACTGTTGCTCTATGGCTAAAATTCATTCCAAACACTGGATACAATATTTGTTCTTTTAATAATCTTACCGATGGATTGCTGAGTCTGACTATCTCCTTTTTACCTCTGGCCGCTGCATCTTCTAAACTGCTCTTCTGATTCTTCAGTTCTAATCAAAAATTTAAAAAAACATCAACAACGCTGATCACAGAATGACTAAAAAATAGCTCTATCATACCCTTGGCATGTTTGTTATATTCCATGAATACACAATGACAATATGAACTGACATCCTATTCGCCCTTTGCACAGTCGGCCATTTGCGTGTAGAGCCTCGACTTGGGGACAGCGATGATATAAGCATTATATAACACTTTCATCCAAACAGATACATAAATACAATACAAATGAAGCATGAAGTCGAGGCTCTACACACACATACCGGATCCATGCAAAGGGCCAATAGGGAGAGCGGACTGTCCTCCAAGCATCAGTTTGGTACAGTGAAGACAAATTATAAGATTAGAAGACTAAAACAAAAATCAATAAATCAATCATATTAGTATCACTCTTAAAGCTCACTGATTATGGAGTTCCAAAGAAACATTCAAATAAGAAATTCTGTGAAAACTGAGAAAACAGCATATGAATACTCTCAAAATCACTTTACTTATTTTGATTGCAGCTGCTGAAAATAAGCCTGAAATGAACATGCAGAAATCCCTGATAAAATAAACTTCAACTGTTTCTGGTTGTTTTCAAGATAGGTTTGGTGTGTTTAATAAATACCAGAGGATTGGAATGACTTTATTCCAATCTCGTATTAGCCCTTTAACTTGAATGGAAGTACAAATTATGTGAGTTCCAGAAATAAACATCTACAAGAAAGAGATACAATCTCCAATAATTTCAAGAAATCTTTTTTATTTCGCTTTAAACATTACTTCTACTTTGAAGAACTGTTATCTTATATTTGGTTTGCGGTAACACCATGTGTATATCTACTTGCTAGGTAGATTTTGTTCTTTGAGAACTTGTCTTGCTTTTTATTCTACTGCCGCAGAGTAGAATACTCGGAATTCGGGAGACTTGTCAGTTCTGAAAAGAAAAGAACTGTCCTGCTTATTAACTACTACCTGGGCGGGAGGTAGGAAATCGGGCAGGACTACTACTTTCACTATGTGGATCGGGGGAACTTCTCGTTAATAACTACACTGCCGCGGAGTGAGTTCTTAATAGGTCTGTCTCAACGTTTTGATTAGCTTGCTCTAGTCATCTTCAGGAGACTGAAGAGTGTTATACAAGTTTGTACTTTTATAGGGGTTCAGAGGTTTCAGTGTAGAGTCAGTCACTGCTCTGATTGGCTCTTCTCAAAGGAGAACTGTGGTTGGCTGGCCCAGGGCTATTATGAGTGTTGCCCATTGTGTGGGAAAGCCCTGTATAGTTGGGTGTGTCGGTAGACTGTGGGATGCCAGTGGACAAACATGTAAAACACTCTTCAGTCTCCTAACGATGACTAAAGCAAGCTAGTCAAAACATTGAGACCTATTAAGAACTCACCCCGCGGCAGTGTAGTTATTAACGAGAAGTCCCCCCGATCCAAATAGCGAAAGTAGTAGTCCCGCCCGATTTCCTACCTCCCGCCCAGGTAGTAGTTAATAAGCAGGACTTATTACTACAGGGCTAAGGCGACTTGGACATTGAGACATTGGGATACTGTACTTATTACCGCAGGGCTAAGGCGACTGGGAAATTGAGACCTTGGGATACTGTACTTATTACCACAGGGCTAAGGTGACTGGGACATTGAGACATTGGGATACTGCACTTATTACCACAGGGCTAAGGTGACTGGGACATTGAGACATTGGGATACTGCACTTATTACCACAGGGCTAAGGCGACTGGGACATTGAGACATTGGGATACTGCACTTATTACCACAGGGCTAAGGTGACTGGGACATTGAGACATTGGGATACTGTACTTATTACTGCAGGGCTAAGGTGACTGGGACATTGAGACATTGGGATACTGTACTTATTACTGCAGGGCTAAGGTGACTGGGACATTGAGACATTGGGATACTGCACTTATTACTGCAGGGCTAAGGTGACTGGGACATTGAGACATTGGGATACTGTACTTATTACCACAGGGCTAACGTGACTGGGACATTGAGACATTGGGATACTGCACTTATTACTGCAGGGCTAAGGTGACTGGGACATTGAGACATTGGGATACTGTACTTATTACTGCAGGGCTAAGGTGACTGGGACATTGAGACATTGGGATACTGTACTTATTACTGCAGGGCTAAGGTGACTGGGACATTGAGACATTGGGATACTGTACTTATTACTGCAGGGCTAAGGTGACTGGGACATTGAGACATTGGGATACTGTACTTATTACCACAGGGCTAACGTGACTGGGACATTGAGACATTGGGATACTGCACTTATTACCACAGGGCTAAGGTGACTGGGACATTGAGACATTGGGATACTGTACTTATTACCACAGGGCTAAGGCGACCGGGACATTGAGACATTGGGATACTGTACTTATTACTGCAGGGCTAAGGTGACTGGGACATTGAGACATTGGGATACTGTACTTATTACCACAGGGCTAACGTGACTGGGACATTGAGACATTGGGATACTGCACTTATTACTGCAGGGCTAAGGTGACTGGGACATTGAGACATTGGGATACTGTACTTATTACTGCAGGGCTAAGGTGACTGGGACATTGAGACATTGGGATACTGTACTTATTACCACAGGGCTAACGTGACTGGGACATTGAGACATTGGGATACTGCACTTATTACTGCAGGGCTAAGGTGACTGGGACATTGAGACATTGGGATACTGTACTTATTACTGCAGGGCTAAGGTGACTGGGACATTGAGACATTGGGATACTGTGCTTATTACCACAGGGCTAAGGTGACTGGGACATTGAGACATTGGGATACTGTACTTATTACCACAGGGCTAACGTGACTGGGACATTGAGACATTGGGATACTGTACTTATTACCACAGGGCTAAGGTGACTGGGACATTGAGACATTGGGATACTGTACTTATTACCACAGGGCTAACGTGACTGGGACATTGAGACATTGGGATACTGTACTTATTACCACAGGGCTAACGTGACTGGGACATTGAGACATTGGGATACTGTACTTATTACCACAGGGCTAACGTGACTGGGACATTGAGACATTGGGATACTGTACTTATTACCACAGGGCTAAGGTGACTGGGACATTGAGACATTGGGATACTGTACTTATTACTGCAGGGCTAAGGTGACTGGGACATTGAGACATTGGGATACTGTACTTATTACTGCAGGGCTAAGGTGACTGGGACATTGAGACATTGGGATACTGTACTTATTACCACAGGGCTAACGTGACTGGGACATTGAGACATTGGGATACTGTACTTATTACTGCAGGGCTAAGGTGACTGGGACATTGAGACATTGGGATACTGTACTTATTACCACAGGGCTAAGGTGACTGGGACATTGAGACATTGGGATACTGCACTTATTACCCCAGGGCTAACGTGACTGGGACATTGAGACATTGGGATACTGTACTTATTACCACAGGGCTAAGGTGACTGGGACATTGAGACCTTGGGATACGTTACTTATTACCACAGGGCTAAGGTGACTGGGACATTGAGACATTGGGATACCGCACTTATTACTGCAGGGCTAAGGTGACTGGGACATTGAGACATTGGGATACTGTACTTATTACTGCAGGGCTAAGGTGACTGGGACATTGAGACATTGGGATACTGTACTTATTACCACAGGGCTAAGGTGACTGGGACATTGAGACATTGGGATACTGTACTTATTACCACAGGGCTAAGGTGACTGGGACATTGAGACCTTGGGATACGTTACTTATTACCACAGGGCTAAGGTGACTGGGACATTGAGACATTGGGATACTGTACTTATTACCACAGGGCTAACGTGACTGGGACATTGAGACATTGGGATACTGTACTTATTACCACAGGGCTAAGGTGACTGGGACATTGAGACATTGGGATACTGTACTTATTACTGCAGGGCTAAGGTGACTGGGACATTGAGACATTGGGATGCTGTACTTATTACCACAGGGCTAAGGTGACTGGGACATTGAGACATTGGGATACTGTACTTATTACTGCAGGGCTAAGGTGACTGGGACATTGAGACATTGGGATACTGTACTTATTACCACAGGGCTAACGTGACTGGGACATTGAGACATTGGGATACTGTACTTATTACCACAGGGCTAAGGTGACTGGGACATTGAGACATTGGGATACTGTACTTATTACTGCAGGGCTAAGGTGACTGGGACATTGAGACATTGGGATACTGTACTTATTACCGCAGGGCTAAGGTGACTGGGACATTGAGACATTGGGATACTGTACTTATTACTGCAGGGCTAAGGTGACTGGGACATTGAGACATTGGGATACTGTACTTATTACCACAGGGCTAAGGTGACTGGGACATTGAGACATTGGGATACTGTACTTATTACCACAGGGCTAAGGTGACTGGGACATTGAGACATTGGGATACTGTACTTATTACTGCAGGGCTAAGGTGACTGGGACATTGAGACATTGGGATACTGTACTTATTACCACAGGGCTAAGGTGACTGGGACATTGAGACATTGGGATACTGTACTTATTACCACAGGGCTAACGTGACTGGGACATTGAGACATTGGGATACTGCACTTATTACCACAGGGCTAACGTGACTGGGACATTGAGACATTGGGATACTGTACTTATTACCACAGGGCTAAGGTGACTGGGACATTGAGACATTGGGATACTGTACTTATTACCACAGGGCTAAGGTGACTGGGACATTGAGACATTGGGATACTGTACTTATTACTGCAGGGCTAAGGTGACTGGGACATTGAGACATTGGGATACTGTACTTATTACCGCAGGGCTAAGGTGACTGGGACATTGAGACATTGGGATACTGTACTTATTACTGCAGGGCTAAGGTGACTGGGACATTGAGACATTGGGATACTGTACTTATTACTGCAGGGCTAAGGTGACTGGGACATTGAGACATTGGGATACTGTACTTATTACTGCAGGGCTAAGGTGACTGGGACATTGAGACATTGGGATACTGTGCTTATTACCACAGGGCTAAGGTGACTGGGACATTGAGACATTGGGATACTGTACTTATTACCACAGGGCTAACGTGACTGGGACATTGAGACATTGGGATACTGTACTTATTACCACAGGGCTAAGGTGACTGGGACATTGAGACATTGGGATACTGTACTTATTACCACAGGGCTAACGTGACTGGGACATTGAGACATTGGGATACTGTACTTATTACCACAGGGCTAACGTGACTGGGACATTGAGACATTGGGATACTGTACTTATTACCACAGGGCTAACGTGACTGGGACATTGAGACATTGGGATACTGTACTTATTACCACAGGGCTAAGGTGACTGGGACATTGAGACATTGGGATACTGTACTTATTACTGCAGGGCTAAGGTGACTGGGACATTGAGACATTGGGATACTGTACTTATTACTGCAGGGCTAAGGTGACTGGGACATTGAGACATTGGGATACTGTACTTATTACCCCAGGGCTAACGTGACTGGGACATTGAGACATTGGGATACTGTACTTATTACTGCAGGGCTAAGGTGACTGGGACATTGAGACATTGGGATACTGTACTTATTACCACAGGGCTAAGGTGACTGGGACATTGAGACATTGGGATACTGCACTTATTACCCAGGGCTAACGTGACTGGGACATTGAGACATTGGGATACTGTACTTATTACCACAGGGCTAAGGTGACTGGGACATTGAGACCTTGGGATACGTTACTTATTACCACAGGGCTAAGGTGACTGGGACATTGAGACATTGGGATACCGCACTTATTACTGCAGGGCTAAGGTGACTGGGACATTGAGACATTGGGATACTGTACTTATTACTGCAGGGCTAAGGTGACTGGGACATTGAGACATTGGGATACTGTACTTATTACCACAGGGCTAAGGTGACTGGGACATTGAGACATTGGGATACTGTACTTATTACCACAGGGCTAAGGTGACTGGGACATTGAGACCTTGGGATACGTTACTTATTACCACAGGGCTAAGGTGACTGGGACATTGAGACATTGGGATACTGTACTTATTACCACAGGGCTAACGTGACTGGGACATTGAGACATTGGGATACTGTACTTATTACCACAGGGCTAAGGTGACTGGGACATTGAGACATTGGGATACTGTACTTATTACTGCAGGGCTAAGGTGACTGGGACATTGAGACATTGGGATGCTGTACTTATTACCACAGGGCTAAGGTGACTGGGACATTGAGACATTGGGATACTGTACTTATTACTGCAGGGCTAAGGTGACTGGGACATTGAGACATTGGGATACTGTACTTATTACCACAGGGCTAACGTGACTGGGACATTGAGACATTGGGATACTGTACTTATTACCACAGGGCTAAGGTGACTGGGACATTGAGACATTGGGATACTGTACTTATTACTGCAGGGCTAAGGTGACTGGGACATTGAGACATTGGGATACTGTACTTATTACTGCAGGGCTAAGGTGACTGGGACATTGAGACATTGGGATACTGTACTTATTACTGCAGGGCTAAGGTGACTGGGACATTGAGACATTGGGATACTGTACTTATTACCACAGGGCTAAGGTGACTGGGACATTGAGACATTGGGATACTGTACTTATTACCACAGGGCTAAGGTGACTGGGACATTGAGACATTGGGATACTGTACTTATTACTGCAGGGCTAAGGTGACTGGGACATTGAGACATTGGGATACTGTACTTATTACTGCAGGGCTAAGGTGACTGGGACATTGAGACATTGGGATACTGTACTTATTACCACAGGGCTAACGTGACTGGGACATTGAGACATTGGGATACTGTACTTATTACCACAGGGCTAACGTGACTGGGACATTGAGACATTGGGATACTGCACTTATTACCACAGGGCTAACGTGACTGGGACATTGAGACATTGGGATACTGTACTTATTACCACAGGGCTAAGGTGACTGGGACATTGAGACCTTGAGATACGTTACTTATTACCACAGGGCTAAGGTGACTGGGACATTGAGACATTGGGATACTGCACTTATTACTGCAGGGCTAAGGTGACTGGGACATTGAGACATTGGGATACTGTACTTATTACTGCAGGGCTAAGGTGACTGGGACATTGAGACATTGGGATACTGCACTTATTACCACAGGGCTAAGGCGACTGGGACATTGAGACATTGGGATACTGCACTTATTACCACAGGGCTAAGGTGACTGGGACATTGAGACATTGGGATACTGTACTTATTACCACAGGGCTAAGGTGACTGGGACATTGAGACATTGGGATACTGTACTTATTACTGCAGGGCTAAGGTGACTGGGACATTGAGACATTGGGATACTGTACTTATTACCGCAGGGCTAAGGTGACTGGGACATTGAGACATTGGGATACTGTACTTATTACCACAGGGCTAAGGTGACTGGGACATTGAGACATTGGGATACTGTACTTATTACTGCAGGGCTAAGGTGACTGGGACATTGAGACATTGGGATACTGTACTTATTACCGCAGGGCTAAGGTGACTGGGACATTGAGACATTGGGATACTGTACTTATTACCACAGGGCTAAGGTGACTGGGACATTGAGACATTGGGATACTGCACTTATTACCACAGGGCTAAGGTGACTGGGACATTGAGACATTGGGATACTGCACTTATTACCACAGGGCTAAGGCGACTGGGACATTGAGACATTGGGATACTGTACTTATTACCACAGGGCTAAGGTGACTGGGACATTGAGACATTGGGATACTGTACTTATTACCACAGGGCTAAGGTGACTGGGACATTGAGACATTGGGATACTGTACTTATTACCACAGGGCTAAGGTGACTGGGACATTGAGACATTGGGATACCGCACTTATTACCACAGGGCTAAGGTGACTGGGACATTGAGACATTGGGATACTGCACTTATTACCACAGGGCTAAGGTGACTGGGACATTGAGACATTGGGATACCGCACTTATTACCACAGGGCTAAGGTGACTGGGACATTGAGACATTGGGATACTGTACTTATTACCACAGGGCTAAGGTGACTGGGACATTGAGACATTGGGATACTGTACTTATTACCACAGGGCTAACGTGACTGGGACATTGAGACATTGGGATACTGTACTTATTACCACAGGGCTAACGTGACTGGGACATTGAGACATTGGGATACTGCACTTATTACTGCAGGGCTAAGGCGACTGGGACATTGAGACATTGGGATACTGTACTTATTACCACAGGGCTAAGGTGACTGGGACATTGAGACATTGGGATACCGCACTTATTACCACAGGGCTAAGGTGACTGGGACATTGAGACATTGGGATACTGTACTTATTACCACAGGGCTAAGGTGACTGGGACATTGAGACATTGGGATACTGTACTTATTACCACAGGGCTAAGGTGACTGGGACATTGAGACATTGGGATACTGTACTTATTACCACAGGGCTAAGGTGACTGGGACATTGAGACATTGGGATACTGTACTTATTACTGCAGGGCTAACGTGACTGGGACATTGAGACATTGGGATACTGTACTTATTACCACAGGGCTAAGGTGACTGGGACATTGAGACATTGGGATACTGTACTTATTACCACAGGGCTAAGGCGACCGGGATATTGGGATACGGTACTTACGGACAACACTCTTCTTCTTAGCTTCATACTCCTTAGTCTTCTCGTCAAATAGCTTTTCCAGTTCATCGTAACCTGGGGTACTTTCTTCAATTAGATGCTTTTTTTCAGACCGATCTGTTTCTAAATCTTCCTGTGTTTTCTGCAAAAAATTGAGATATTTATTATATTTGAAAATGATTGAACTTTAATTAAGGGGGGCTATACTATCTGTTTGCAGGGGCAACCTTACTGTTAAAGTATTAATTTTGGGGTCAATTAAACGGAGCAACATCTATTTCAATTCAATTCAATAGTCTCAGTTGCTTTAGGCTGTATTTGGCTCCAGGCCAAACAGTTAAGCATTAGGTGAACAAATTAAGGGAGACCACCAATATTAGGGCTAAATATATCAGTTGGTAGAGTGCCTGCACTTTAATCAAAGATCACAGGTTCAAGTCCCGCTCTAGTCAATTTTTCTTTGTTCAACCAAAAATTCATTCAAATTTACCAGTCAGGTTCCCTTGTGGTTTAATACTTGATAAAAACATCCTTTTGTTTAAACACCTTTTTTAATCCTTGGTATCAACAGGTAGATACGCTAACACATTTTCTTATATCAAGGACTTCTCTTTGTCCACAAAATCAAACCAAGGACATCCTTTGTCAAACCAACTGGATATGTTAAAGTCCTTAGTGTCAATGGGTAAACGCAATCAAACACATACAGTGTAGGGACTTGAAACACTATGTGGACTCGCACACGTCCATACAGTGTAGGGACTTGAAACACTATGTGGACTTGCACACGTCCATACAGTGTAGGGACTTGAAACACTATGTGGACTTGCACATCTATACAGTGCAGGGACTTGAAACACTATGTGGACTTGCACACATCCATACAGTGTAGGGACTTGAAACACTATGTGGACTTGCACACGTCCATACAGTGTAGGGACTTGAAACACTATGTGGACTTGCACACGTCCATACGGTGTAGGGACTTGAAACACTATGTGGACTTGCACACGTCCATACAGTGTAGGGACTTGAAACACTATGTGGACTTGCACATCTATACAGTGCAGGGACTTGAAACACTATGTGGACTTGCACACATCCATACAGTGTAGGGACTTGAAACACTATGTGGACTTGCACACATCCATACAGTGTAGGGACTTGAAACACTTTGTGGACTTGCACACGTCCATACAGTGTAAGGACTTGAAACACTATGTGGACTTGCACTTGTCCATATTTTGTTAATTGTGTTGCCAAATTCGTCTTTTTATTTATGAACTTAAAAGAAAAACTTAATGTCTGATCGCTCTTGTTGACTTTATTTTTCTCCTGCCAATGTATATTTAAATAAATCAGGTTTAAAATGTTGATGTAACCTTCCCCGGGGTTAAGGGGTGTGTTCCAAGTTAGAATAAAAAACAAATGAATGAAAAAAAAATAATTAACTCAAGAACTTCTGTGTGCTCACAAAATGTTTTGTTTTACTGTAAATGTCCCCATTAGGGGTTTTTAAAAGAATCAAATTATGTCCGGAGTCTGTCAAACCACCTGGATCCCTTTTATTTAAATCCTAGGTTTGGACAAAGAGAACTACTAACCTGTAAATGACTAATGGAGTCATCCAACTTGTTCTTCATTACAGTAAACTTGTCTTTCATTTGTTTTAACTCGCTCTGTAATTGCTGAGTTGCAGCCGAATCTGACTGAAGTTCTTTCTGTAGCTGAATTCCCTGAAACAAGTATCCAGGTTAAACATGAACAATCAATATTTCTGCATTTATTTTACAAAATCTTAAAATCTAAATTGAAAAAATAAAACAAAATAAGAACAATGAAGAAATAAGATCATTTGTAAGGAATTGCTAGAGGGAAAACATGTCATCAGATTTTGGAAGAATAAATGCATTCCCATTCTATATTTTTCAATATTTTTCTATAAACAAACCTTACAACCAATTTTTGAACATTTCATGTTTTCAAGGGGGAAACAAACTTTTAAAAAGTGTATTTTTTCAGGTTTGTTTTACTTGTCACATGTGCTTATTTTGATTGTGGTAACCAAAGTATGAACCATTTGTTGAAAAGCAATTTTTTGTACATGGCAGAATTTCAGATGGAAATACTTCCAAGGACAATTGGTGCTGGTATTTCAGATTAGAAAACTTCAATAAGAGCATTTATTCCAATCCTCCAGTTATCTAAACCCCCCAGAATTTAGAATTTTATTCAAAATCTGTGCATTTCAGCCTGAAATTTATTTAATTTTTTTTTTAAGAGGCATAGAAGAAGTTTACTTTTGAGGAGCTACAATGGAAGGTTAAACAGGGGAAACATCCAGACAAAGTAGTTGCATACAACAGACACTGCTGCTACTAAAGAGCCACAGTATACACAGCTCAATGGAAATAAACATACAATCTTACATTAACAGGCGATTGCAGCATATCATTTTTAACAACTTTGATATGAAGAAAGGGGGCACATCTCAACAACAACAAAAAGTTTGCAATACTAGAGTTTATGTTGAAATTACATGCAAAATTAGCAAGTTCCCATAAAAGTTTAGTGTGTTATTTTGCCTGCCAGGAAATGTCATGGAATGCACTAGGTCGCTCCTTTTGTAAACAAGGCGACATTGTCTAGAGGTAATGCCTTAATGTTATTGTCAATGCAGTGTAGTTACTGAATCATATCTTACTTCATTTGATAGATCCGTATGTTCTTGTTTGGCTTTATTAATTCTCAGATTCATATCAACCATAAACTTGCTAAATGCCAGTTTGAAGTCGTCAATTTCCCGAGTCAACTTGTCACGTTTCTCTTGAAGATCAAAGCGTTCCTTGCGCTCCCTCGTCAGGATACCTCTGAAATCAGTGATCTGTTTGCCGAGTAACTGAACAGTGACTCTGATATAACAATATCAAATAGAAACATTAATGGTGTGGTACATCTATGGCTTGGTACATTCATCCCTATCATCTAGCTTTCAACAAACACACTCTTCAAACATCCTTTGAAAATTTCACCAAGTAAGGTGGTCACGTTTTTGAGGAAACACAGAATTATAGGGGGGTTTTGGGTCAGATTTTTGTGCACACTCATCATATGATTGTGTTTATTTTGATCTGGCAAGTCAAAATAAGAACTGAGTTTTACTTGACAGTTTACTTTTCATGCTTTTGACAGTATTTCAGATCAACTAATTTCAGACCTTGTGATGCTTTTCTTAGAACAATCTTTAGATTGATTGTGAACACTGAATGTCAACCACCTTCTTTAAAATAGGACTTCTCCAGGGCAAACTCTAGGTGGTGCACTGCACTGAATATTGACTACATTTGTTTTGAATTACTAACATATTCAAACCTATGAAAGCTTAGCCTATAACAGCCACATCAACAAGTATTCTGGCAGTGATTCAAATAAAAGCTGCATATTACTCAAAAGAATTTCTATTAATGAGCGCTAAGCTTTTGACTTACTGATGGTTTTCTTCAAGCTGTTTCATGCGAAGTTCCATCTCATCATTTTCCTGTTTCATGCGAGCCGTCTCGTTAGCTTTCCTGGTTAGATCTTCCTTCTTGTTTTGCAGGCTGCACAGAATTACGTAAAGGAATGCTTGAGATACGCTTAATTTGTGAAAAAGAATGGCAAGGAAATTGCGCATGCCAACTTAACCTCTACCTGTGAGATCAACATATTGTTACCACTGCTCCGTTTATTTGCACAAACCGAGCAATATTGTTCAGTAGTAGAAATACAAACAGTTTGTTGTTTAAAAAGGCAGAGGATTGTAGTGGTACAGCACCATTCATTCGATACTGTGTCCACAGGTCTTAAAGCCCAAGTGACACTGAGAGAAACCTATTCCAGACTTGGAATCATTGTGTCAGAATGTACTTTGGACACAAGACAGTAAAGAGTATAACACTGATGATGTCTAATACAGTGGAGAGGATTCAACGTACTATAGTGACACACTAAAGCACAAGGTTAACTGTGTAGTATAAGTCATACCCACTAAGGAGAAGACGGAGAAGAAAGGAAAGAACATTGGTCCATCCCGCTGACTGGGACTACTACTACCATTGATCAACGGCTCAGAATCATAACAACGACAAAAAATTTAAACCTCCAACGAATTGGTTTGTCTCATTATTTTCTAAAATTGTGTTAAAATGAACGATTTAAGACTGTTCAATTAATTTTAAGAAAACCAACTGTTTCAATTGGGGAAAAAACAACATAAAAATTACCTTTAACATTATTTTAAACCATGTTAAAAACTGTTTGTGTTAGACTGAAGTACATCAAGAAAAACAATTTTATCCGGAAAAAATATGCAGAAATGAATGGAAGTGGTGTATTTTTAGTTTAGCATAATGAGCTGCTTGACAATTAGTATTTTGACATTATTCAAGTGTTTCAATGCTATTTCTTTGCTTGTTTTCAGCTCCATTATGTTGTAGGAATATTGCATTCCAATATACTAGAGAGCATATGTCACTATTGCTTCATTTGTACAAAATAATGGATCAGTGAAAAAAAAGGTATGACATCAGAGGGGGAGGTTAAATCCAATATAAAGCCCAAGAATTAAAGTTAACACATGTAGTAGTGATAATTACTACTCAGTGTTGTAGTGTATCAGTTAGCTTTACTTACACTGTATCAAGGTCATTCACTTTTGTGCTATCCATCTCGCGGTTCTCTGTTGCTACTTCAATATCTACAATTTTAAAAAACAATAACATAGCACACTTAAAACTAGTGTTAAGTGCAGAGCTACGTGGTAAGCAACGCCATTCAAATTGACCCTAGTATTAAACTAGTATTAAACTAACCGTTCAAAAGTTCAAATGAGTCAATGCCCCACAGAGGTGTAATGTTTATGACAAATATTGTGTGGCATCACAATTGTTTGCAAAAAATAATTCCTCATGGGACAAAGTGACAAATCAGAGCAGATTGAATAACAGAATAAATGAAGGGAATCTCAGCATCCTACACCAGGGCCCAATTTCATTCCTCCGCTCGAAATAAGCGGGAAATCTAGGCTTAAAGAAAGCGCTTTGCACATCTAAGCAAGGAATTTTTGTGGTTAATTTCATTGTTTATATATAAGCCTATGGCATTTTGTTGTGTTTGAGTATATAACAGGGCCCCCAGGGGGAACACATGTTGGCACACTGATGGGGGCTACCCTGTATAATAACACTTCATAATAATAATATGGCTTTGATTCTTTTGTAAACAGTGTCTGTCCTGTTGGTAGGTCAATATTCAGTACATGTATGTCATACATGTGCCCACTGGTTGCATGCTCAGACTATTATGTTACTATGGCTCCAAAGCTGCCATACAATTGTGTGTAACTGTTTAATCATTCAAAGGTGATTCTTATGACAGAACTTGAAATTGTTAATAAAACCTCAAGTATTTCCAAAGCACATACGAATGACAAGTGAAGAGCTCCACAGTTTCTTGCTTAAATCCTATATATTGAAAGAAAATTAAATCAATGAATTCCTATAAGATTTTAAATCTCATTGAACCAAACTGTGCAAAATGGATCTCTCCCTGTGTTAACAATACTGACCTTCTTTGAGTGTATCCCACTGTTCTTCCAGTCTGTCATAATCATCATTGGTTTGTGTTATTTCAATGTCAAGCTGTAGTAAATAACATTGTTCAAAATTAAAAGTCAAATGATTTCCTCCAACACAAACTCATTTCTGATGTTGTACACATTTGATTGAAGTCAAATTTACCCTGAAAGATTTCTCTTTGCCAAAGAATAATTTGGTAATTTTAAGAAACATCTAAAGTAAAAGAAACTACTTATACAATTGTCACCAAAGTATATTCTGGTTGGAAATACTAGCAGATCTAGATCTATAAATTATTTTTTGGGACAAAAGACAGGTTCACGGGCAACCGTAAATGTACCGTTAAAAAGACCTGGAACGACATGCACGAGCTAGTGGGGGGTGGGGGTCTATAAAGTAACAAAGACGCTTCATATTTCTTTCCTCCCTGTAGTAGACCCGATCAAAAAAAGTTCCACATTGACCAACTTTCTGATCAAGGAAATGTAATTAGAAAAAAACATGTCGTCAAAGAAGGCCACCACTTTGAAACTATGATGCTACAGTTTTGTATTTTTGCAAATCTTAAAGGAGCCGGTAGGTAGAGCTGAGAATTCAACTATTATTTCACTGTACCCCAGTCAATGCAATTTAATTGGTCATGTTCAGTGTTCACAGCCCTTCATTCATAGCTTTCAAATTATATATTGAATACTTTTTATGTCTCACTTTCTACCCATGGTATATAATTCTGAAATGCAAAATCTTACTGATTTGCAATTATTGGTCTTACTATTTGTATTGACACTTAATAAACTCTAGCGATCAACTTACACATAATTCACATAATTTTGTATATTGCATCGGCGCAGAAGCAATGTGATTAAAAAGATATACTTTTTGTATACATAAACAAGCCAGTCAAATATTTTCCTGATTTGATCCCACCAATTTCATTCATAAAAGGACAACCATAAGTTGTCTAATAAGCATCCACGGCATTGTGCACATGTTTCTCCAAAGATTGCTCTGCAGAGGTTTTCCCTGTGATGCAAGCATGTAGCCAACTCTTTCCCAACATTAACCTGAAGATCTTGAATGTGAATTCAAAACATGTGGGATGGAGTTTGGCCACGTATTGCCCTAACATGTAAGTGGAGAACAATGTCATCATAATTATTGTCCATGGAGTGGACACAACTGCCGGGAATGATTGTCTGCATGTTGCCCAATCTTATATTCTTTTAAAATTCTGTTCACACAAAAACCTTGAAAACATAAAATATCCATAGCACTTTGTTATTCAATTTTTAAATAATACAAATAATTGTTAAAATTGTCATTGAAAAAAAATTAAAAATTAAAACAAAATCAGAAAGTCTATTTGCGAATCACACTCACCCGCAATATTATTTTGGTTGCATGGTTTTCTTTAAAATAGTGGATTCTGGACAAAGTAATCAATTCCACTGCTAATAGTGATATAACCAGCATTACAATACATATGATCCTATGACAACTTTATAATCGAAATAAGACATTATTTGACATTCATTTTGGTCTTTAAACTATCTATCTTTTCAATAATACTTGTGACATTAGTGGTGGATAGCAAACAGCTGATTTGTGTTGGCATTCCGGAAAACCGTTATCTAAAGAAAACAAATCAACTCAAAACATATACAGAAAGATGTGAAAGACACTTTCTTCTAACTAGTTTGTATAGTAACTATTAGTGTTTTGAAACCATTAATTTTTTGTATTGAGTATTTTTGGTTTAAAGCTCTGCTAATATGCGATATTACACACATGTACAGTACTTATCACACAATGCTCTTTATCCCCATACATAGCACTTTTTACATCATTTCAAAATCAATTGTTTGCAGTAGCAACTCAAACTGTAAAGACATTTGATCTAGAATATGCAAGGGTGTGGATACCGAGTGCTTCTTACATTCCAGATTTTTTTTTATAGTTAAACTAAATAAGCCCTACCTCCATTAGCGTCTGTTCCAATTGAGCTTTCTTCAAGAGGTGTTTTTTCTCCATCTGTAGCAAATCTTGCCCAAGCTCAATCCTGTAAGAAATCAAGGTGAAGATCTGTGGATTAACATGGCTGGAGGATGAATATCACTTGGCATGTAGACAACTCCTGGGCCATCATACTCTTTGTAGGACAGTGAAAATATTGAAAGTTTAAACGGTCTCTCAATGTATCCAACCTATTCCCCCTGAAGAAAACTTACCCTTTTTCTTTTAAGTCAGCATTTTCCTTGTTTTCTCGATCCAGTTGATCTTGAAAGGTAGTTTCCTGGTTCTCATATCTTGCTTTGTTGGCCTCATGTCTACGAATAATCTATTCAAATGACAAACAGAAAACTACACTTAACAGAGGCTCAAAAGTGTATTTCAGTTTTGAGTTACCGTCATTTTCCATTAAATGGAAGTACAACCTATTTAAAAGAAAGGTACATATAACAAAATATTGCAGTTTTTTTACTGAACATTAAAAAAAGAGTAGAAGATAATTTTCTCTTCAGTAAGCTCAGAAATCTGAAAAACATTACGTCAAGTTAACCAAGTGACTCAGAGCATGGTGCAAAATTAGGGCCAGTTTTTAGTCCGTCGCACAATGATAATTACCAAACGCTGATAATCGTCAGTGTAACTAGTCACTGATGCCCCAGTGATAACTAAAAACTGTGTTTTTTTATGATTGCGCGTAAAGTTTCAGTCGCACAACCATTGCGCATTCGTCTATAAACCGGTCTTAGACATGGATAGTCAGTATGTGTTCTCAGTGCCCATGCAATAATGAACACACAAATGACAAATTGGAATGAAAATAACCCTAAATTCTGAGGATCTAGCTTGTTGCATCAACGCTTCCAAAATTCCAATCAACAAAACTGTTTGACAGCGGAAAAGGAAATCAAGGACAAAGGAAGAACATCATGATATTTTCAAGATGGTTGTACCAAACCATATACACCACAGGGTTGAACCCTATTGAATCGTGTAAGCAGATAACCACCGACTGTTAATGCTACTGAAGTAAAGCAGACACAAAGCAAGCCACAGAACTGCCTCCCATGGACATAAATGAAGGTCGTCTGATCATTTCTTTGTGGTACAGCTTAGCCCTGGCCCTATGTAAACATATGAATTAGGCAGTTATTTTGATCCAGTTATAACTTTTGGCAAGCTAGCCTCAATTTTCGTCTCCAAAACCATCAGGCTGCCATCTGTTTTTTCAAAATCATTTACTTCTCTGACCCTTTCCTCCACAAGTGCACTTCACGCCAGTAGACTGTGCATTTAGGGAGCTTTCAAAGTAGGGACAGATCATGGGCAGATATGGCATTCAATTCAGCCGGAAAAAATGGTCTTTGTCCAAAATCAATCTTGATAAGTTTTGCTGTAATTTCTTTCGAAAAGCACACTGGACAAATGGGCATGGCAAACTCCTGACCACTTTAATCACACATCTTTTAACGAAAATCTGAACATGTTTAAAAGACTTCATCAAGCACTTAATCACGAATACATAGAATGTGTGGGCCTATGAAGCCTTGCATTTATTTGTCATGTGGATTGAACTACTGTCATCTGCACATAACACAGCAGCTGCTTATGTGTTGTGTCTGTATCCTGTGTAAGTGCTGTCCTCCTCCTATTGTCCAATGACGTGGTTGGGACTGTGTTCATATCGTCAATGAGAGACCTTTCAATTGTGAATGTTTACTTATTTATTTATTGGCTCAATACTAACGTAATGTCTAAAGCTATTTCACAACATAACATAAACCATACCATAAACCAACCTTTCTGATGTCAGACAAATCATTCTCAGTTATGACCAGCTCCTCTTGAAGCACATCCATCTCCTTCTTTTTGGCTATGTTTGCTTCCTTTTGCCTTTTGGTCTTCTTTGTTGTATCATGCTGAAATCAAACGTCACTTCAAACTACAAATTCCATTTTCTTGAGTTCAAACAGAGAAAAGGTGTGCACAAAGACTTGAATAGGTTCAGTAAATTATCTATTCAGAGACCATTCATAGCTTTACAACCATCCCCACATGCCCAGATATGGCCGATTGTATGGTTATAGTTACTACCTACATGTATGGCTGATTGTGCTGGCTTAATGCAGTATCAGTTAACATTTACAGTCATCTTGGAGGCAACTAACTGCACTCTATTAAAAAATGAACACATAGGTTGCAAAAACATACCTTTTTTTGCAGATTACTCTAACCTACATGCCCGAGAAAATTATCAGAAAATTAAATTATTTCTTTGTGGAGATTGCCTGGACCTGGTTGCCTGTAAATTGCCTCATGTGGCATAAAAACTTAAAGCAAGGTCACATGATCATACACAAGTTAGGTTTTAACAATTCAAACTGACCCATTACCGACTATTTATAGCAATGATACAAATATGCAGTAGAAAATTAGTCTTTTAATTGCCTAAGTGCATTTTACCTCTGTGGACCCCGGTTCGAATCCCATCCTGCAGGTTTTCAGTCCCTACCTGATGATTGGCTGGGGTTTTCCTCCCACATCTAAAAGTGACATTTCTTCAACATCTTCTCTTAATCACTTTATACTTTTTAAGTCCTCAAGGGAAAACATCCAAAGGCTACTTGGGTGGGCTATGAATACTTTCTCATATTAATGCCATGCGTTTATCTTACCACACATTGCTTTAAATGCTTCTTTTCTCTTCTTGCATCAGCTCTCTCTTGAATCATATCCTCCTTCAAAATCATAATCCCTGTTTCTAGGTCCACGATCTGAATCAAAACATCATCACAATCTATATCAATCAATGTGACTGGAGAAGTTTTACAAAATAATACATTACTGAAAGCAACCAAAAACGTTTTTATTGTGATAAGTTGTGTGCATATTCATGTACCTGTTTATTTCAACTGTTGTGCAATGCAAATAAGCAAAGGTGGTTTTCAAATGCCATCTTCTCAATTTTGAGTATTTTTCAGATTTGTTTGCTGGATGAAAAAAAAGTCTGCTTACAAGCTTGTGAAATTTAAATAATGGCTGTATTCCAATAATAAAGTAATGCTGTTCTTATCTCGAGTCAAGAAATACAATTGATTTTGGAGTACAAAAAAATAACCAGTAAGTAGCTTTGGATAATTAAGTTCAAAGTCACCTCTAGAACCATCAGTTGATTGTCTGTGACTGTGAAGGAATTTATAAAAGACTAATACAATATACACTCACCTTCTGGTTAGTATCCCGTAGTTCATCCCTAGTTTCATTTAAGGTTATCTGCTTACTGTATCAAAAAAAAAATGCAGATAGTTGGTAGACATGGTGCATAATTGAATTCAATAGTTTTGTTGTGAATGCCTTTTGGGGTCATTGCTATATAAAGACTGCGTAATTAAGTCTCATATAATAATTCATATGTTAGGCCAAGTTGAAGTGCCGATTTAGTTTCCCTAACATGTTAAAGGAAATAAAATGGAAAACCAAAGTTCCCCACCATGACCATCCCTGCAAATTTGTAAGCTATAGACAGAGAACCAAGACTGACACAAGCCTCTTTTGTAAACTAACCCTTTTTAGGAACAGAAGCAGAGTCTTCAAAATAAATTATTATTTAATGTCAGTTTGTTGTGATTGATTTTATTTAGCATCTGACTAAAAACAACATCTTCTGGCAATGAGGACAACATAAATAAACAATCTCTAGTGGATTAGTCAATATTATTGTGAGCTAGTCAAATTTTAAGGGCCCATTTTCACAAAGCGAAATTTCAAAGATTTCTTTGATAACAAACAATGGGTGGGGAATTAGTCGAAACAACCTAAACTTCATATCATTTTGGTAACCTAAACACATCAACAAAAGTAAGTTCCCCCCTCAACAGTTCGTCATAACACCGTAAGGTAAAACATTTTATCAATACAACTAATTTAGAAATTATTCTACGACATGTTTCCTAAGTGTTGTTGAAAAATGAAAGATGTCCATGAATCCATGGCTGATTGAGCTCAAATGGAAGACAAAAACTGCCCTTCTCAAAAGTCACAAAGGTTTAAGAATGGCTTCTTACTAATGGAAACCTGACAGCGCAACGATATGTTGACGAAGTGCTGCGTCCACATGTTGCACCACTTGCTGCAGCCCATGGTGGAGCATTTGTGTACATGGATGACAATGCCCGACCACACAGAGGGAGAGTAGCTACTGATTCCCTGGCTGGTGAAGGCATCGAGCGAATGGTGTGGCCGGCAAGCTCGAATGACCTCAACCCCATAGAACACCTGTGGGACCAGCTAAAGCGATCTGCATATCCCCACATCAATGCCAACAGCAACCTGGCTCACCTGTCCAATCTTCTGCAGTTTCAGTGGAATGCCATCCCACAGCAGCATGTCACCAGACTGATCAACACCATGAGAAGACGGTGCCAGGCGGTCATTGACAGGCGTGGTGGATACACGCGCTACTGACCTGCAGATTTGAAACCTTTGTGACTTTTGAGAAAGGCAGTTTTTGTCTTCCATTTGAGCTCATTCAGCCATGAATTCATGGACATCTTTCATTTTTCAACAACACTTAGGAAACATGTCATAGAATTATTTCTTAATTAGTTGTATTGGTAAAATGTTTTACCTTATAATGTTAGACGAACTGTTGAGGGGGGACTTACTTTTGTTGATGTGTTTATTTCTGAGTGATGTTTGAGGCTTTGCATGGTGTGGATAATAGGAAGTAACAATTACAGTAAACTTGCGGATTACACCATGTATAAATCTCTGTTGGGTGAAATGGTGGGCTCTGAAAAGAGCCGTTGTTGTCTTGAAGTTTTGAACAGTATACTATTCTCCTTCAGACAAGCAGAGTATACACTGTTCAAAACATCCAGACTACCAGAGATTCATACATGGTGTTAGCCTCAAGTTTACAAATAATGGTTATACTTCCAACCTAGTTTTTGCTAACCTAGTTTGATGGGGGTTTTTCGGTTTGGTATTTTTTTGCTCATGGACTGTAGAGGGACATACCTGGCTTTGTCTGCCATACGTTGATTTAGTTGCGAGATGACTTCTTCATGTTGTGTTCGAACCATATCACGTTCTGGACTGTAAATAAAACATAAATTAAAACATTGTTTTTAATTTGCTCATAAAGGGATAACCGGTGGCACTATCCAAAAACGTTAACCTTGTCTTCAGCAAGTTAGGTGCCAAACTGAAAAACAACTACCTGGTTTTCCAGTGAGCCGACCAGTATTTGAAACCATTCAACTGCACAAGTTGTGTATGGTGGCACAACAAGGCACAGTATACAAATATTGATTGCTTTTACTCGTGCTATGGTTAAAACTACAACTCTAGAGGTGATCCTCGCCATGTTCTATTTTCCCAAGGTGAACCCTCGGGAAAATAAAACACTCCAAGGATCACTGGGGGAGTAGTAGTCTTAACCATAGCACAAGTAAAAGCAGTCAATATTTGTTTTATACGGCCCAAACATATATTTTTTGTGCTTTGCTAAAAGAAAAGCTCAAAGTATGTAGCTTTTTCATGTACACTACAAAGCTAAAAGAAATAATTTTCAAAGAATGGAAATGATGTCTTTTTTTGTCTTAAAGTTATATGTCACTTACTAAACTCAACACAAACTACCAAACATATTTAGTTTGAGGATAACGGTCTGATCCAGAGGGTATTTCAAGCCTATTACTTACTGTAATATAGCATTCTGTTTGTTGAGTTTTCTTTGCTTATCATCAAGGAATCCAATATCTTCATTGAGGGACTTCAGTTTATCCTGTCCAAACAAAAATATGAAAATGTTGCCTTTTGTTAATACTGTGCAACAGTAAATCTATCCTTCCCCAGTGATTTGCAGGAGCGTTCTATATCCCTAAGGCAATTAAACATTTTGAAAAAACAGAGACCATCGAGGTATACCAGTTTTTCTGTTTTGACAAATTAAAGAGTGCATAACATTGGTAAGATTGCGAACATAATTGTTCACAGATTTGCACATAACTAACATGGCATAAAGATGGTCATAGTGGACACTCCCAAAATTCGATGTTTGAAAACATTGATGCGATTTCACTGTTTTGTTGTGACTTTGATGACCGATTGAGCTTAAACTTTCACAAGATTTTTGTTTGTATTGGGTCACATCAAGTGCAATTTCTGATCCTTGACATTTACCAATGTTGACGCCATGCTTTAAAGCAGACAATTATTTGTTTTATGAAACCACTACAGATTCAGCAAATTTGTTGAAAAGCCTGTTTCAAAATAAACAAAACAAATACATGAAAACTCAAATCCACAACAAGCATTGCCATGGGGCAGTTCATTGCTTGTCAATGGTCTAGTTTATTTTCTACCAATGGGTGAGTACAAGTTGTTTTGTGGTGGTGTAGTCTTTTCAAGTTCACATGGCACAAAAGTAAAAAATAACCTGTCTGATGTCTCACGCTCTCAACCAACCAAAGCATAGAATCTTTTTATGCGGCATTATTTACAGAAAGTGTGAATCCATAATTTGACTTCAACTGAAGCACAATACATGACTTAATCTGCGTGGTTTTCTTGTCACAAGGGGATATGTCTCATGTATTACATGACAATGTAATACAATGGTTCGAAGCTTGGGAGCACAATATTATCAAAATTAACGATACCAATAAAACTGGGCAAATAGTCAAATTTATATGCGCCTATCCGCATATATCCAAAGTTAGTTGCTTATTTCTATATCTTTTTTTGAAGAACCCAAAACATTCTTGAGTTATCGCTTTAGACAACATTTCTTTTGTTTAAGCCACTTGGAGGCAGACCACTTAGAGCAATGATGTACAATTGGTAATGCAACATCACTACTCTACAAACTCCAACCAGGAATCAATAAATTGAGTTTTGAGAAACAGACTATAAATGGCATAAAATCATTAAAAAGCTTTATTATATTTACACGAAAATAACTGTTACCATGACATTTACATGTGCATGTGTACATGTACCCATCTAAGCATGTTATGTATAAATGTTCATACAGCTACTGTATTACTATTAGTGATTCATGATTGAAAGGTGCCATCTTATGACCAACCCGTAAGGGGTACAATACGTTTTATAACACTTGGACAACATTTCTATTGCTATAGCCAAAATGACCTTGAAATTTGTTGTAGGGGGTCCAAAAACAATAGGCTTCTGGAGGATCTCGAGACCAATCCACACACCAAGTTTGGAGTTGATATGCCAAGGCTTTCTTGAGTTATCACTCGGACAACATTTCTTTCGTTTTAGCCATAATGACCTTGACATTTTTTGTATCGGATCCAAAAACAACAGGCTTCTGTGGGATCCCATAACCAATCCACACACCAAGTTTGGAGTTTAATATACCAAGTCCTTCTTGAGTTATCGCTTAGACAACATTTCTTTTGTTTTAGCCATAATGACCTTTACATTTAACTTCGAGGGTCCAACAACAATAAGCTTCTGGAGGATCTCGAGACCAATCCACACACCAAGTTTGGAGTTGATATGCCAAGGCTTACTTGAGTAATCACTCGGACAACATTGCTTTTGTTTTAGCCATACTGACCTTGACATTTTGTTTTTGGGATCCAAAAACAATAGGCTTCTGTGGGATCCAATAACCAATCCACACACCAAGTTTGGAGTTTATACCAAGTCCTTCTTGAGTTATCACTTGGACAACATTTCTTTTGTTTTAGCCATAATGACCTTGACATTTTTTTGGGGGGGGATCCAAAAACAATAGGCTTCTGGAGGATCCCAAGACCAATCCACACACCAAGTTTGGAGTTGATATGCCAAGTCCTTCTTGAGTAATCGCTCGGACAATAAATGCACACACACGAACACACGTGTGTAAACACCGGCAATCGTGAACCCTCCTTTGTTCAACTCTTTGTGTTAGCAACCGTGGACCACAATGATTTCCTTTGTGATAGCAACCGTGGACCTATTATCCCTTTTGTTATAGGTCCACGGTTTGAGTGTGGATACCTACCCACACACACACGTATGTGTAAGGTGTGAACCGATAACTTCTCTTTGTTCTCCCATTGTTTGGACATTTTCAGCGACGTCCCCATTGGTTTTGTACACAAAATCAAAGCGAGGACGTCCTCGGTACACCTTTTCCCCGAATCCCTATTGTTAAAGTCCTCGGTTTGAATGCGTAGACAATATACCCCCACACACACACGGAAGGACAAGGCAAACACTATATGCCTCTTCATAAAAAGGGAAAGAAAATCTGACCAGATTGCATGGGAAAAATCTGACAATGCATTACAGTGATGCATGGCCAGACACTGGACTAATCCAAATCTTTAATGGTCAAAGAAACTAGTAAAATTGTGATGAATGATGCAAAACAACTCAGTGCTAGCAGTAAAAAAAGACCACCAGATAAAAATCACTTAATCCATTGATGAACAAATTAATTGTGTATCCAATCAGTGACATCATATCACAGCTGGGAATCGACCAATCTCGTCACAAAATTGCTGGTTTTCTACCGGCTGAATCAGTGACAAAGAGATCATCAATAATTTAAGACCAATCACTGAAGTTGCATTGCAACACCAAGGATTGTCCCGCCCCATATAATGGATTGCACCTCCTTGACACCTTGACGTCCAGCCATGGAAAAAACCCAGTTTTAGTTACAACCCAACTTTGATCCTATAATTGCGATTGAAGTGCAACTGAACTGAAATTAAAACATGACTTCTACTTTTTGGACTACTAGAGTACAGCTAGAACAAAAGCTTGAAAGTCAATAAATGAACTGCTGAAAAAACGAAAACTTCTCAATAATTTTGCCCGTGAAGATTTCCTGTTGCACGACAACAATTTGCCGCTCGAAGTTAAAAAAGAGCTGCTTATTCGACCCCACACAGACACACAAGCAATTTATTCCTGCAAGCTGCGTAAAGTAAAGTCATATTAGTATAAAATAAATAATGTTTGATTCGGGTTATGAATTATTTTTCATGGGAAACATGTTTCTGGTCATAAGAGTAGGACAAATTCTCAGATAATTAACCTGTAATGCTTTGAGTTCCTCCGCATTGGACTGCCTTGCTGACTCTACAGCTGAAGTGATTTCACTGTGGATGCTTTCTGGAAAAAACTGTAACTGATGTCGTAGAATACTGGAGTTGATAGTCTCTGTCTCAAGGATCAGATGAACTCCATTACGCTCTGCATCCTGAAATAAAACACAAAACATTGAGGTTTAATTAAATGTAATAGCACTGAATGAGATCATTATGAAATCAATCAAATAAAATAACCAACTTACTAAGAATCAACCAACCGTTGTACAGCTGGTGGTCATACAGGTTGATGTTGTCTTGAACAACGCCATACAATGTGTACATTGTCCTTGCAGTTAATATCAAAGCATTCAAATCATTCAAATTCAAACAAATCTTTGAGGACAGTTGCACAGTTGATGATTTTATTTGTTCCTACACTCCAAATTCTTTTGTATTAACGACTTTGTAGTGAGAAAAATCAATTGACTTATTCAATTCATACTTACCAATTGTTTGATTGCTTCAGTCACATTTCCAACCATATTAATATCCTTGTCTTGGAAGGGAAACTCTATAGTTTTCATTCGGTTAGCTGTGGATTTGAAAACAAACATTAATGCAAGAAATAAAATGCAGGAATTGTTTGTAATGCGCCACAAGGTTCTGAATATCTACCATCACCAAAGTCATCAAAGTCAATATGGGTATGAAAATCAACTGATTGGTGCAGCAAGGTGGCAGTGGGCTTCAGCCTCACAAGTTCCTGCAGTCATACATCTTTTGTCCCGGTTGGGTAATTCACGCACTGATGATCAGGTCGCAAGTTTCACTCTGCTGCAAATTTTGGTCGAAATATTGCCGGCAGGCAATCGGGATTGCACACTGCTAATTGTGTGTTGATAACAAGTTGTGACTAATAAAGAAATGTACACATATTAAAAGAGACAACATACAGGGAGAAATTGGCCCATCCGATTAATCTAATTTGTGCAGGGAAGAGCCAATTGCCCCGTCTGAAAACAGAGTTGTTTTCTTATGATCACAGTCGCTTAACGTCAAGGTAAGGCAACGGAGGACTAAACCTTCAATGATATTATTTTCAACAATCATTCCCTTTTTTATCTTTTGCCATTGTACTTCTGAATCTTTACAGTTCACACCTATCATATGATCACGTTTAAGACTATCAATTAAAGAAATCAGGAAGCTCTTTTAATCACTCTCCTTCATGAACAACAGGCCCACTGCACTGACCAATGACCTACACACATCAATACACCTTAGTTGTGATATTCAATGTTCAATACATGGCTATAATGAAAAATGTACAATGTAGTATACCACAGAACTGGAGACTGGAGACCACAGAACACAAGTCCACAATACAAAAGCCATGGGGCTTCCACATAATATCAGCTGTATCAGAAACCCACATACCCAATGCTAGCCTAGAAGTCTTACTTTGTGAAAGTCTGAGGTACCCGTGTGTAGGAGGGTTTTAAAATGTAAAATAAAGGTTTTGTCAGTTACAAGTCCACTTTATTTTAGATATGGTTTAATCATCACTCATACACTTATTTCAAATTTAGAAACTGATATGTTAAACTCTTGAACTTGGCAGGTTTTTTTTAGACAGAACTACAACACTGGTAAGTATAACTATAAAACAAACTGAATTTTCTCAGTGAAACTAATCATTAAAAATATAAACAATCCCGTACTTTGTTTTAAAGACAAGATTTTAGTCAAGAAATGTATCAGAAGAGGATACATGAACAATGAAACCAGAACTGATACACACACAAACTATCTAAATACATACTGTACATACCTAAATCCTGTAAATGTTGCAGACCATTGGTTACTCTAATGCCATCATCACCTCGTCTAACATTAGGGACAGCCATGGTGTTACTGTTAGTTTAATTGTTGCACCAGCACTGTCTGACACAAAATTACACGAGATGTTATTTTTTATTCATAAATACCCAAGACAATTCATCCATTCCGATTGGTCAAAGATTGGTCACGTTAGGGTATATTAACACGTGATATAAAGACCAACTCTGTGAACTACATAGTACATTAGCAAATAAATGGCCCCTAAACAAGCATAATGTTGTGTAAAAGTTCTATCATGCACTGTGTTTGTTGTGCGTGAACTATCAAATCATGGAGGTAGAAATTTCTACCTCCACGATCAAGTCAACTGTTTTCTTTGTGTGTATTTTTTTTCTTTTTTGGGGCAATGACATATGGTGCCACATGCATGATACACATACCATGCGTGAACGTGCAGCAAGGAATCAATTTAAGGTAGCTGGTATACGCGCATGAAACCAACATAATGCAAAGAATAAAGCCAAACACCAACCAAAGTATTTCTATTTATATATGGTGCTGCTAATTTTCAAAGTTCATGGTTCTTGAAAATTTGCAATGTAAGAGATTCTGAAGGTCCCATGCAAAAATTGGACGACCTAAAGAATGCTCTTTAATATGAAGAACAATTCTACAAATATCGGCTAAAGAAAAATCACAAATTCTGATGATTTTTAAATTTCATGGTGTATATAACACCATGGAGTCAGTCCAAGTGAATATACACCTTGACATTTCATTGTGTAACATGCACAGGCATACACCTACTGTGCTATGCTTCATTTCCACCAAAAACAGGGGGACAGAAGGTACTGGAATTTGTGCTCATAATCTCCCTTGCATGTCAGCCGCCCAACTGCCTGCAAAAGTAGAGGGCACTTTGAAGTTGTTCCAGTCAATACAAAAAAAAAGTCTTTCTTAAACCAGTTTGAAAAGATTTGTCGGAAAAAGACATCATCCGAGCTCTATGAAATTGGGCCCAGTTGAGGAAAGAAACATGACTCATTGGAGACGCTCCAAGTCACGCTGAAAAACTGTCAAACCCTCACAAACTCTAATATCAACAAGGTTTAGACATGTTTTCTATTAGTTACAATTTTGATCTAACTTAAATTCCTCTGTATTAAATTCCTCCCCTTACTTCTGTCGATTTCACTGAGGTGACACAATACCTAACACCATACAGTGTAAGAAAATGTGTCAGCATTTCCAGAGCATCAATTTGTTTGTACAAAATGCTCGGATGAAGCTGAAAAATATAAGAATATATGGTACTAACGTTTCAAAATGTATCAAAATCACATTGCTGAAAAGTAAAAGGAAATAAATAAAAAATAATGTGCATAGCAACCACGAAAGAGGGTATGTTCTACCTTCAGCACTTTCATTCATGCATGTTCATGTAAAGTTTATCATACATGTACAGTGTATGTGCAAATTCACGATCAGGGTTGCTACCCAATTCGTGCATTCCCACACATGCTCACACATCAATCGGTAGATAAAAGAATGAATCCGTGATTCATTTTCTAGAACAATGTCACCCATGGATACATTTGTTATCTGTGAACCCATCAAAAGTGTAGTTTATAAAATTAAAAGAATAGTACTTAGTCTTGTTCCTCAGACCTAAGAGCTACGACACACCACATGCAATTTGTTTTATGAGTACCCTATTGGGTACATTTCAAACTTTGGGGGAAAAAAGTCAAAACATATTGCAAAATGTTACCCTACGTATTTTGTTGTAACCCTCCAGTCTACAACTGTTGCGAGGATCAAGAGTTCTACATGTACAGGAATATATACATGTAAAAGAAATTTCAGCTTCTTAAAAACGGTAGATTTTGTAGGTTTCCTGGCTTCATCTGAAAAAAAATTGTTATTGTTCAAGTGAAAGAAATCCACCGTGTAAAACAGAAACTATGGTGAAAAGAAGGTGCTGTTTTTTGTGTGATTAGGTGCTCCTGTTGTACATACTACATTGAACATGTGGTGCACATAGTCTCCATTCATGGTGCAAGCAGCCCATTTGTCATTACGCTAAGGTTAGTCTTTAAATACTGCAGCCATCCAAGTAACAGTCAATGTGTCAGTCAATGTGAGCATTGTTTTCTGCTAACAAAGAGACACTTCCAATCCTCACAAATATTTAGACCTGCACTAGTAAGCAACATCGCTTTTGTGACATCATTATGACCTCTTCAGGAGTAGATTTACCGAATTCAAAGTTGAATATTTCAACAAATTCATATCTCCTAACGTACAAAGCTATTTTAACAATGTAAAAATCATATATGAAAGGGCTTGACATGTACTTCAAAAAGTTGCACTGACATGACCAAAATTTTACCTTGTCTTTCGGTAAAAACCAGGCCTTCCGTTTATAAGAAAAAATATTATTCAGTTTTTGTTAAACTACAAACACAAGGTGTTCGTGATTGATGTCATCAAATGATGGTTGCATCACTTGATGACGACGTTTTAAAATCCGGTCTGAACAGCAAGACAATGTCAAAATGGAATCACAATTAATTTCAGTTTTTAAAGACCTTTCTGATGATGTATAGATTGTAAAATTCCATTGAGTGGTTCATGAGTTAATTTCTTTTTCAATTATTACACTTTGATTTTAAATGTGTTTCAAAACCTACGTTCAAGTGTGGTCTTGATGTTGAGGTTCAATTGTGTAATGAGTTTCAAGGTTCAATTCAGTTTCATTTTTTTTTGCTACGGAGAAGAGTTTGAAGAAATACAAACAGTGACAGCACAACACAATGGCGTTTTCGGGACACCATACATGTATAACATGTGCTTTTCTAATTGCGCGAAAAAGTCTTTTTTTTTACCATAACTTACCTACAATCTACAGTTCTAGCCCTCCTTTAGTCACAATACTGGCCACTTATATCTAAACCTTTCATCCATCAACCAACACCGACCCCTCCAAACCCAATCTTAACATCAGGTCACTTTGCTTGTAAAAAGAAAATTCAATAAATACAAAATAATTTTTAAAAAACTTTTAAAATAAAGAAGTCAAATAATGAAATGAGAAAAAAACAAGTTTAAGAAATAGTTACTAAAAAGCAAGACAATGTGGGTCCCAACCTCTACAAAAAACATCCATATAACTTGGTGCGGTCTGATGTCATTGTGCAGTTTTGCAATGAGCATCACATGGCATGCTTTGGCCAATTCTTCCAACGAAGAAAATCAATTATTTTTACGAACAAAATATTTGTTCCTTGAATGCATAACTTGAAAACTTGTGCCCATTCCCCAGTAACTGGGGCGCTGTAACTCCTTTTAAAAAACTGTTCACATCTGCGGTCATGCTTGTATGACCACAGATGTCAAAATTCTTTCTAAACAAGTACAGCGCCCCAGTTACTGGGTCTAGAAAGTGCCAATCATTTTGAATTTGAGACATGTTTCCAGATGCACATAACTCTGGGAATAAACACCACATTTGAAGGTATTTTTAAGGTAGTGACTAGTGGAGGTTCAAAGCATTTGGGGATTAAAGGTCTTCGGATGATCGGGGCGATGAGGGGGATTGAGCCACTTCTCATACATGAAATGCCCATATGTTCAGCGTCTCAAACAGCCTCTCCTAATTCAAACTCCTGCTGCCCGGCTTCACGTGCCGATCCCTGTTGCAAACTGTGGGCAGAGTTCTGGCTCCTTCAAACCAGATTGCTACGGGCAGGTGGAGCTTGTTAACCATGGCAGGTTGTCCACCTAGGAGATAGAAACTCTGATTTCAAAATCGGGTTGGTGGGGCTCATAGCCTTGGTTGGCAGCCCATCTAGGAGAGGGAAAACTCTGATTTCAAACCCTAGTGCCCCATAACTGTCTGGGTTATCAACAGTAACCGAGCAATGCCGTCAGCACTGGGCAGCAGCAGTGCGCTCAGACACCAGTCCCAGCACTGGCACCACTGCGGGATGGGAGAGACGTGGACACCACCCTTTCTATGTCCGTGGCACCACAAATAACATGGAAAGACAAGACTACAAGAAAGTACACCAGATGGAAGGTCGCCTGGTTAAACAAGCTTCCCGCATTTCCTTGAGACCCTGCAAGGATAGTGCGTCCACTATAAACAAAAAACGGGAAGGGTTCAACTCGAAACAAAGTAGACCAGCAATCTATGACATTGCCAGCCCAAACCCAGCTCTCACAAATGGACCGATGGTAACTGCTGTTTCTACCACTGGAAGAAACCTTAGAGATGAACCAATGCCAAAAAAGGACAAACACCCAAGGCTGAGCAACGCCAAACACCTAATCCACATCTAGGGACCTGGAACATGAGAACTCTACTTGCCACAGGAAAAGTAGATCTGTTGGTAAGCGAAATCGACAAACTTAACTGGGACATAATTGGAGTTGCAGAAACACGCTGGAAAGGCCAAGGGATGGTAGACCTCGAGAAAGGACGAAAGATTATATTTTCGAGTGCAAACAAGCACGGCTAAGCAGTTCTTAGCGACTCTGCATATATATACAGATCACTCATTAGCTATGACACTGTCAATGAATGCATCATTACCAACAGATGCAGAGGCCAAGGACCGAACTTGACCCTATTTCAAGTCTATGCTCCAACTTTGAATTGTTCAGAGGAAGTAATTGACTTCTATAACGTCTTCCAAGCAAAAGTAGAGGCTGTGCCAAAAAAAGACATCCTGATTATAGCTGGAGACTGGAATGCCAAATTTGGCCAGACTTTGAAACCTGGAGTCCTACTATTGGCAAACATGGCAGTATGAATGATCAAGGGGAACACCTTCTACACTTCTGCAAGGAAAATAAATAAATTGTTACCAATACTTACTTCAAACATTAAGCATCCCGCAAGTGGACCTGGATATCACGGGATCATAAAACCAAGAATATGATAAACTTTATCCTAACCAGAGATAGGTGGAAGACATCTGTAGAAAATATGAGTTGAGTGCCGATGTTGGGTCCGATCACAACCTCCTGATGGCCTCCTGAAGGGGAACACCTTCTACACTTCTGCAAGGAAAATAAATAAATTGTTACCAATACTTACTTCAAACATTAAGCATCCCGCAAGTGGACCTGGATATCACGGGATCATAAAACCAAGAATATGATAAACTTTATCCTAACCAGAGATAGGTGGAAGACATCTGTAGAAAATATGAGTTGAGTGCCGATGTTGGGTCCGATCACAACCTCCTGATGGCTCAGATCAAAATCAAGTTTGAGATGGCGCCAAAGGCACTTAAACAGAAGAAGTGGGACCTCCACAAACTCGCTGATCTGGAAGTAAAGCAAAGGTTCCGATTACAAATTAAAAACAGATTCTGTGTCCTTGAGGATGAAGTAGACATTAGAGAAATTGATCATCCAACACACTAACAACATTATAAAGGAAACAGCAGATACAATTCTCAGTAACTCAAAATCGAAGAGGAAAACCTGGATTTCAGACGCAACCCTTGACCTGACGGCCCAGAGGCTTAAAGCAAGAAAGGAAGCTCTGAAAGATCGTGACCTGCACCGAGTGCACAATGAGCTGACAAGAAAAGTCAAAAAGAGCCTGAAAGGTGACAAGGAGAAGTGGTTTAAAAACAAGTGTCAGCAAATAGAAAACAACTTGCAACAGAACGAGAGCAAAGAAGTCTTCAGCACTATCAAGATCATTAAGCAAAGGCCTGGACAGACAACCAACGACCAAGTACATCCGTAACAAACAGGGAGAACTCCTATCAAACACATCAGAAATAAAACAACGGTGGTTTGAATATGGCAAGACATTGTACCGGTACAATCATAAAACGGTTGCGGAACCATCAGTCTGTGCAGAAATGCCATCAATGCCTTAAGACAGCAAGCCTTCAATCTGACCTCAGGTCTGAAATTGGGGAAGCTATTTACAAGCTGAAAGCAGGCAAAGCTACAGGGAACAGACGAGATACCAGGCGAACTACTGAAGGTGGGAGGTGAAAGTATGAACGACAGTTATATCAACGCATCTGTAACGATATTTGAAAATTCGTGGAGCCAATGTCCTGCGGGATATTGTGCAAGATTGATTGACTAAGTGGATAATGCCGGCACCGGCTAAGTTTTACTTAACGCTTTAAATTTCAAATTTCTATGTCAAAATTATTGTTTAACAAGTACAGCGCCCCAGTTACTGGGTCTAGAAAGTGCCAATCATTTTTAATTTGAGACATGTTTCCAGATGCACATAACTCTGGGAATAAAACACCACATTTGAAGGTATTTTTAAGGTAGTGACTAGTGTGGATAATGCCGGCACCGGCTAAATTTTACTAAACGCTTTAAATAAAGCCTACGACTGCCGGGAGGATGGAGGGAATACGATTATCGCAATTTCATATATAGTACAGCATCTATAGAACCTAATCCGAGTTACTGGACCCAACGAATTTGGGTCATTTCTTACCCAAGTCAAATCGTACCCAAGTTTTCTTGTACCCAAGTCAACTTGTACCTGAGTCAACCCATACCCAGGTTAATTCGTACTCAAGTCAACTTGTACCAATGGTTGATAATGCCCCAGGTTAACTTAGTCCATCAAAAATCAGCAGCCAAAATTGTTTTAATATCAACAAATTATCACTATCAGTAAGACGGTACGAGTTGACTTTGGGCAGTAGGAGTTGACTTGGTTACAAAATCCGAAATTGGGGTACCGCGAAATTGACCTGTTTACGACTGAATACATGTAATGCTTTTTTAACATGAAATAGAATTAGCTGTTGCAAACTGCTTACCAACCAAAAGGACCTATGGTATAAATGCAAAAAATAGTTAATGGCCTGACGTTTCGACCCTAGCAGAGTCTTTCTCGAAGGCTAAATGACAAGACAACACACATGAACTAGGTACATAAGTGTAACAAAAGCATTCAAGTGGAAATACATGAATAGAGGCAGAGAGCAAACAGAAAAGGCAAGGGGTAAACAATGATTGTGAAGAGGGAGACAGAGGGGGGTGGAGGAAGGGGGCTGGTCTGACCATGGAGGTAGAATTAGACCACAAGGAGTTGGAAACACAAACAAGATCAAAGGTGGGAAGAGGGAGAACAAGTAATTAATTAGTACATGAGGCAGGCTAAAAAAGGGGGATATCTGTGGGGAAAAGGAGAAGGCAAAGACAAAACTAAAGGTTATTAGTCATTTCCTTCTTGGATGTTCAGACCATCCATGAGGTTGAGTGAATGGTTTGATTGTTGAATGCGCTTTTTTTGACATTATCTGGCGTATGTAGGGTTCAGTCAGATATATCGTAGGAGGTCCTGTAGTCGGGGTGCCCCTGAAATCGGGGGCAAATCTTTCACCTCTCTGTGCGCGATGTAAACAGTCGACTAGATACAATTTTTGTGGTTTGACTTGCCAAGCAAAGAGTCTCCTCTCCTTCAACCAAAACTTAGAAACATGTAAGGCTCCACTGGTTAGTTGCACTTGTAAATGCAAGAAGTTGTGGTATTTTAGGCATTTCTACAAGGTACAAAAATATGTCATACTGTCGGGGCCATAAAAAAAAAATGCCCACCGAAAAAGTTTCATCAAACACTTTTTCAATTCACAATTCACGATGATACTTTCTTGTTTGCCTTGAAAACAGGTAAAACTCAAAACGAATGGGACGCTATTGAAGTCATCGAAGATCGGTGCGTGGTGTGAAAGTTTCAATGTTCATCAAGTTTTAATATATGTTTGCATACTTCTTATAAACAAAGGAAGCCAATTAGGGCATTAGTTGGTATATGGCATCTTTTTTCTTTTTTTAATTCAAAGAAAAAGCTATAGTACAGTCGTTTGACCAGTTCCGGATCACTTTTTGAATCCACGTTGTTTTTGTTGCAATCTCTTTGACATCTTAAACGAAAAAGAGTCAAACAGTTTACCTAAACATGTCATGAAACTCACCAAGTATCCATTGGCAAAAAAATAGTAATACTCTTGGAGAGGCTTCGAGAAAAGTAACGTCACCCGTTTGACCAGTTCCGGATCGGTTGATTATATTCCGGATCAGCAGCGCGCCCTCTATTGCAAACCCATACTCGAGCCTCCCATTCATAAAACTGTTTCACGAGCACAAACTTCAGAAGTGCGCCACCAATTGACGTAGCGAGACGTTGAGTGATCCGGAACTGGTCAAGGGTATGATGCCCCCCAAAAAACGATTTTGGTAATTTTATTTCCTCACAAAAACAAGACAACTGCTCAGTATTTACGTGAAATATATTTTTTACTTATTCTTAGCATTTTACATAAATGTTACTTACCCTGGCGTTCCAATTTGAAAGGTGAGAAGTTTTATATAGCGTTTTTCAAGCAAGATTAAAAAAGAAAAGATCATTATTATCGCAGACAAACTTTAGAAAAAAGTTCATAATTTATTTGTCGATGATGTTTGGTACTTTATTTTTTGTCTGTTGGTTTATTGGATGTTATACTTCACATGTATCTACAAAAATTGGTCATGTGAGCAGTAAAGTAATTATGTCGTTAGTGCAAAGTTGAAGTGATCCGGAATTGGTCAATGATCCGGAACTGGTCAAACGACTGTACCCCGAAAACCGGTCACTGTGTAGGATACAGTAACTAGCATAAAAACCATACTTCCTAGTGGGGCTATGGTTAACAATTAATATAAAATTAAAAAGTACTAGGTAGTACTAGTCACTACGTAGGCCTACATGTTCTAGGCCTACATGAGGGGGTCCTACTACTTGCCGTCAACTCGCCGTCAGCTCACTTGTGCCGTCAACTCGCCGTCAACTCCTCCAATATACATTTAAAATCCACAAAAGAAGCATAGAACTGTAAAGTATTAGCTAAAAGAGAATTTTCATAAGTTTTAGGTTACATTTCGGAATAAAAATTTATTTTTTTTCCTGTGAAAAAATTATCTCGCTTGCACAACATGGCAACTGAGGGCGCTTTTCCTGCATATGGATTAGTCTTGGCCCAAGATGTCAATGATTGGTACTATTTATTTATCAACACAAAATCGTTTTTGTAAATGAAATTTTACCGAAAACCATAGGAAATAGGCCTAGCCTATGTAGTTCAGTTGACGGCACGAAAATGAGTTGACGGCGAGTTGACGGCAAGTCGGCGAGTTGACGGCAAGTAGTAGGACCGACCCGACATGAGGAGTTAATCTTGAATTGAAGATCTGTTTTTCTTCAAACGTGTTTTTAAATATCGTTGGAGGTCCTGTTTTCAGGGCGTCCCTGAAATCGATGCAAATCTTTTACCTCTCTGCGCGCGATGTAAACAGTCCCTAGATACAATTTTTGTGGTTTGACTTGCCAAGCAAAGAGTCTCCTCTCCTTTGACCAAAACTTAGAATTATGTGAGGCTCCACTGGCAAGTTGCACTTGTATTACAAAAATTTGTGGTATTTTAGGCATTTCTACAAGGTACAAAAATATGTCATACTGTCGGGGCCATAAAAAAAATTTGCCCGCCGAAAAAGTTTCATCGAACAATTTTTCAATTCACAATTCACGATGATAACATCATGTGACTTAAAATTCTGCTGAGCATTCTGGGGGAAAAAATACAGAGGCTTAAAGAAGCCATGTGCCTTATATCATTTTCTAACAGTCTGGAGAATTTTTTTTTAAACCCTCATAATGAGTCATATCATTTATTATTAATAACATTAAAATTTAAACATTGGCTTGGTGATTCAAATATCACTGTTTATTGATATGCTTTATTATAAATGTTAAGAAACATAAAAAGATTCAAAACTTTTTTAAAAATCAGATTTAAAAGCCAAGACTTATTGACACTTTTTTTTTAAACTTTTTTTTTAAAAGTTTTTGCAAATTACCATCGTAATTTTTAAAATTAAATAAAAAATATTTTGAATAAAATGAAGACAACTGCTGGCTATAGAGTCATACACAACGTCTCACAGAACACTTGAAGTCACTGCAGATGTTTCTTCTGCGTATGGCTTCACCAGGACACCATACTTTCTTGTTTGCCTCGAAAACAGGTCAAACTCAAAACACGGGGACGCTATTGAAGTCAACGAAGATCGGTGCGTGGTGTGAAAGTTTCAATGTCTATCAAGTTTTAATATATTTTTACATACTTCTTATAAACAAAGGAAGGTAATTAGGGCATCAGTTGATAAATGGCATCATTATTTGTTTTTCAATTCAAAGAAAAAGGCATAGTACATCGAAAACCGGACACGGGAGGGTACATGTAAAAATAGTCCTGCAACAAACATGACAAAAAGACCGGGCTGTTTTGTGCGTAGTGTAGTGTACCGTAATTTAAAGAACTTACGTTTCTGTTTCAATGTGCAGACAGAACGAACGGAATCTCTGTTTTCAGTTCGTTGTACCGCCGATCTCTAGAGTCTAGTTAGTGCAAGAAAGAAAATACAATCATTGAGAATGAGACTGAAACTTGAGTCGAGCATTGACAGAGCACAGTGTTGATGTACCGGCGCGCGCGCACTACACGATGCCTGCCTAGTGCAGCATATTATGTACACCAAAGATCGTTTTGATGTACACGTACCTACGTGTACATACATGTACATGTACATTAATTTTATATAAACGTGTTGCTTCGTCGGCTCGTCGCCATCGGTTACCAAGCAGGCACGACGAAGGAGCCAGACTAGACGCAAAGACGGTAGCTAAGCAGCCTCGACGTGCTGATTGGTCCCCCTAGCTGTCTGAAGCGATTGCTAAGTAATGTGCGCCTGTTTTAAAAATGATAGTTCTTCTTATAAAAACTTAAATAATTGGGTTGAAATTGTTGCGTATTCTCCACAAATTGTTGCGTATTCTCCACAAATTGTCAGCTGAGCGAGACAATGAGGGCCGCAGGAATATGAGGTTGAGTGGATCGATTTAGTACATAACATGTATGCACCATTTCCCATCAGGAAGACGCTTTTCTGACGTTTTATTTTATTTTATAATGGCCTATAAGCCCGATTGACCATCTCCTGTCTCCATCTTGCACCATTAAAACAGTGATTTAATCATTGTTGGTGCATTCACTGTGGAGGTAGAATATACAAAACAAAGACCTCAAATAACTACACTGTTGATTGTTTCATCATTGGAGGCAATTATTAGCTTTTGCACATTTTATATCTTGTGGGCCGCCTCAAGAGGTGCCCAATTTCAGAGCTGCCTATTTATTTAAAGCACATTTCCCAAGTACACTTTACTAGAATAAGGTAGCTAAAACTCTAATTCACATGTATCAAGTGTGACTGTATCCTTTCAATTTTTGCTTAGCAGTAAATTCTTAAGACCCTGCCCGAGAACAATTCAAAAGTATGAAGACGGTGTGGCTGCACAGAGTTAAGTCGGACTTCGAGAGGACATTTAAGGAAAACACAAATGCAGAAACTACATCAACTCCAGAATTAATAACCAAAAGAATGATCAGGGTTGTCCATATCCTTGATCAAGGCGCTCCAGCCGGCCGCGACCGGCCGATCCGCGTGTACAGCGTATACATATACCAACACAGCTAGTCGTCATGGATTGCATGCTAGCTATAGCAGCAGTAATTATGCAGCCTTGTCGTTCAGGTCAAATACATCATTCTCAATCGCGCCTGTGATTGGCCAATGTTTAGAATGAAACGTCCACATTCTGCATAAGCGCTTTTATTGGATTTCCAATAAAATATAAAGAAACACTTAAGCTTTCATTTACAAACCGGTCAGGCTGTTACGGAAGTGTATATAGGACATACCGAAAAAAAGAAATCGGGCTCCATTATTCCGCCCGGGCGGATTACTATTTCGCCCGGGCGGATTACTATTTCGCCCGGGCGGATTACTATTTCGCCCGGGCGGATTACTATTCCGCCCGGGCGGATTACTATTTCGCCCAGGCGGATTACTATTCCGCCCGGGCGGATTACTATTCCGCCCGGGCGGATTACTTTTTCGCCCAGGCGGATTACTATTCCGCCCAGGCAGATTACTATTCCGCCCAGGCGGATTACTATTTCGCCCGGGCGGATTACGAGGCCGCATGGCGTAATACGGGGCCAGCTGTAGAGCATGTATACGACGGTGCATCGACCTGTTCAGACCACGTGGTTCAAGTCATCACTGCTAGATAGCCCGACAGAACTTGTTAATTAACGTGGTAAGTTTACCTAAAATTGTATTAAAGAACAAAACAAAGCAATCTACAAGCTTTGTTAATTACTAGCGACTCTTGTCGTCTTTGGGGAATGGGTTTATTTGGCTTTAATTAAGACGACTTAATCAATTTTAGTAATAGTAATCCGCCCGGGCGAAATAGTAATCCGCCCGGGCGGAATAGTAATCCGCCCGGGCGGAATAGTAATCCGCCCGGGCGGAATAGTAATCCGCCCGGGCGGAATAGTAATCCGCCCGGGCGGAATAGTAATCCGCCCGGGCGGAATAGTAATCCGCCCGGGCGGAATAGTTGAGCCCGATTTTTTTTTTCGGTATGTCCTATATACACTTCCGTAGTTGTTTGAGTCACGCGTTCGAGGTTGAAAGAACGACCGTACTCACGACTTGGCTATACTGTTCTCCCTGTACAATGTATGTATTGTACTGTACATGTACAATATTATGTACACTGTCTATGCACTGCAGTTGTTGCCGAATCGTGCCGCACCGGGCCGTGGTACACTACGCCAACAGCCTTGAATCAAGGCTAGGTCACACATGGCCTCGCTTATGGATGACTTGCTTGCACACGGGACGGCTACATGATTTCACTCTTCCACCTCTACAAACATTTTTAAATTTTCAATCCTGCAACCGCCGCACTTTCATGGTGTGTCTTTTATATAATAAGAGCGAAATCCTCAGCTGTCTAAAAAGTTAGATTCATACAGTGTATGTCCAGAAAGGCTGAGTCCCGGCCTCGTCGGCTCGGGTGGGGATCGAGGGGGTTCCTGCCCTTCGGGAAAAATCCAGAGGGCATCTGTCGTCGTCGCCCTCCGGCTCCGCCGAAGAAGTCAATGGAACAATAACAGAACAAGGAAACAACAACTATTTAAATCAGACGACAACACAAACACATTCTTAAAGATGGCCAGGATGACTTATAAAATTGAACCTAATCCACTATTTAGAAAGCCCCAAAATGCAATATTTATATTTGAATCTTTAACAAATTATGCAAATAAATACTATCATCAAATGTCTTTGTTTATAAAACAACATGCATCCCACTCCACAACAAAGCAATACCACCGCCCATCCACAGTATTTCAACCAAATATATAGGCCTATATCCAGCAAGCCCACATGGGTCCAATAATAATGGGTCCCAAATGGGCCAACATTATGGGACCCATGTGGGATAACCCATATGGGCCCCTGTGCGGATCCTCCAAGATTCATATGGGCCCATATAAATGGGTTGGCCCAGAAACCCATATGGGATACATCTGGGGCACCTAGGGATGGGGAAAACAACCTGGGGAAAATCTTGGTTATCCCATTATGGGCAATACATGAGATCCTTATGGGATTCATGTGGGCCAAAATGAGGGTTCCACGTGGGGTGGCACATTATGAGGCCCATATGGGCCAGCACAGATAACTTTCAAGTAATTATTTAATGTTAAATAGTAGTCTAATTATATGAAAAATTACATGCATACTATTTAATCCAATTACTGCATTAATTAAAAACAAACTCCATTATAGTCAGTTATATATGTATATCATCTTCTCAATACACGACATGTTTTAAATAATAGTCCAGGAACCGAAGACTTTACATATTTGCATATTACCAATATGGGCCTGCCCAGGTATTACCCATGTAACGAACTCAAACTGTACGCTCTGTGTATTGGACGAAAGCCCCGCCGGTGCGTTGGAGTGGCCCCGCCGGATCTTGGAAGGACAACGCTCCCAAGGCAGTTGGCCTGAACTTGGTGTGACCTGAACAGTGATTGGACGAATTATCGCGCGCATTTGTTGATGTATAACATTGTATAACAAAATGTATAATGATAAGAGATTATCCAGGAGGTGCGCTGGCAGAATGCGTTGTTATGGCGCCCTTTTCTAGCAATGTGCTGTGCGTGATTAAGTTGTGTTAGAGAGACCAAATGCTGAGTCAGTGAGTGAGCATTGAATAAGTTGTTGTTCTTGGAGAATGAATAAATCAGTGTGTTTCATATTGAACGGAATTTGAGTAAGTTTGTTTTCTGTCTGCGTTTGGCTGCAGAGCAAACAAGGACCCGTTGGCAGTACGTTACACCCATACTATGGTACCCATTATGGGTCTTTGCATGTCATGCCCATATGGGTCTTTGAATATCATGCCCATCTGGGATTGCCCACATTTCCCCCATATGATACCCGTATGGGCCACTGCATATTTTGCCCATATGGGATTGCCCACATTTCCCCCATAATGATACCCGTATGGGCCACTGCATATTTTGCCCATATGGGATTGCCCATATTTTGCCCATAATGATACCCATATGGGACACTGCATATTTTCCCATATGGGCTAGCCCATGTTTTTCCCATTATGGGACCCACGGGGGAATACTCTCCCCATAACCCACACCCATAAGGACCCATTTGGGTATCATGGGTTGGCCCCGCCCATATGCCGGCCCAGATATTTCCCGTATGGGCCACAATGGGCTTGCTACCTGGGTAGGACAATTGCTACCTGGGAAGGCCTACCCAACAAATGAGCCCCCCCCCCCCAAAAAAAAAAAAAAAAAAAAAAAATTTGTGTGCGCCTCATTCGGTAAGTTTCAAATAGAAGTCTTTCAAGAATTTTGCAAAGGTTTGTGCTACATTTTGTTTGCATTCCCTGTTTTGGGGGTTTTGGATCGTGCGCGCCATTTGTACACAGCTAGTCCAGATTCTGGACGTTCTTTATTATAGCTCTCCCGATCATAGCTCTCCCGATCACACACGGAAACCCTCCGCGTTGAGGGCGCTTTGCCCGCCAATTCAGAGACCCGGGGGCTCATCTTTTGGACTGTGTCTTGACGTGACGTTGAGGGCGTACTGCTGAGCGCTGCGCGTACTAGTTAGCTAGCTATACGAAAACGGTCCAAACGCTGGACTAGTACACAGCATCCACAGTAGCCTTTAGTCAAGGCGCACGCGGCACCCCAGATGTCACGCAAGAAAAAAAGACCAGCGCGAGCTAGTCTTTTTTCATGCGCGACATCTGGGGGTGCCACGCGCGCCTTGACTAAAGGCTACATCCACAGTTACCAACAAATCCATTTAGCATTCACTCGGACCCCAAATGACCCGAATAATGACCACGTTTCTAAAAATGGGGTTGTTTGGTCCAGTAGAGCAATTCGAACTAGAGACCCGTTTCGCTATCACCGCGACAACAATTTAACGACTTGTCCACAAACCTCTTCTGATAGCGCCCTCTTTTGAATCGTCCTCCTTCTGCCATGTTTATTAATTTTCAGCTGATATCATCACACGGTGTGCGCATTTTGAAATGCAAGTACAAATACGACCCAACTACAAACTCATCTTCGTGTCATTCTTCTTCCTAGTGACGGCACTTCTAGTGTTTTTTTCTTTTCACAATGCTTCGTTGTTTAGAAGGAACTCAAATAAAGAAACCGACAAGAACAAACTGGTGTCTTTCTTCCGTGAAGTTGGTCAACCATTTGATGATGACGTGTACAGCAGCAGCAGTGCCAGAGATATTCCCAGAGATGGTAGCAATGATATCTTAAACTGGTTGCAGGAAGATCAGCAACTTCTTGCCAAAGATGACTTTTATGGAGTGATGTTTGACGCTGGTAGTACTGGAAGTAGGATACATGTTTATCACTTTAGAAACAGTTCGGAAGGTCAGTTTCTTGCATAGAGTTGTATTGAAGTAGTGAATACCAGTCATCTCGCCCCCCAGCAAAGTCGCCCACTACAAAGTCGCCCCTCAGCAAAGTCGCCCATGACAAAGTCGCCCCCTCACTTACAAAGTCGCCCCCTATCAAAGTCGCCCCTCACAGAGTCGCCCCCTGACAGAGTCGCCCCCCAACAAAGTCGCCCCCCGACACAGTCGCCCCCTAACAAAGTCGCCCCCTAACAAAGTCGCCCAGTGTATGGTTGAGCGACGTTAAAGCCATAATATCACAAAAGTGAGGGCGCTTTTATATTTTGAAACAATTTATTAGCACTGGGGGAAGACGAAATGTAGATAGATCTGTTACGAAGGTGGCGATTTTGAGTAATGCTACGGGATTTTGAGCGTGCACGACGGGTTTGAGCGTGTTTAATATTTGTGTTGTAGAGTAGAACAATAACATTACAAAATATATTTTGTCGGGTTGACTGGGGTGGCTGGCGAATATAAAGAGGACAAGAAGAACCGATTGACAAGTGTGTCAGGAGAATTTTGTTTTGTTTCTATTGTTTTTGTTTTGTGATTTATATATTAATGTAAATAACCTGTTTTTCTGTCGATAAGGTGTTTTTTTTTAATATAATAATTGGCATAAACAAGTTCTGGTTGATTGTACTTTTTATCAGCTTTTGGCTTGCCGATTCTATCGTTTTCAATCATGGTTTATTTTGTGATCGTTGCATTGCCATGTTACGTATTTATATTTGATTTTTGTTTTCTCCCATATAGGCCTAATAATAATAATAATAAAAGGCATTTATACTGCGCTTTTCCAAAACTTAAGTTAAGTTAGTGAATCCAGTGTGATTCATCTATGCTTGCAGTGTGTGTCATCACCATTGCGAGCCTCAAGTGATCTTTAAACTAGCGGGATGCCGCGCTAGAAATCATTGCGTATAAATGATAGAGAAATGATGGCGCTGTCCCATTCAGTGACACTCCTATGGCAAGCCATATGCCCAATAATTCGATAAACACTGTTTATCACCGATAAACACTGTTTTTCGCCGATAAACACTGTTTTTCGACCGATAAACACTGTTTTTCGAGAAAAACTATGTTTATCACTTGATAAACACAGTTTATCTTGATAAACACTGTTTTTCGCCGATAAACATAGTTTTTCGCCGATAAACAGAGTTTATCGAGATAAACATTGTTTATCAACTGATAAACACTGTTTATCGAAAAACTCTGTTTATCGCTTGATAAACAGAGTTTTTCGGGGTGATAAACAGAGTTTTTCGATAAACACTGTTTATCAACTGATAAACATAGTTTTTCGAAAAACTGTGTTTATCGGTCGATAAACAGAGTTTTTCGATAAACTCTGTTTATCACTTGATAAACACAGTTTTTTGATAAACATAGTTTTTCGATAAACACAGTTTTTTACCGACGCCAAGTGCTCAATAATTCGATAAACTCTGTTTATCACTTGATAAAGAGTTTTTCGATAAACTCTGTTTATCACTCGATAAACACAGTTTTGGCGATAAACACAGTTTTTCACCGACGCCAAATGCTCAATAATTCGATAAACAGTGTTTATCATTCGATAAACAGTGTTTATCATTCGATAAACATAGTTTTTCGATAAACATGGTTATAAAGTCTGCCTCGGGAGGCCGCTGTCCTGCAGATTTGCGCTCAAATTATTGGAGAGTTTGTTGTCGACACGGTGACAGTGTGTCCTATTTCATGACATTAAAGGAACATTACAGAATTGGTTTTTGCTAACAAACCAGTTGCTGGCAGTGTAAGCACTTTATATAATCCACCATATACATAAACTGACAAACCTGTAGAAGTTTGAGATCGATCGGCCATCTGGTTCACGAGAAAATAGTGAAAAACCGATTACACATTTGCATGTGTTATACAATGCATGAATAAAACGCTCATGAGCGATAAACTCCAATCGGAAATTAGTTTTATTTATTTCTCATCAAATATGGCAAATATGGGTTTCAAGTTCCCCGTTTCGGGTTTTCCGTCCTCCCACGACTAAAACAACATTTCTTACCTAACGTTATTCATCCTGTTATTAGCGCTTGTACGCCGTTGTGTTGGATGTGTAAGGAAATAAATTTCATATCCATATGATTATATTAGTCTACGTTTTAGGGATGCTGGTAAAATCTGTTAACGATTTTTACCTCTCGAAAGCTCGAAGCAAACATGAAACATGATGAAAAAAGGGGTAACAGGGTAGGATTTGCAGCCCGTTCGGCTCTATTTGGTAGTGGGGCGATTAAAGGCTTCGATAAAGCCACCAAGAGTAGTGCATGTAACAGTAACTTCATGGTTTGCAAACCATTGAAGTTGTAGACAATTAAGACAATACGGGGGAAAATTAATGTTAGAAACTGATCAATTTCAACTATTTCGCATGTGACATAGAAATAGTTACACCCAGGGCGGTATATACCTCGCAGGTACACGTGTATACCAGCTGCATTGACAAGAGCGCACAGCTCTGCAAGAGCGGGCACTATGGCGCCCTCTTTAGACGGTGTACGAATAACCATGTTTATCAAAAAACTATGTTTATCGAAAAACAGTGTTTATCAGTCGATAAACAGAGTTTTTTTCGCGATAAACTCTGTTTATCGGCGAAAAACAATGTTTATCGAGTGATAGACACAGTTATTCTCAATAAACAGTGTTTATCGACTGATAAACACTGTTTATCGACTGATAAACACTGTTTATCGAATTATTGGGCATTTGGCGTTGGCGAAAAACTGTGTTTATCGAAAAACTATGTTTATCAGTTGATAAACAGTGTTTATCGAAAAACTCTGTTTATCACCCCGAAAAACTCTGTTTATCAAGCGATAAACAGAGTTTTTCGATAAACAGTGTTTATCAGTTGATAAACAATGTTTATCTCGATAAACTTTGTTTATGGGCGAAAAACTATGTTTATCGGCGAAAAACAGTGTTTATCAAGATAAACTGTGTTTATCAAGTGATAAACATAGTTTTTCTCGAAAAACAGTGTTTATCGGTCGAAAAACAGTGTTTATCGGCGATAAACAGTGTTTATCGGTGATAAACAGTGTTTATCGAATTATTGGGCGTATGGCTTGCCATACACTCCAACACTGTTGACTTTAAAACCGTAAATGTGTTTTTACATGTTTTATGGGTAAGGTTTGCGTCTGGGTAATATGTTCGTATTTTTGTCAAAATGACGGGGGTGATTTGACGAACATAAAGAGGACCAGAAGAACCGGTTGACAAAATAACGTTCACTTTCTTCTGCCATTTGTTTAAGAATATCATCTTTTTGAACCGTTTAGATTTGGAGCATGTGTGTGAAAAGTTATTGGCTTTTCTTTGGGAGCTGTTTGCATGTTATCAAACATTCGTTTAGTCATACTTATGAAAGAATAGTTATACCAATATTTTATTTAATTATTATATATACTTAGATTTGCTGTATTATATTATTATTGTTTAATTATTTATTTAACAAAAAACAAATAACATATGCAGTATATTATCTCTCTTTGATAGATGGGGAAAGTGGAAAATTGCGGGGGTTGCGGCTGGTAGAAAAAATATAAATAGTCCAGGCCCATAAAGGTGCTTTTTTAATGTCGACCTGAATTGAATGGATTGATTTGGGCTTTGGTGGTGATGAATAGTCCATTAATTAAACGTAGCTTGTGACATCAGAGAAAACTTTAAATACGTGACCTTTGATGATCTTCCAACGCCGTGTTCCAAATCGCCGCTGCCCCCACTCCGAGAATCATCCCAGAGCATCATCGCAACATAACAAAGCCTACGGCTGGTTACCCCCAGATGGGTCCCAGGGTCCCGGTGATCCCTTCACGCTAGCCCGCTCTGTGGGTGCCGCGCCTTTGTTTACAAGCAGCCCAAAGATATAATGTGTCGGCGGTAAAGTTAAAAACTAAGACGATATAGGGGGCCTACATAATTTGAGGTATTCAGATTGTCTAAGTGATTTTATGTATTGTTCAAAACCCCATAGCTGCGGTCATTGGATTTTTCCCTATAAATAAAGGTGTCCTGGAAAAGAAATTTAAATCGTCCAGCGAATCGTCTTTGCGCACATCACTCAGATTAGTTCAGTAAATTTACCCCCAAAAATGCCTGTAAACACCAGAAAGGGGGGCGACTGTGTCGGGGGGCGACTTTGTCGGGGGGCGACTTTGTTGGGGGGGGCGACTCTGTCAGGGGGCGACTTTGTGAGGGGCGACTTTGACAGGGGGCGACTTTGTAAGTGAGGGGGCGACTTTGTAGTGGGCGACTTTGCTGGGGGGCGACTTTGTAGTGGGCGACTTTGCTGGGGGGCGAGATGACTGGTTTCCGAAGTAGTGAATGCCAGTCATCTCGCCCCCTGGCAAAGTCGCCCCCTGCAAAGTCGCCCCCTACAAAGTCGCCCCCAGCAAGCTCGCCCCCTCCACGTACAAACTCACCCCCTCACAATGTCGCCCCCTACAAAATCGTCCCCCGACACAGTCGCCCCCTGACAAAGTCGCCCCCTAACAAAGTCACCCCCAACACAGTCGCCCCCCTACGCATTTTTGGCTACTGTTTCAATGATTTTCTAAGGGGAATTTTTTATTGTTTTTAAGTTGATTCAAGAAAGGGAACCCTTAAAGACTTTATACATTTTTGCTGAGGATAACTTATTGAAAAACCACAATTTTTGACAAAAGTTATTCCGTTGTTCAAAAGTGGGTTTTTTTGCGGATCCTTTGGGTCGCATTAGCTTTCGGAAATTTAGTACATGTAGGTCGATTCGTGCATTGTTTTGCTATTGTTTCAATGACATCTAAGGGGAAATTTTGTTGTTTTTAACTTGACTCAAGACAGGGGATCCTCTGCCTAACTAATTGAAAAACGACAAATTTGTACAAAAATTCTCCCGTTGTAACAAATTATTTTATTGGAAAATATAGCTCTAGAAATATTTACTGACACAATCTTTACACTTAACCTAACTAAATAAAAGCCATAACTTAGGCTAATGAACATAAAAGATTTCTCACCAAAATATACTGTGAATCAGCCTACTGTGATAAAAAAAAAACATCAAAACTAAAATCAATTAACAAATAAACGTAAAACATATCTTACAGAAATATCATTAAATAATTAAACTTAAAAACATGTCATTAGAAAAACATGTCATTAGAAAAACATATCAATAAAATAAATAAACGTAATGATTTAACTTAAACAAATGTAATGAGCAAATCAAGGATAAAAAAAGCACTGACTAAAGATAAAAAAACAGACGAATGTCCAATAAAATAAATAAACGTAATGTCCATAAATAATTTAACTTAAACAAATGTAATGAACACGAGGGTCTAAAAGATTTCTTTCTATAATGGTAAAAGTAACTTTGTATCTAAGGGTTGTTTACATGAACATTCGTTTACATCGTGCGCAATGACGCAAAAGACCGCCCAACGATGGTCAGAATGGATACAGGAACACAAATACAGTTAGCATTACTTCAAATAAATTACACCATTCAGGACTTAATTAATGCTGTGTCCAAAACGGCGACACAGCGCACATCTGCCTATACTTCAACACCCCTGACAGACGCACTGATCTAGCTTGTTGTAGCTAGCCGTTGCCGAAGTCGCCGTTTTGGACACGGCATAATCTTCCAACTCTTGTTCATAACCAAGCGACTGTGTCGGGGGGCGACTTTGTTAGGGGGCGACTGTGTCGGGGGGGCGACTTTGTCGGGGGGCGACTGTGTCGGGGGGCGACTTTGTACTAGGGGCGACATTGTGAGGGGGCGAGTTTGTACACGGAGGGGGCGAGCTTGCTAGGGGGCGACTTTGCACGGGGCGACTTTGTAGGGGGCGACTTTGCGGGGGGGGCGAGATGACTAGTTTCCGAAGTAGTGTACTAGAGGGCGTACACAACACATCCATTTTTGACAGTCTACACTGACAGTGACAGTGACACGGCCCGCGACAAGAAGCATTTTTTGCCATTGAGAAAATGGTGCTGACACCCATCATACAACACTAAACTAACACTAAAACAGTACACAGGTCACGTACCAGTTCACACAGCCAATATTTTGTAAGGTGAAATTTGTATGTAATTTACCCAAATGCAATTGAATAGGGATTCAAACCCATGCTGGGACAGTGCGGTTACGTGTGTGAAAAACTGAAATTACTTCAGATAGAGGGATCAGGGTGGTGACCCCTCTAGTTCTGTTACAGTGTCAGTGTGAGCAGGTGAGTGTGATTTTAGTTTAAGACTATGTACATAAATGTATCTTCGCATTAGGTACTTCTCATGCACTGAAACGGTGTAACTTTTAAGTGTAGGTAAGGCCGGACAATTTTTTTCTGGCATGATGAAAGACGGAGCGTCAAATTTCTTTCTGGAAAAGATCATACAGAAAGGCAGTGAAAAATCATTGTCATTTTGTTTGTATCAAGAATAAATTAAAGTATTAAATATTGCAAAAAATATCGCACATTGTATCGCGAATCTTGCGAGCCACTTTTAAAAAATTACATTGGAAAGTCGTCCAAATTGCATCATGAAATGTGATGCGATACATGTGTGAAATCATTCACTGAACATTGTCTGACAATGGTTTGACCAGCCAGTGTCACATCAAGAATAGAATAGAATCAAAGACAAATATTCAAGAAATGCATTGTTCTTTGTCCATGTACTACAGAAAAGCCACCATTACTGATTTCAGAAGTCTTCAATAGCACCAAGCATGGACTGGCAGATTTTGCAGATTCACCAAAAGAGGTGAGCTTTTAATCCTTTGAACAAAAACCAACATGTTTTTGTTTCTCTGTACATTTATATCTCCTAAGTCTTTTTAAGTGAAATTTTAATCTCTACCAAACAATAGTTGTGTATTGATCTTTTTGATACCCAAATCTTGTTTTTTTCCCAAAAAATATTGTCATAAAAATATTTGTATTTAAAATATTGTTTATGAAAATGAATAGTGAATTTTAACTACTCGAGCACTCAAAACTATGTAACTAATTGCGATTAGTTTGGGAACAGTTGACAACAAAAACATACAAAGAAATGCAATCCAAAGCATAAACAGTGTAGACAAAGTGCAAGTACAGAGAACGTTCCATTCGTGGCTAGGGGATAACTTGGCAGTTTAACCAAAGACCCATCTGTGTGAGGTCTGGCAATTTCTTTCAAAGTATGTCCAGAATTGATTTAATCATAGAGCAAGGTCCTTGCTCTATGTGGTCATTTAACTGTTCGATAATGTGATACTCAGGTACCTTTAACCCAATCACATCATGGTTATTAGTTGATGCATGCTAAAGTATTGTTGGTTGTGCCTTTAACTTGACTACAACATTTATCTGATAGGCTGCAGAAGTAGTTCGTAATCTGCTAGACATTGGAATGAAGAGTATTCCAGCAGAGTTATGGTCGTCAACCCCAGTAGCCCTTAAAGCTACTGCTGGATTAAGATTAATCCCTCTCGATAAAGCACAAGGCTTACTGGATGCTGTAAGTACCTTACAGTAGATGATTTATAATCAGGGAAAACATGTTAGCCTTTTCAGAAAATTCAACAACAAAAACATGCATACCGTATTTTTACAATAAAACCGTAAAACAGCAAGGAAACAAAATACACTATTTCCTTGAAATAACTTTATTTCAAGGGAACACAATTATAGTTCAATTTTTTGTTTACCTGTCGCACACACACAATTCTGTTCTTTCTATTAAAAGAAAAAGCACCCTATAAGTGTCACGCATTTATATTGAAATGGGTTCAATTTACAATTTGGTAAATTTCAACAGTCATTTTTTCCCCCTCAAAGTAAAATGGAAACATGTGGACAAATTCGTTTGAATAAAAAAAAACAGTTGTTGTGGTCAGCCCTAAGTTGGTGAATCAATTCTGAGACTTTGACGCTAAGTCACACTTAAGTCTCATTATTTTGGGCCTTGACTTGGACTTGACAAAATCGACTTCAGACTTGCACTGAAAGACTCGATGATAATTCTGGCACAGCAGTTGTTGTTTTTTAACCTCTTATGTCGGGATTAATTTTCAGAATTTGTTTTTAAGAATATGATTGTAACAATAAAATCATGACTTGACCAAGTATATATAGTGGCTTCTGATATAGCGCTCATATCCGTCACTCAGTGACGCTCAAGGCGCTTCAACATTCAGTATTTTTCCTGCAAGGTTTTGTGGTGCGTTTTTGAAGTATGAGTGGTTTACAAGGTGCTGTGGTGCAATATGCAGCCAATCAAACCAGGAACACCGGGGCGAACCCCTTCTCTTTTCGATAAGTGCACTGGGTTCTTTTACGTGCATTACACAACACACGGGACCAACAGCTTTACGTCTCATCCGAAGGACGCCGCAATAATGGTTAAGTGTCTTGCTTAAGGACACAAGTGTCACGACTGAGACTCGAACCCACACTCTGCTGAAACAAAAACACCAGAGCTTGAGTACGGTGCTCTTATCCGCTTGGCCACGACACAAGTAAATAACTTTTTTTTCCCTTTTAAGCCACGACCACTTACGGCCATGGCATGCTGAAATCTTGGATTTGCCAAGAAAATGGAAACAATCATGGTAGGGTATCGATCTCTCATAATCATCATTTGCCAAACAAAGACGTAAGGACTGAATTGGGGTTTACGTAATAATTCCAGTGAAAGGGAGATTTCAAGCATGAATTCCAGCACCTTTGTACAGGGCAAACAAACACTGAGTGCACAATGGAATATCTAGGCTTGTTACCAAATCACCCATTGTTGGCTTCATGCCATACTGAATGTGCCGGGCATGTTATCACATCAACTTGTGGCATCCAAAGGACTTTTTTAAAATGGGTTTTGATAATTTTGCATATAAGGAGTGGTTAATAAGGAGTTGATTTTGGTTTGATTCTACAGGTCTATGAGTTACTTTTACATTCAGGTCTTCACACTGAGAGTAAAAAACATACCGTGGCTATAATAGATGGAATACATGAAGGGGAGTTCATCTGGCTAACTGTCAACTTCCTCAGAGGTTAGTTCCTAAGTAGACATGCTGTGAGTATGCCCATGGTTGCTTTTTACATTGGTAGCATGCATATCACAAATCTGGTTTGTTTTTTACAAAAACTTGGTATGTAAATTGTTAATATTTATTTATAAATATAAATCCTGTTTGTGAGTATGGTGACAACAAATACAATTTCATACTTTAATATTATAACCACTGACACCTGTATAAAATGCACTCATTCACTGGTTTACAAATCCTACTTTTGATTTAACCGTACAATGTTACAGATAGGATTGTGCATCTCTGTTTAGAACAGAACCTGGGCCTTTCGTTGACTTTCAATCCAAATTGAGAATCGGAACTGGGTACCTGGGATTGTCAGTGCCAGCCAGTGTTGTAGGTCTCGAGACCTGGTCTCAGTCTCGAGACTGTCTTGAGACGTATTTTGCGGTCCGTCCCAGTCTCGGCCTCGGCCTTGGCCTGCAAAAATCTTGGTCTTGGAACGGCTGGTCTCGGTATCGGGAAGACTGGTCTTGTTCTTGGTCTCGGTTTTGGCTGTCAATGTCTCGGTCTGGACGATCAAGACCCATCGAGACCACAACAAACAATGTTATTTTATGCACAGAATGTATGTTGAAGTTGAGTTGGCCAAGCGCCTTGTTGCTTATAAGGCCAAACAAAAGAATAGTTGTGTTTTCGGTTACCCGACTGTCCCTATAAAATCACACCGACCCTGTATCTTTTTATTCCCCAAAAACGATATAAAATAAAATCTTATGGTACCGACCCTAAACCTCATTTTTGTGCACATCGTCCTGGATTTTTTCTTTGTTTTTTCCTCTATTTTTTATTCATTCAGACATGATTGTCAGACACTTCAAACCTTTGCCATTTCGTTCCTTGGTCACTTCAATTGTATGTACCGGCACGCTGTGTCGTCCGAGTCATTTCGGATCGTGAGCTGATTTCGTTCCGTCCCCGTCTCGGCAAATTCAGTTGTTGTGTTCAAATATTCTAGCAGTGTGCTTGAAACAATTGCGCAAATCAAGGAGTGTCTACGCAAATTAAAACTTTACCTAAGCGATTGTGCACATTTTCCAACATTGCGCAATTGAATTTTGAACTTGCGTGATTACTATTTTGCATGGTTCTGTGACGTACTTGGGCTCGTCGAAAAAGGAGTGCAGAGGTGTTTTCAGAAATTTGTCACTCCGTTTATACAATACCAATTAAAAAGCTGAATTTGCAGATAAAGTTGGGGGTCAAGCATTGCAATTTCTGAAAGGTTTTTTTTTGCATATTTTTAATTAATTAAGAATCCATTAATAATGAGGAAAGTGTTTTGGAAAATGTTTGACATGGGTCAACACAAGCATGGTGCCCTGCTTCTGGCTGTAAATATGTGCAATACCGAAACGCTTTTGATCGTGACTTCTCGACTCCTGTCGTTGCATGCATGGGTCGTACATCCGTGTACATGTACATGTACCCTGTATGTGGGGTGTGTGTGTGTACTGTGTGTGCCGCATGTAAGCCTCGTGTAGTCGTTTGCAGCATGGCGGCACAGCTGGGGACAGGGGGAGTCTTCGCGTTGACGTGGGATAAGTGTTCCCACAAGGCCGCTAGTACTAACATGATGAGATCTCTACAACTAGAATCAACAATACAATCTGCATTCACACTAGGACACCCAGAAACAACAGACAAAATGCAAGCCTTCGCAACAACAAATTTGAGATGGTCAGTCTTTCAATTGAGCGCGCAAAATAAAAAAAATATCGGAACATTCACCCTAATTTTCAGAGCCATAAAAACTTTTAAGCAAAAAAAAATTTATTGCCTACCTACCTACCTTATTCCCCTGCCACAGTGTAGGAAACACAGGTATTCTTTTGTTCGGCCTAATGAACCTGTTTTCTCACACACGCACACACACCCATGTGTGTAAACACCGGCCATCGTGGACCCTCCTTTGTTCAACTCTTTGTGATAGCAACCGCGGACCACAATGATTTCCTTTGTGATAGCAACCGTGGACCTATTATCCCTTTTGTTATAGGTCCACAGTTTGAATGTGAATACCTACCCAAACACACACTAAGAAGCGCTAGTTTGGTCTTTATTCAGAACATGAAGGAACTAGGGGTACAAGTTTTTGATATGAGGGTGGAAATTGAAGCTTGAATGAAGACCAGCTTGCCTATTCTGAATGGTGCCTTTGCATCAAGTTATTTACTGGTTTATAGGCTGTTTGGTCCATGTTGCGCTTGCCAACATGTTGGTTAACACACACACAATGTGGATTGCACAATCCAACAGTCTCATCGTGTCAGGATCATCATAGTTTAGAACTTTTTCTTTGTATAATCTTCATCTGTTTGTGTCATATTTGTTATAATTAGTGATCGAAACAGATCGATCAGAGTACCGAATGCACAGTTTACATTCGCGTTAGAAGGTGACCGGTTTTGCAACTAACATTCTGCGGTGGAAGATAGTATGAGTCACTCTAAAAAACTTTTGTTAGGATTAAAAACGGGAGTTTGAGCAAAGTAATTAACAAATTACAAAAACTATTTTCCAAATGTGGAAGGTTTAGTTTTAAAATTGCTGGTTTGGAAATTGCAAAATTTCTTCCACTGAAGGAGTAAGAATATTATTCTTCTCGAACCGTTGAAAATTTGAGCAATGTAAAAAAAATGATATGGCTTACTGTTATAGTGTTGAAAAGTAAACTCGTGTAACAGAAGTTGTGTTCAGACACATTTAAAGAGAAGGGATTTATGGTTTATTTGTAATATTAATATGGAATTGCCCTTGTATATTTGTATATGGTTGTGGTTTATTTCTCTTTTGGAAGTGCTTGGGCTTGGTCTCGGTCCCAGATACCTTGTCGGTCTCGGGCTGAAAAAGTCTTGGTCTTGGTTCTGGTCTTGGATTAGGTGGTCTCGGTTTCGGTATCGGACTTTCAGGCCGTGACTACAACACTGGTGTCAGCTCTCTATTCTCTTTGTGTATTTTTAGCCAACCTGTAGAGGAGGAGCAGATGTCATCGCACTTTCCAGGATTATAAATAAAAGCTATACCCAGTCTGGATAGTCACAAACCAACAGAGGCAGCACGTCCCTTTTGTGCTGGTGGGCTACAACGTGTAAAAAGCAAATGTATTAAACATTGAAGATTAACAACTTGTAGAGGGATAAGATAAGACACATTTCCACCAACAAAAGGGATGTCAATCATTCTGCATGCATGCTGTCTGGGGCAGACATATTTTAAAGAAAACTTTTTAGTGAACTGGCTGTAGCAAACTGCAATCCAAGCCAAAATGATTGGGCCACGTGACCATAAACATATTTACCCTGTCCCCTGCTCCCTCGCTCAATGTTGTTAACCCCAGCTGGAGCCCAGACCTTTTTTGCTTCACTTCAATGTATCTTCTCTGCTCCACCAAAGACACAATAAACATACCATCCCCCACTCCCCCGATCAATGTTGTTAACCCAAGTTGGAGCCCAGACTAACAAGATATGGCCGAACTTGTAGCGTAGCAGTGGCCAAAGCCACCAATTCAGACATAGTTGTAGTTTTGTAACGAATGACTGGGACGTGGACACGGTCTGGGGTTGATACTTTACCTTTGTAATTGTTTTTGGTTGCAGTTTGTTTTTATGAATTTGCATATTATATCACTAGCTATTTTTTGTTTCCCTATTTAGATTAATAATTTTAAATGCAATTTTTAACCTTTGCTACATGTATCTTTTCTGTATTTTCTTTTGAGCCTATATCATTTTAGTATGCACATTTTCTACAACAGAAAATGAATGAAACAAATCAATGAATGAATACTCATTATTTGACTTGTCAGGAGTTCTGGGGTCATTGGATCATGCCACTAACACCATGGGGGTGTTGGACCTTGGTGGAGGGTCGACACAGATAACATTTGCACCTCGGTCTGAGGAAACAATCAAGCAAGGGATGCCACTGGGATTGATCAAGACATTCCGATTTATGAAAGAGTCTTTCCAACTGTACACACACAGGTTTGATATGCTTTAATGATTAAATTTTACAATGCTGCCATGTACAATGACAAAAAGCAATGCACTATATATCATTCAATAGTCGGAAAAACTTTCCCTTGATGTTTAAATAATAATTAGGTTAACAACCTTCCTATACACTTGGTAAACATTTTCAAGTAATTTGACCAACCATTTGAAAGCATTCAACTGCATGGATGAGTATGGTGGAACATAACATAGGTACATGTGTGTGTAACTAATCCAGAAGCAGTCTTCATATATAGTACATAATTGCATAGATTTTTGGGTGTTTTTGTTTTACTTGAATTCAGGGACTTGATGAAAACATCAAAAAGATGAAAAGCGGCCCATAGCAAAAGCTAGAATCAAGTTGCATTAAAGAACAAAGAGAAGGATCAATAATGTAATTCTATGAATTAGCGAAAAACTAGGGAAGTGAAGCTAGAGGTCATGGAGTCCTGAAACCTACTGCTAACTAACGAGAGCCCATCTGGCTAGACGTGCCGTTCAACAATACTTTATTGGCCTGGACTGTCAGTTCGCAGGTCACCATCTCCTAGTTGGACACTTAACATTCCTTCGTTCATAAAAATGCAAATTAGCTTTAGTCCCCAAGGTATAAACCCACATTGAAACCACTGAACAATGTTTTTGTTTTTGTGGTACAGTTTAGCATGCTCATTTGTTCCTCACCTAGAGTGAGTTTGCTACATGCTACAAGTACAATATTACATCGCCAGTTTCAGCCAAATTTTATCTTCAAACGTCTAATATTTATTGAAAAGGTCACCATTTTTAGTCCTGTCTTAAGAACAGTGTTGCCAGTACTCATATAATACCAAAACTTGCAACAGGATAAGATTGTAGCTCTGCACTAAAACAGCTTGTCTGAGTTTCAAGTACTCCTATTACAGCCATACAGAATGTTAAAGCCAGATCAGTTGCATAAAGATATGGACTGGTCAAATCCTCTACTATGTGTCTTCTCATCAATAGATACTGCAAGAAATACATTCACAGAACCAAACCTTTCAGGAACCAAAACAAGCACAAACTAACCTGACTGTTTTGATCCTTCAGTAAGCTTCATCACTGTGTAGTCTCATCCACTATTGCAAGATGGCTGAAAACTGTCATGGCAGCAGCAGGGATAGACATTTGACAAATTTAAAGCTCATTCTACATGTGCAGCCTCAACTTGGTACTCAATGTAAAATCTATAAGTACATGCACATTTGCACAACCATTGAGTGTCGCATGCAATTTTACCCTTGGCCAAATAGCCAGGACAGGAATTGACAAATGTTTCAAAAAATCAATTTTTATTACAATTTTTCCTTTAATTTTTACACTTTTAATCAAAAGAGTATTTATGAATGGGAATAAAGAGTAGTGAGCTATTTAAAACCTTATAGAGATGTGACCATGCGATAAAGGACTGAGCCGAAGGTGAGGTTCTTTATCGCACGGCCACGACCCTGCCGGTTTTAAGTGGCCATTTAAGACCTCGTTTTCACTCTTTTGTTCCCTTAGTCATACAGTGGGAATCTTTCATCCTATGGCTTCATATAATTCCAGTTGTATGGCAGGTTAGTCCTTAACATGCATTGGCAGATACAGTAAATCTAAATTCATTAGTCGTGCTGAGGGTTTCACAGTTTTGTGCCAAACAGGTAGAGTAAAATAATTGTTGTGCTAACGAATGGATTTAATTAATTTGTGTCTTATTCAAATTTGACATCTCACTATTTTCCCCCAGTTACCTTGGTCTTGGACTTAAGGCAGCCCGCCTGGGGACCTTGAAACTTGAACAGCAGAACAAGACTTCAGATATTACCAGTACTACTACTCATTTAAATGAACACTCAAGTAAGACATTAACATTTGTTTACCTTTTACCTTTACGACTAACATGACTAACTGACACAGGTCTACCTTCATGTACATTCTCTGGCATCTCTCAACAAGATCCTAACCCTCATGCTGTTTTAACATTAAATATTATTCGAATAATGAATGTGAGGTTATGCTGTGCATAATACATGGTATGGTCTGGCACGCAATAGTCAAAAAGGATGGGATGAAAATGCAAGATGAATAGAACCAAAATTGTGGGGGTGTTTTGAATATCGTCAATGATTTTTAACAAAGTTAACTATCTGCGTGTCATGACCGAGCAGTTTAGTGCATCGGACTCAAGTTCTGGTTGCTGAGTCATGACACTTGTGTCCTTGAGCAACTATAATTGCTTCTCATCACCCAGGGGTAAATGGGTACCTGTTAGGGCAGAGATGGTTCGTGTGATTGATTTAGCTTGGTGGACTACATACTGGCAGCACAGGCATAGGCTCCCCAGGGAGCTGAGATGGTTTAAGGAATGTGACCAGGGGTAATAATGTTTGAATCACAATGATCAGTCTTTAGAATTATATAAGAGTCGATTGTTATTATTACTTGATAAAAAAATTCTTTTAGCAAAAAATTGTGCAATGCAACTTTACAATTTTGCTACTCAAATAAAACTGACAAAATCAATCATACAGAAGTCTCAATATGTTTTGTTTTTGAGTGATTAATTACTAAACCTATTGGCTATTCGTTGTGGAAACAAAAAGAACAGACCTTGTGATTAATGACAGATTTAGCCTATGAGAAAGACTCTGCTAGGTTCGACTTGAGGCCATTAACAATTGTTTGTATTAACAGATTTATTAATTCATAAAAACAGTGACGATGTGTCGGCATTTTCACAAACTGGCAAACTCATTATGCATTGTTGTGTACACAGCACTCTGGATGCAGGTCTTGGTTTTGAGGGGGGGGGGGGGGTTCACAAAGTGGCAGATAAGTTTAGGAATTAAAAACTAAATAAAACAGTTACAAGAAAGACAAAAATTACAGTTCTGTATGATGATTGCAGAAGTCAGCTTTATTTTGGTAGTTAAATTTAAAGTAAAAAACAGTTCACAGTAACCTAAACTGTAGTTTCAAAAATAGTTTATCTTAACCATTTCTTTTGGGGCATTCCGAAAAATTGTCTGCTTCCACTCACAGTGTTAATTTTTGAAAAACCCAGACCCCTTTTTTATTTTATTTTATTTGTATTTTTTGTATTTATTATTGTTTTTGGGGGAGGCGTCAGAAACTCATTCTCTTTGTAGAAATTTTGAATGAAAGCCCTCTTTGATCACCATGAATCGGCCTGCCCCTCGACTGGCCCCTCTGCCATAAAGCCATGGCTTTTAATTAGCCATGGCATACAGAAACCAAGGCAGCTTATTCTCTCGTAATCCTGGCTTTGTCAGACAAAAGGATTTAGTGGTTAAGCGTGATTTTCTCAAAACATGTTTTTTTGGCTGTGGATGGATTTGGCACTTCTTGAAATTGATGACGATGTTCTAAATCTTTAAAACCCACAGGGAGCAACTTTTCCACCGTTTGTCTTCCACCAAACATGGAGGCTTCTTGGAACTTTGCTGGTACATCGTACATGACATCCTCATCCAACAGCCAAGAAGTGACTAATTTATTCAACCTTTGCTCCAAGGTCACCAAGAAATTCATTGCAGATCAAGTCTTCAGGCCAAGTGAAATCCAGAATCAGAGTTTCTATACTTCTTCATATTTTTTGGGGAAAGGGGTTGAGAGTGGTCTCATAGGTAAAGTAAAATCTTTTGTCATTTTAAATATTTTAAAACAATTGTAATTTTTTAGAATTACATGGCACTGTTATTTTAGGTTTTTTGATTATCTCTTATTTGAGGTTTTGTATGTTTGACATTCTTGTTTGACAATCAGTTGTAGTGATTGAATGAATAGACTACTTGCATAAGCTGCCATCGCTGAGGTCAAGCAATAGAAAAATGCATGTGTACAGGCCACACACCAATCTCTGCTAATGATAGGCCTTCCTTTGAACTCAGTCTGAGCTGGTGACGTCATATGCAAGGGTCTACTATGTCATTCTTTTTGCAAATTCTTTTCCAGATAGAGAGTTTGGAGGGATTATTCAGGTTAAGGAGTTTGGAAGAGTTGCAATAAAAGGTAAAGTTTGTCACATTAGGACTGCTGAAGAATTTTAGGTCATTTGAGTCCCTACAAATTAGTTCTCATTCATTTTAGAAAGATTAATATTGGATGACACATCCATTAAGCTCTGCCCTGTGATGCATTGACCAATCTTAATTCTGCTTCAACTATGTTGTGCATTGGTAATTCAGCCTGTGATTGCTTTTGAAGTTGACATACTGATAAAGGACCACTTATGAAAAGGCAATGTTTCAGTTTGTTGCCGACATTGTTGAGGCAGACTTAAATATTCCCCACCCCCTCTCAGATTAATACGTGAACATGAACAATAAATGCTATTTAACTGACATAATTATTGCATTAGAGATAAAGAGCAGTATGGTTATGTTGAGTTTAGTTTGAAAAGAAAAACCTTCATTATTTATAGAATTGGTCTTAAGTCCCATTTGTAAAAAATACTAGAAGATCACACTCACAATAGCCCTGGGCCAGCCAACCACAGTTCTCCTTTGAGAAGAACCAATCAGAGCAGTGACTGACTCTACACTGAAACCTCTGAACCCCTATAAATGGACAAACATGTATTACACTCTTCAGTCTCCTGACGATGACTAGAGCAAGCTAATCAAAACGTTGAGACCTATTTAGACTCACTCCGCGGCAGTGTAGTTATTAACGAGAAGTCCCCCCGATCCACATAGCGAAAGTAGTAGTCCTGCCCGATTTCCTACCTCCCGCCCAGGTAGTAGTTAATAAGCAGGACAGTTCTTTTCAGAACTGAGAAGTCTCCCAAATTCCGAATATTCTACTCTGCGGCAGTAGAATACAAAAGCAAGACAACTTCTCAAAGAACAAAATCTACCTAGCAAGTAGATATACACATGGTGTTACTGCAAACCAATTAAACTGCGCCAATAAAGTATCTAAACACTTACAAATGGTCAGATTTATCGGAACCTGAAATAGTATGCAAAAAAATAATTAAATAATTCGATTCACAGTTATCTTCTGCGGATTTTGACACCTCTTTTGTTGCGCTGCGATGTTGTTTGGCGGATTTCTGGGCACTTGAGTGGCTTAAGGTCGAATTTCAAAAGTTGCAAAAGCCCCTATTTACCCCAATTCCAGGAGGGAATAAAAGGCGGGCAAAAATAATGCTGATCTTATTCGTCACAGTACAACGCTCTTGCTTGAATAGGGGCTTTTGCAACTTTTGAAATTCGACCTTAAGCCACTCAAGTGCCCATAAATCCGCCAAACAACATCGCAGCGCAACAAAAGAGAAGTCAAAATGCGCAGAAGATAACTGCATCGGATTAATTAATTACTTTTTTGCATACTATTTGAGGTTCCGATATATCTGACAATTTGTAAGTGTTTAGATACTTTATTGGCGCAGTACATGTATATATATATTGATACCTCACCATGCAATGCCTCAAATCCCATAAAGAGTGAAATTGTTGATTAGAGCATCTTTTCCTGGTAGTGGGACAGGAAACCATGGTCCCTAATACCTATTAAACAGCTACTTGAGCAAAAACAAATTAACGGGAATGCTATTTATACTTTTTTATAATGTAATTTTGATGTTTGTACACTTCTTAATTTTTTGTAATTATCGATCAAAAAGTTAGGGCCCAACCTCAAGGTTTCGAAAAACTAGAAACAGTTCTGCAGTTGACGGCGTGCGTCAAAATGACAGTACTTTGACGTCGTGTGTGGGATGTTGCTTTGTTATACCTCCATGCTGCAACAAAGCGGCTATACAAAATGGAGCTCCCACATATGACGTAACATGAGTGATGGCATGACAGGGCTTTTCGCAAATCTTTCTGTAAAGCACTGGAGAAGGGTATTCAAAATTATTGTTTTTTACACAATTAAAACCTGTTTAATCTGATGTGAAATCAATTTCCTTATTGATTGAAAGTGTTTAAATGGATTTCAGCAAAGATCACTTCGTTGCCGTTTTCCTTCAAGTAGGTCTTTAAGTCTTTGATCAATAATACAAAATAATATATGTTGATTTATTTTTTGTTATTTGTTAGTCTTTAATAAGTGCTACCACTCTTGTCCTTGATCAATGCAGTTCAGGTTCTTGATGATCTTTTATTCAGCAGCTTCCCTTTCACAGAGCTGCCAACTAGTACGGATTTTCCGTATTTCATACGGAAATCAACCAAGAATACGGAAGTACAAATTAGCGTTTCAAAATACGGATTTGGAAAAAGCCGATCATACTTTTTAAGCCCCAGTGTAAATGCAGTACAAACAATGAGATCGTAATAAAAATGAAAGCCGCGAATTCACACGCGTTTCAGGGCTTATTAGGTACCATAACCTATTGCGCAAGGACTTAACTACTGCCAGAGTGATCTCCGTGCACTGAGACGTGTCTACCACGTCACACGGAGACACAATGCACCTTGTACAGCATACATTCTACAGTACATGTCTCACAACGTCACCCACACACATGGCTTTTGTAGAGACTGGCGCCGCAGTTTTTCTAATGCTCACGTGTATGGGATGCGGCGGCAAACAGACACTGTGATAAATTTTACTTCTGTAAGAATTAATGCGTGTTGACGTTGTTTAGTGTGTAAAACATCGCGATCGCTGCGTCAATTTATAACTTGAAATAAAAATGACAAAAAGAAAAGATATCTTCGATGCAATGGAGGCCAAGATCTGATGAAAAATAGTGATAAAAGGCGTAAAGAATGCAATGGGTGGATATGGAATTGGTTGGAAAGCCAAGTTGACAAAGTTGCCGAAGCCCTTCAAACACTTGACTGCCCTCCACTGTGGTATTGTAATGGTGTGTTTCCTGTGCAAACGTGAACATTTTTATTCATTTTAATAAACGATAGTACATAAACTAAAGTATTTTGATATCATTGATTGGAAAAAATTGCAGTATGGCTCTCCCCATGCACAGTGTAGCGCAAATTGCGGTCCGATACGCAAATTTTATTTTACTTTTTTTTTTTTTTTTTTTTTTTTTTTAATACTGACATAATTATTGGCTTTAATACATGTAATATGAGCAAAGCATACGTAAAAGGTAATTTAATTACCAGTGGGTAGTCGAGTACAAGAAGTGTATCGGCGCCGCGCAGAAAAATACTGATTTCATTGGCAAAATACTGATTTTCAGCCTAAAGAATACTGAAATGCCCAGTTATAGGTTGGCAGCTCTGCTTTCAAAGCTGTCTCTGAATGCTCTCTGCTGAACAATGGCCACCTTAAGGTGGTGCAGGGAATGGCCAGGCAGATTGAAGTGCTCAGCTACTGGTTTCTGGATGTTATTGTTTCTGATGTCAAACTTGTGGTTGTTCATTCGTTGTCGTAGTGACTGTCCAGTTTGTTCTACATACACTGCTGAGGGACATTGCTGACAGGAGATGGCATTTATTACATTGGTAGAGTTACAATTGAACAACAAGTGGCTTTTTTTATCCAATCAGGATGGAGAATCAACATTCATTATTTGTACCTGGTAGATCTTGTTCTGGAATACACAAAATGTTGAAGGAGACTTTGGGAATGGTGGAATTCATGTAAATAAATCCATAAAGGTGTTGTGGTTTGGGGCACCTACATGTATGGTGTCTGAGTGTCAGTTTGTTCCATTTTTTAACAGTTCTAGGTACAGGTATGAAGGTTTACACAGTTAAGTGCCTTTCCTAGAACCGGTAGTTGTTTCAATGAGCTGTTGGTTGTGAAGATCTTGATCTATGAGATCTTGGTCCTTTTTCGGGGAATATAGACGGTGGGTTATGTGCCAAAAAATTGAGTTAAATATAAATGTTTTCTTTTTGTCATCAGCTTGTGGAGAATTTGATGTGGGTAACCCATTTCTATGCATGGACTTGGTCTACATAAATACCTTACTTACACATGGATATGGCTTCAGTGCTGATACAGAGCTGGTGGTAAGGACAAGAATCCATGTAACCCTCAGCGTTGTGTTTGTTTTGAAGTCTTTATGCAATATAGATGCATGGAAGTATGCTCGTTGCCTTGCGACTCTTTCATTTTTATGCATTAATGTCCTGTAGAACGGACACATGGATTGCGAGCCTAAATCGAACATTTTTTGTCAAAAAAAAAAATTCTAGAGAAAAAGTGTTCAACTCTTCAAATTTTAATAATATTCACAGTTTTGGGTAACTGACATGTTTTCGAGTATAAAATGGTTGGAAAGAATATAGTCTTCCAAAACTGTTATCCCTTCAATGAAAACTACTTCGAGTGCGTTTAAGCTGTACCCATCAGCTCTAAAATTGCTTTCATTTATCAACAGATGAGTGAACAGATCCGTGGATTTGACATAAGCTGGGCATTAGGTGCAACCATCGACCTTCTTCATACACACTGGGACAACACTGGACATTTATGATACATAAAGTATTTCATCCTGGCTGCTGTTCTCTCCACTTTTTTATTATAGGTGCATTTATAAGCCTTTTTTTACAATTAATATTTTGAGTTGAAAAATTCAGACTATTTTTAAGTTTCTGTGGTTATTTGTTCTGTGCAATAAATGTCTGTCTTTTTTCAATTTTTCCGCATTTCAAAGAAATAATACTCGGTGCTACAGTACTTAAATTCTATTTGTGCTCAGTCTCATATTTGTGAAAAGGTTTTTGTACTCGTACCTGTGCTTGCAGGGATAAGACATTTCAAAACTTGTTATGTCAGCCTGGTAAAAAAACTGTTTATTTTTCTCTAGATATAAAGAAATCATGCTTTTTATATATATTTTTCTAGTGCTGAGGATAGTCTGCCATATTTAAATTTATAACTCAAGTGATGACCAAAAGGTGCAAAGATGACCATCATTTTAGCATGCATGTAAAAATACCTCCTAAATTTTGGGTCAGTTTAATTAATTTTTTCAGCAATGCCTGTCGCCCCCGAGTACTCACAGAAAAAAAGTCATGTACTTGATTCATACTATTGTACTTGTCTCACAGAAAAGTAGTTGAATGGAAAGGACCCAACTACAACTCATTGGATGTGGTCAGTTTAGCTTCCCTATGAACCAGTATTAAATAGGGTGAGCTCTGGAGAATGAGTTTGTACTCCAAGGATCCAAATACACTTGTGGCAGTCTCTCATAATCTTGGTTTGTCTATAAAAGGACAAAGGTCTGGAATTGGGGATTACACAATAATCCCCAGAATATTGGGGATTACACAATAATCCCCAGAATAAGGGAAAATTCTGAGCATGCATTCCAGTACCCTTTCTCCATCTTTGTTACTGGAATGTCCTAGTGTGTTTACATGTCTACCAGAAGAATACCTGAATTTTTTTTTTAAGGTTGTGTGACTTGCGTTTGTGTTTCCGTAAAAGTGTTTGTTGTTTGTTGTAGACACATCTTCCAGCATTAACTGGTTAACCAGGTAACCCCCAAATCACACTGCTGGGGGATGCTATCAGTATCCTGTTACCAAGTGAGTACATCATTCGCACACACACATTGCTCACATGCTTGGGCTTTTTGTTAATTCCAGTTAATTTCTAAAGCTTCTCCCCATTTTTGTGTTATATTGCTGGAATGCCCTTGTTTCACTGCTCAAAGGGAATAAATTGATAAAAACCCTATTTTACTTGTAATTTTTTCAAATGGTGTGAGAACAAATATATTTTTAATCAACATCATTATGTGGATTACTGTTTGGCAGAAATGTTTATGTGAAAAAAGCATATGATTTTGTTAATAATAAATCTGGGGTGGGGGGATTGACTCGGAGCCGTAGGACAAGTGTACTGGTGGGGTACTACACGTTAGATTGTTTATGTTCTATTTTGTGCATGTTATTTTGTATGTACATGTATATGACACCCATATCAATGAACTGTTGTTTAATAACAAGACATATTAGTCTTGATTGATACACCAGTGACATTTATCAGGAAAGTAATTCTTGTAACATTTTAAGGCTTACTTATACATGTAAGGTGTACAATGGGCGAGTTTAAAATAAATGTTCATGTTTTGTTCATGTTTAATTCAGGTCAAGTTGCTGTGCTCAAGTAAAATTTTCTTTTATCATCGATGTTTTGTCTTTAAATGGAAAGTTCATCATTGCAATTCATTCTACTCATCTAGTTTTTAATAGAAACCAACCTGTATAGCTTTCCACAAATTGGATGGTCACGTTTTAGTGAAAATAGCAAACAAAAGTTTGTGTTTTTGACAGGGATTTTGTGTCATATTTTGGTTATTTCTGTTGTGGCAATCAAAATAAAAACAGTGATTTGAGGGGTGTTCAAATGCTGTTTTTGACTTCGACAGTTTCAGACAAATATTTTTCAGGGGATATAACTGGTTTTGGACTCTATAATAAGTAAAGCCATTGTGTCTTATTTTTTTATATAAATGCAACATGTATTTCTACAGCAATATCACTGGGGCACATAGAGGGTCTGCTTGACAAATTTCTGTCATCATCTTGAATGATATTTTATTATTTATTTATTTTGTTAAGGTACAATTAGGAGACAATGGTTTTGTGTTAACAGTCATTTCATTCCCATCCTTTAGTTTTCAATGAATGTGTCAGGAACCAAGCTGTGAAAATTTGGTTGTCTTGAAGTATGCTAACTGTATAAAAAGGGCTACTTGATGACATAAGTGTGCTTTTATTTTGTTTAGGCGTCTTTTTGCCTTTTTATTTTTGATGTTTGGCCAGTTTTTATTGTACATCATGTATTTGGAATGTTGTTGTACTTGTAATGTTTGGCTGTATTATACTGCCATCTGTGTGTATTACGAATACCGATTCTCAATATAGAATAAGGGGCCAGACTATTGGTGCTCGATATGGAGCATATGGTGATCCCCCCCCCCTATTAATTTGTTATTGTGCGCTTGGAGTCTCAGGAAGTCTTTAGAGGATTTAAGGGGGGTACAAGAGGGAAATAGTGTTAAAATATGGGAACATGGAGGGATATACCCTCTGCCCCTTATCAAGCACGATATAGCATTAGGTCATTATCAAAGTGGTAGGTCATTATCAAAGTGGTAGGTCATTTCCAAAGTGGCAGCTGTTGCCAAGGGCACCCAATGCTTTAATACACGTTAACAATAATTCAGAAATGGCTGAAGCTTAGTTTATAGACCTTTCTTTTGTAACCGCCAAGCCACAAGTTTTGTCAAAGTATGGTTGACCTTCACTGCAACAAATACATTCAAAAGCTCAAAAGTATACCCATATTATCACCGATAAATCAATTGTGCTACACAAAACATTCTTCATTAAAAAAAAAGGTTTAATGCTTCATTAAAAAGGGCAACCTTGTTATACATTTTGTGATACTCAAGGCTGTCCATACATGGTGGTCAAAGTTTGAAAATATAAGAAAGGTCTTTATATTAACTTGGCCAGATGCTGCACAAAGGGAAGGAGGGGGGCAAGCAGGAAGAAGACGTAATTTGGGGGAGGGGGCTATTTAATGCAATTTGGAGGGGGTAAGGGTTCTGAGTGGGGGGGGCTCCCCCTCTCTGGTTACGCCACTGAATGCTACATAGCAAAGTGTTTATTATGGTTATGGCCAGCAACCTGGTTCTCCCAACAAAACTTTTCTGCGCTAAAACATGGTTGCTATCAACACAGGAGACCCCTACAATGCCCTCACTCAGGTTAAACTTAAGACACAGTTGTCATTGAACACATGATGGTGCTATCTGTTGTGACGCTTCAGGGCATGACCCCATTATAAACACTTGCTCCCATCATTTACTGTTTATATTGCATTCACTGGAGTGGTAAATTGTACCTCCAGCTATATGTAAAGGAGTAGATTAAATTGACACCAACAAAGGGGGGGGGGGTTTACTGGTTATGTCATAAGTTATTATATATAGGAGGTGATGACATCATTATATTTGGGAGATTATTGCACCACTACCTTGTAGTATAATTTGTACATGGGTAATTAAGGGAAGTAATTTGTTATAAAAGGGGAAGGATTTTTGGGAACTGTGTGAATGACCGAAAAGCTAAAGTCATAGCTTACACTCTGTACTCACTATCATTGTATAAATTAAGTCATGTTTTAATAATAAATGGAGCCTAGACTCTGCTGGAGAATCAATACATGACGTATGGACTACAGTTATTGAAGCACTGTTTATGATTTCAAGTTAGAACTAGTGAGTCAGCTGTAATACTTTAGAGATTTGTGGCCTACAACCGCAGGACGCACCGTCAACGGATCTTTTTAAAATTCCACGCTACCATTGGTAATTTTAACTACCGATTGCCAACGCTTGCGTCACACTATTGTGCATTTTGTGGAAATCTCATATAAAGGTGCATAAAATACATACATGAGAAGAGCAGCGTTTATCACAACTGAAGATGTCATCATGACATCAATTGACTACAATAATTGGAAGTGGAGTGATGGAGAAGCGTTGTTCCCAATGCTAAAAAGTCTAATGGGCAAAAACCAGTCAGCCTGAACATGTTAGCAAACACATGGCAGTCTTATGAGCAAGCGAACTCTTCATTTAAGGTTACAAGAACTTGGTTTTTAGTGGAAACGGTACACGTATATACTGATGTTGCCTGAGCACTGCTTTATTAAGAAATAATTGCAAACATTGGGCCAGTTGCATAATAATCGTTGGTCATCCTCGCGCTATTGTGTAAACCAAACCATCCCAAACAACTCCATAAATAAAAAAACCCAAATTTTTCACTTTCTCTTGATTCTTACTAATTAAAGGAACGTACACTTTTGGTTTTTTTAGTTGTTCGATTGTTTTAATCCAATATAAATGTAGATATATACAATAAAACTAACCTGTGAAAATGAAATTTCAAAAGGTGGTAGGTTTTTGAGAAATCGTCGAAAATCACAAGCGGTTTTGTCCACGCAGGAAGAATAATCCGTAATTGAAATACACAATCTGAGAAAAGTAACGCTTCTCAGATTCAAATTTTGGGGGAAAAAAACTGATATCTTTTACCATAACCACATTTCTTCGAAGTGAAATAATTCTAAAAATGCTTCATACTATCGTGAGCTGCTGTACTTCTAACCAATTAAGTTTTTTAGGCAATTAATTTTAAGAGTGATTACCAAATGCATACCTTCCCTTTAAACACTTGCCACCAGGAATTTCCCCAAAATGTTCATGCTCACCAGAAGGATAAATTTTCTTAATTCTTAATTTATTTTTTGAGGATGTAACAAAGTAACCATGACTAAACTGAGTACAGACACAAACGAATGCTGCGGCCTAGTGATTCGGTTGGTAACCACTGTCACCTCGCTAAACGTGGATTAGCCACTGGTAAATGTTACTGTCTTGTGACATTAGTATATATCAAGTTAAATGAAGGCATCACTCCAGTCTTTCAAGCAATTGTAGCAATCTTTCGCACACTTGGTGTTTGCGGAGGCTGTGTCTATTAACCAATCGATGAAGAGATCTTTGTCTTTATTCAACACAAGAAATTGCCCCAGGACATTGTATGCCTAAATAGAGAGATTAAACAAAACAAGACAAAATCAATGACAAGTAGCTGCACTGAGCTGCATAAATTAAAACAATGACAAATGCTTTCACTATAATACTTTTAACATAATTTGTCACTTTGTGTGATACAGTCACATATTTCAGGGGAGTCAGAAAGGCATTATAGGGGCCTGAGGGGCAGCAGGAATTGGCAAGGGGCAGACGGCCTTGATCCCATGTGCAATCTGACTAATTTTGCCAAGGGGAGGCACCAATACTAGTGCTGTATGTTTTACAATATCTGTAAGGCAAAAAATAAAACAAAATAAATGTTCTGTTTCAGATTACATGCCATTTTAAAATAGGGTCAGCTGGTCAGGATTGAAAATATGCAATAAATATTGTTTTCATTTTTATTCTGAGCAAAAATTATGGGGGAAAAAATCATTTTCACAAGGTGATATTCATCTTGTGAGTTACTGGACCCAACATTGCTTTTTTAACATTTGAACATTATCTAAAAAAGCAGCAGCTGACACAAAACTGCTCCAAAAGCCACCAAAGACCTCTATAATATACTTTAAACACACGTGGAAGATGTGCACTGAATCTTAGTGCTTTGTGAAATCGAGCCCAGAATTGGTTTGATGACAACAATGTTGAGCTAAAGTCACTGCTTCATGTATGCCAAAAGGAAATGTTTCTGCGCCTGGCGAAACGAGTTTATTCCACATAGCACGCTGAGCAAAGATTTAATGGCCAGATAGTAAGTCGCCACTGAGAGTTACCAAGCTTAATTTTTAATGTTTGTGGCCCTTCTACTACGCTTCAGTAAATAGGCCCTATCTATTTGGCTTTTGCACATTTTTCTGCAATAAAGTACATTGTAAGCACAAAACTTGGATTAAACCTTTAGCACACATACCGCCCGCAGCCGCCCTGCCTATTTTTCCATAAACTGCCTGCAACCGCCCTCGAAGTTTGACAAGCTGTATTTTAAGTTTTAAACGTGCGATCAAAATGCAGCAAACAGCCGTAGGGAGAGTGCAATCTCAAGATGACAATAGTCCAAAAATAGCACATGGACCCCATAAGAACAAATTTCACTGTCCACCTCCAAAGTTTCAAAGGTCGGAAGTCCTATCACCAACGCATGTGAGGCACAACAAGTATCCGTTTGCTGTGTTTGTGCAGTGCCAACCATATTGTACGTACCACAAATCACGAGCGCAACGGTAATGGTGACTTCATTCAAAAGATAATTTCATTCTCTACAAAATAAACTCAACTTGTAACACAAGAAAATAATCACAAATAAAATTATCTGAGGATTTCTATGTATGACTGAAAATCTTGTGAAATCCCGTGGCGCGGTGAGGAGTGAATGACGCTATGTTTAATAGTGCATGAGTGCTAAAGGTTAAATACCAGTAAACTGCATTAGGAAAAAGGAGATCCATGAAAAAATCTTGAAAATCAAGTGCTTCGATACAAAAGAAATCAGTGTGTACTTTACCTTCTCAAAGCCTTCTGCTCGTAACCTTTCTCCATATTTTACTCCAATACCTCCAAGATCTGTCACTAACTTTTCTCCCATTGGCTCACTCACAAACTGCCTGTGCTTCTTAGTGGTTGTCTGTGCTCCATCAGCCATAATTTATCAAATTAACCTACATGTATGAACATCAGGAATAAACATTTCGATGAATTAACCATTTCTTGTCCCTTGATAAAACTTACATTACATGTACTTTTTTGTTGGGCCTACATTTAAATACATTGTTACTGTATGTTATTACAACGCTTGAGCAAACTAAATGACGCCATGCAATGAGGCCTGCTGGAATTTCACCTTAAAAGGTATTGTACACTTTTGGTAACAGCTCAAAATCAGTGTCCACATTTTGTCTGATTCAACATATGCATGAACAAACAAACCTGTGAAAGTTTGAGCTCAATTGGTCATCAAGATCACAAGAAAATAGTGAAAAGACACTATGTTTTCTGTTTTTTCAAAATATTGTGCGTGATAAAAACTATTGTTTTACTAATTTCTCAGAAACGATAGCATTTTAGGCAGAAATATTTTAAGGAACCCTTTCAACCATTACTTACTTTAAATCATGTAAGTTGTGTATGAATCTGTGAACATTGTGTTTTTCGATCTTACCAATAGTGTACAGGGCCTTTAAAGAAGTATTTTCATTTCAAATTAAGAATCAATAGTTTTTGAGTTTTTGAGTTGCAACCCCTAGTTTATCTGTTTCAAACTTCATGCAAGCAGAATTCACCTGTGACCTCTAATATGCTGTTACAAATTTAACCATAATACAAACTTACATGTAACATATATTTTTTGACCTGTTTAACAACATCTGGTAAGCAGCAGCAGACTGAAAAAGGCAGGAACCAAAGGAGTTCTTATTAATATTAATAGTGTTGGCCAGAGGGGTGTCTGTGTGTCTTTTGAACACTCTGCTTTAAATTTAGACACCCAGATTTTAAATTGCCAGAAAACTGTGGACACCCTTTTACCAAATCCTGGCTAAAACCTTGGTAAGTACGTTTCCGATATATTACCACCACAGGGAATGCAGATGTCAGTTCACAAGGTTTGAATTACACGGATCTGTGTTTTCTTCCCACAGATAATACATGACAGTGTGCTGGATTTTGGTTCCTTTCTTGCAGTTTGCTCAGCCACATTTTCCTGGTTTTGTCTTGCAATACATGTGTTTTGAGGTTGTTATTTTTTTGTAATTTGTTTTTTAGTGCTGTATAGGAATTCTGGTTGTGACAAATGAAAGAAGTGGAAGTTTGCACTTGATCCTCAACAAAAACTAGTTTCAGTTCTCTTTATTTGTTTACATTGGTCCCCCTATTATGTGAGAAAAGAAATTAAAACTGGATGGAACAGGAATGTGTTTTAATTTTGCAATTGTGTAAATTCTCAGATGATTATTCCAAAGCTGGACATTGTTTTGCCAACTACATCATTCTGTCATGTATGCACAGCCCCTTAAAGGCAAAGTTTTACCTTTGGTTTTTGGAACCGATCAGAAATGTTTAAATCCTATATAAATGTAGATTTATACACAATAAAACTAACCTGTGAAAAGTTCATATCAAAAGCTGGTAGCGTTTTTGAGAACAAAATCTGGAGCGGTTATGTCCATGCAGGAAGAATAATCCCTAATTGGAATACACAATCTGAGAAATGTTCATGCATAATTTGTCAGATTGAAATTATTTTAATCCCTTTTTCCTTTTTATTAGAAATAAATCGCTTCTCAAAACACTTCACATTATCAACAGCTGCAGTGCTTCTTACCAAGTAAGTTTTTATAGTTATTAATTTATTGAGTAATTACCAAAGGTTTACCCTCCCTTTAAGTTCTTTTCAATATCTGAACCCCAAGAATACTTGTTATCAAGATAGCCAAAGTTTCACAAGTAATGCTCTAAATATCAAAAACGATAAACAGTCTTTGTTCATACAGTGTAACAGGTTTCTGTACAAGGAAATAAAAATAAAGAAAATGCTTGAACTTTAATTTAAAAGCATTACAGTCAAGTATGAACGTTTGAACATTAACAAACAATAGCACTGCATGCTTCAATAACAATACCTTGAGGGGAAAAACCTGCACCACAACCTTCTCTAAAGTTTAAAGCCTCAAAATTTAATCTATCCAAATAAGTACCTCTTCTTGATGACTTTATTTGAGAAAGTACAGCAACAATTTGACAAGTACAACATCGTATGACAGGGCGGTAGGCTTTCCCGTGTCAAAATACATTTAACGGCTGTTTGAGGTACAGCACTGAATTGTTCACTCTCTGTGTAAATACATAGGCTTAAAAAATGTCACAATTTAAACGGCCGTTGGCTAAACAACAGCAGAAGAGGCTAAGAGGTTTCATATTTTATGGTGAAAATCTTTCGAAAACTGATAACTAATCTAACTTTTTGGAAAGGCTATCATAGTTTACAGTAAGTTTTTGATTATTTTCAACAAGAAAAGTGATGTTAGAATTAGTCCCTCGAGTTGGTACCAGCAAAGGCTGCTGGTTCACCCAGTTTGAATGACCTAACCACATCCACCCACACACCCACGGAAGGACATGTTGGAAACAGTAAAAACAATATGTGGGCCATGTCAAAATTACTTTTGTAGTCTTCCTTAGATCTTCCTCAGTATATTTCTGTATGTAGGTGGTGCCCAGCCAAGGTCATGGGGTCTGGATTTGTGAAATTGACAAATTAATACTATTCCTGACTTAGTGCATTTCTCAAAATTTATTGCATAGGTGAACAAAATGGGTTTGGGCATTTCTCGTTATGACGATATATCCGCAACACTTAAATGTTATGATCATGTTTGCCGGGTGAATTTATTTTTATAAAGTTTTAATCAACTTGTGGCAATTGCAACTTTCGGTTATGCATGAATCTGTACAATGGAGCCTGGGGGTTTTATTAAAGTGTATGAAAAACATGCAAACATAACAATATCCATATGATTTGACTCGGTTTCGTGCTGCAATTACCACCAATCAACTAAACAAGGTTTGATTCTGTCTGTATCGGACTTTACTGCCTGCGTTCCACTAACGCTTGAGGGCGCCCTTCACGTTTGACGGAAAGAAACGATAGACTAACTCCATGGTTTCAACAGCCATCCGGCTCGAATAATTTTGATGAGCATTTTTCATAAATACACTGTTTTAATCCTTATCCTTTTGATGTAGAGACTTCACACGTATTTTGTAAACACCCCGAAACCACAGTCATGTAAGTAATGATAGTTTACTAGGCTTATTTTTATAATAACTTGGTCAACAACGAGTTCTTCTGAGCCTTTAGATTTTCACTGTATTTTATTATGTGCCTCGCTCAGTTTTTACCCACATCTGTCCAGAATCAGCTGGTTTTCTCTCTAAATCTCAGACTTTTGGATCACCCTAAGGTATAGATATATCCATTCCTTGTTGTCATTGCATAAACTAGTGTTTTTCTGCCATTCTTATAGTATATTTAAGAGTAGAGGAGCGATACCTGTTTTTAACTGTAAAACGGACCCCACGTGACCTCAGTGTTGGAACGATCCCTATATTTAAGGTTTTGGCTGTTTTCTTCAAGCTATTACCGTTTTGAAGGTTTTTCGTGATTATAGTTGTTTTTACATAAATATCGTTAGTTGTTCAGATGTAAACAAAGGTTTTCTCTGTTCTTTTTTGTTATAGTTCATCGTGGAAATAAAGTTTGAACTGGAAACCGAAGCTCTGACCTTTGGCCATTATTATTCTTATTCCTGCGGTTGACACTATCTGGCGGAAAGTAAGCTAGCGCTCCCTTGGAGATACGCCTTCGCAGATACCAGAACACTGTCATTTAACAAAATATTCTCTTTTTTAATTCAAGACTGTAGGCTTTTAGAGAGATTGTACTACCTGGGAACTTACATGTAGTGTCATGTCAAGTGTGTTACGACCGAGTAAACAGTTCGGCATCTAACCCGGCATTGAACCGCATTGAACTGGGCAACGGACCACCCAGCTGACTGCAACCGGGCAACGAACCGCCCAGCTGACTGCAACCGGGCAATGGACAGCCCAGCTGACTGCAACCGGGCAACAGACCACCCAGCTCACTGCAACCGGGCAATGGACCGCCCAGCTGACTGCAACCGGGCAACAGACCACCCAGCTGACTGCAACCGGGCAACAGACCACCCAGCTGACTGCAATCGGGCAATGGACCACCCAGCTGACTACAACCGGGCAATGCTTCGATTTGTCACAATTATTGCATGATACATAGTATGTATTACAATGCTCTTACTATTTTCTGAAAAAAAATATTGGTGAAGAATTTAATGGTCATCACGGTATCTGGTAAATTAATGAGGTAATTTACATGTCTCCATACTGGAAGCTTTCAGGCCACAATGTTTGGTTAAACTATATACATATGTAATTGCAACCCCCCACCGACAAAAGAATCCAGTATTTGTAAAGTTCCGTTCAGGAATTGAACTATTTAAACTTGTCATTTTACCTTTTTCTCGATAACTAATCTAGTTTGTTGTTTGACGTAAGATGATGAAAGATCCCTTGTTGAAGTTGGGACAAATCTGAATGCTCTTCATCAATTTGGCTGACAACCGACACCGTCGGCTGTCTTCTACAATAAGAATGGTCGTCCATTTTTTACGAACGCTTCACAAACATTTGCTCCGTATCTGGTAAGTTTTTGTCCTTTTTTCTTCAAAATATTTTCTGAATTATGTTTTGAGTGTTATGGTTGGATTCCTTCGACATTGAAGATCAAGCCCGTGTTCTTAGAATTTGTTTCATGATTTTTGAAAGTGGTAAAAATTGGGCAAATCTGGTGACTAGTCTGTCAACATTGGTCGAAATTGCACGTATGGTCGAATTTAGTGCTCAATGTCTCGTAACCCTCCGGTCTTGCGACCGTCGGGAGAGGAGGGTTACGATTATCGCAACTAGTCCTTTGTCTGTTTGTTTTAAAGTGTCTACTTAAAAAAAAATTTGAGTATGTGCTTGTGCATTGAGACCTGTTGTAATATTTTGTTCCTTGTGTGGCTCGACTCAACCACGGACCTTTTGGTCCTTTTGGTCCATGTCTTAGTAACTAGGGACCATTTGCCTCCACAAGTTCTAAATTAAAATGGATCCCTCTACAGTGTGAGTGTCATGTTTGTTTAAATCTTATTCTCGATATCTATACTAAGTGTTACTTGTTAGTTGCGATAACGTAACCCTCCTCCCGATGTCGGGAGGAGGGTTACGTTATCCCAACTAACTTAGTGCTGTTAGTAGGCATGTCACTCACGCGCTGCCGTTCGTCAGCAGCCCGTGATTTCTGTGTGCACCATGTGTACATTGAGCTCCATGCAAAAGCGACCGTACAGTTGAGTGTGGTGCATTGGTGCACAATGTAGCCTCTTAAAAATCGACCCCCTACATGTGTTAGCGATGTTTTAACTGGAAACGAGGTTGTTATATAGAGAGGTTGAAGCTCTGGCCAAGCGATTACGTGCAAATAATTTTCCAAGATGGCGACCAGAAGTGGTTCGAAGCGGCTAGGCAAGAACTTGTAATTTTCTTAATGAATAAATGCAGATATAAAAATTATTGTCCCCCCATATGAATTTACAGTTATTAATCTTTCAATTCATGTATGAAACTTAAACTTACGCCTTCGGTAACGATCGTAATAAACGATAAAGCTAGCCGGTTTCCATCATTTTTTCCAGCTCCCACACTCGGCGCTGTGGACACCGATGTGGATTAGCTGGACTTCTACCTATTTTTCAACTTTATTGCCTTCCCATCAGTGATTATTGAAATAATCAGGCATTTTCAAGTATTTGTTACACAAAAATAAATTAAGATAGCACTGTACATTTTTTTGCTCCTTGTAATATGGCCAGAAGTCCATCAAGAAAGCATCATTTAAATATTTATGACGAAACTTTCATTGTTGAAAATTGCAATAAAAAATTATGAAAAACTCTAATTAGGCCCGTCTTTTGTGAAAAATACCGTAAATTGGGGTATATTTTTGTACTTTGTTTTTTAACATAGCTCGAGAACGGAATGTCGGATTTTAGTTTTTTTTGCAGTTCTGAGTTTCTTTCTTCATACTTCTTCATTTAGAAATGATTTTGAGCTATAAGGACACATGTTACTGTTAGGTTGTATTCTTTATACCGATCGCTCTTGCTGAGCTGAGTGATAATAATTACTTTTTGATACTGTGGAAAAATAAATGAACCTTCCCTCTTGAACCTTGAACACACCATGGAGGTAGGAATTAAATTAATTTAATTTAATTTAGTTTAATTCCTACCTCCATGAACACACTAATCTGCCAGCGCGATCTTGGATTGTGCCCCTTGTCCCCCGCGCCCCTCTCCCATGTCTCCCGCGCTTTGTCACAAGAAATTCTGAACCCACACAGTTTGTGAGCAGACCTGTTTTTCGACATTCTTCCCAAGGTTTTGAGCAAAAGTATCACTTCAGACAGAAGTTAAGATCGAGCAGAACGCTACTTCGAACTACCCCTTTCAACCGCTTGACGTTAATCCTCTTCATACATACAGCATTATTTTACGACAAGTGGTGAGAATTAATATAGTTTTTTTGTCAAAGTTTGCGCTTGAGCTATCCTGCGCAAATTCGGGAAACAAAATTTGCGCCGTAAAAAAAATCGCACACCGCGCGAATTTCAAAAAGGGCCATTTTCAAAGATTGCGCCCAGCTTAAGTAAGTACGACGACCTTCACCTGACTAATGTTGGTCAGATCACATAGAGCATGCAGCGACTGTGAGTTGAATCGAACTAATTCTTAATTGATCATCACATTATAAAATCCGCAATAATATAAACTTACCTTAAAAATACACCAAGAAACACACACAAAATTTAGTCAGAAACGTGCAGCCAGATTTGTATGTCTTTCGTCTCAAGGAACTGTAACGGGCAATCACCCGCCAGATCTCGTGTATAGCCTTTAGTCAAGACGCTTGAGGCTTCACGGATAGTACGAGCAGCGCCACCACAACAGCAAATAACACGAAAAGGACTGGACAGTCATAAAATCGGATTGTTGAATATAACGACTAATAATATTGATGAACAAACTGGTAAAGGCACTTCGCAGCTAGCTCCAGCGGCCTTCCCTTATTGTTTCCGTTTTACCAGCGGTTCGGTTTTGTTTGTGTTGCGTATGCATCCGGCAAGCTACGAGCGCTTTGGCTCAAGACTACTTCCTCCCTAAACTTGGTTCCCAGTCTGTGATCGTTTTTCCTTTTGTTTATTTTTTATTTTTTTATTTTTACCTCTGATCTGGGACTTTTTAGGCTTTGTCTCCGACTCCAGACACTATTCCTACCTCCATGGTTTGATAATATAACCACCCGTGTAAAATGCACACTGCTCCACAATAATGACGGTGTCGGTGTCCAAGCTGAGGTTTGGAAAAAAGACTAGCAAATACATTGCTTGAAAAAGCGCCCTCTTGTGGATTAACCTCCAACATTGACCTTTGATCACAGACTAGACTTGGGCTTGGCGAATTGGTACTAAAGTGGACGGAACAATTTGATCGCAAAAACCTTCGAAAAAAATGATATTCAAAATTAACCGTTTATAGTACGGGAATACAACATTGATGCGCATGTTATTAAACTCTGCCGCTGCTCAGTAATTTCAACCTGCAGCTTTCGAATAAACTTTAAACCAAATCAATTTTGGTTTTTAAATAAATTAAAAAATAAATAAAAGCGTTGGAGGAAAATTACTCGAATATTCCATTCGAACTAGGGCCTATAGGTATAACACGGTCTTTCATCTAGGATCAATTGTTTATTAAAGGAAAGGTATGCGTTTTGGAATGTATAGCCTTAAAATATCCATGACATTTTGGCTTTAACTGGAGAGATTTGGGGCTTTGTATATAATCGAAAATTCATTAGGCATACATTTTGGAAATTAATTTTTTGAGAAAGTTTTTCCAATAAGCCTATCAAAATAGTTTCCGAATTTTTGGTCAAATTTTCTGGATTGTATTAAAAACCCAGCCGAAGGAGGGAACGACCTAAGTCACCGAATGAAAGCGCTAGCGAAAGAAATATCAATTTTTGTGTCAGTGGGGGGATGGATATATGGTCGCGCTGTGTGTGTCCCATCCGAGAAGCTGTGAGCACCTTGACCTTAAAGGCTAGGACTTGTCCCCTTGCGAATAAGTTTTATGCCCTGTTTTAATTTTCTTTACCGTCGGGTTTCCAAAGGCCCATCCACCTATTGAAACAAGTCCCGGAGTAGGAGATCATTCAAATGGTGGTACATAATTATGGTATGGTGTTCCATATGTGCCACTCCTTTGGAAAAAAATAATTCCGTCGCATTTTTTTTTCCGTCGCTTTTTTTTTTTTGCGTCGCATTTTTTTTTTTTGCGTCGCATTTTTTTTTTTTGCGTCGCATTTTTTTTTTTTCCGTCGCATTTTTTTTTTTTGCGTCGCATTTTTTTTTTTCCGTCGCCTTTTTTTTTTTGCGTCGCATTTTTTTTTTGGGCGTCGCATTTTTTTTTTTCAGGCGCATTTTTTTTGGGGGGGCCGCATTTTTTTTTACGTAGCAATTTTTTGCGTCGCATTTTTTTTTCGTCGCATTTTTTTCCGTCGCATTTTTTTCGTCGCATTTTTTTCAGGCGCATTTTTTTTTTTCAGGCGCATTTTTTTTCTGAATCGGTCACGTGACCGTCACATGATGTCCATGTGATGATTTTTTGGCTCCGCTATTGCAGTTGGCGTGTGAACAATTCTATTCTTCTCCTCAGGGTTGCGGCCATTGCTGTATTACAATTCGTTACAACTGTTTTTGACCATGTAGTGTTAAAACGCGCGCATCTAACATTTTTTTCAAGTGTTAAAACATACTGCTTTTCTATAATTAATGCATGCCTAATTCACATTGTGCGTGGGACGCGCGCGTATACTAAGTGAGGCCAACGCAAAAAAACAAAGGAAACACAATTTACGTCATCTGTGGCACCGCTGTTGCGAAAAATATAACCATTCCATTCTAGGGGGTAATTAATGATAACTGATTGATTGCGTCCGAGTCATCATAGTAACCATTGATGACGTATGTTTTGTGCGCATGTGAGTGGGGTACTAAGATAAGTGGGGTACTTAGATGTTTTGTGAATAGCTACTAATAAGCGCCCCACTTAAAGGGACACACCGGTTACCTGTTTACGTAATTTAGTCATGTAGAATTTTGAAACAACGGATTCGATCAGCGAGGTGTGCCGACTAGCAAACCCGCAGTAACAACAACGTATAGTTAGTGGTCTGGCTCCCTACCCCTCCCACATGTTCATGAGCTTCCAGGTACAGCTATCTCTTGGCTAGCGGGTTTCTGTCGCGCTAGCACCGCCGAGATACTCTGCTCGCCAGCTACACGACTGCCCCTGTGTTGCGTGTAGCGAGTCCCCACGCTGTGCACTGTAATACAAGCTTCCGTTGCTCGGACTCTCTGAAATAAAATCTTACGTTCGATTTGTTTGTATTATTTACAACTTGTATCCATAATTTGACTACCCTGTTCTTCTCCATTCCTGGAAGACCTTTAGAGTCATGTTTTAGTGTATTTTGTAGCCTTAAAAGCCCAACGAAGCCGGTGTGCCCCTTTAACTTGGAGTACTTAAGTTTGCACTTAAGTCTTAACCCTGCTAAGGGCGGAGCCAAAAAATCATCACATGGACATCATGTGACGGTCACGTGACCGATTCAGGAAAAAAATGCGCCTGAAAAAAAAAAATGTGCCTGAAAAAAAAAAAAATGCGACGGGAAAAAAAAAAATGCGACGGGAAAAAAAAAAATGCGACGCAAAAAAAAAATGCGACGCAAAAAAAAAAAATGCGACGCAAAAAAAAAAAATGCGACGGAAAAAAAAAATATGCGCCTGAAAAAAAAAAATGCGACGCCAAAAAAAAAAATGCGACGAAAAAAAAAAAAAATGCGACGGAAAAAAAAAAAAATGCGACGCAAAAAAAAAAAGTGCGACGGAAAAAAAAAAATGCGACGGAATTATTTTTTTCCAAAGGAGTGGCACATATGGAACACCATAATCTTATGATTGGCGGAGCTATGTGCAGGCATGGAGGTAGTGCAGGTAGTGGGAGCTACCTACATCAATTGACCTCCATGGTGGGATTGGGAGGAAAAGAAACGCCGTCGTCTATATGTATACATTATCAACGCAGCGGTCTTACCGGTCTTTTTCATCAATCTTATTTTATCGATCGGTGGATGAAAAAGACCGAACCATCAATGAAAAAGACCAATTGATTAAAAAAAAGATTGATCCACGAAAAATTGATGAAAAAGACCGATCGGTGCAAAAGACCGATCGATCAACAAAAAAGACCGATCGATGTGCTGATCGGAATTTGTGCCCCTTTGGCGTTCCTCACCTTATAGAGGGCTGCGTAGACTTGATTTCAAGTCTGAGCTTGCGGTTATTTCTCTGCATCAGCCACGCAGAATTCCCCCGCAGATTTGCTATCACGCGCTCTAACTCGCAATCTCGTGATCCTCAGCCAATAATGTATCGGCTATCAGGACGACTAAAAACCACGATTTATCCACAAGAGGGCGCTGTTTCGTATCGGCTATCAGGACGACTAAAAACCACGATCACAGACTTGGAACCAAGTCTAAGGGCTGCGCGACACGACGACTACGACTTGTTTGTGTTCCATACGTTCATCAATTTCCCCTTTCTTTTCCTGTTTATTAGTGTTAACTTTGATTAATATTGTTAAATTTGTCGAATACTGGAAGTGGGTTTTGCTGAAGTAGATTATCAGTTGTAACTGTAATGATGCAACACTCCTGAACTACATGTAGGTGAGTACTTCACAACACTGGGTTTTGCTTGTATGTAGGGCCCTAAGTTTTTTAAGTTGTAGGGCCTATTGTAATTGTAAGTTGTATTTCGTAATGATTGATACTAGTCAGATACTGTACTGTAGACATTGGGTTGTTAGGGAACAAAAACTAAAGCAATTTTTGAGATAATATTAATGGTGTACACTTGACTTACTCCTAGAACTATGATGAGGTTTGTTCCGCTATCGTCTCCGGAACGAACCTAGTTCTAGGACTGTAGGAGTATCCTCGTATCCCCATTATTCGCGCACGTAATAATTGAAATTGAATTTTGACTTGATTAACAGAATCAAGAACAACTTTTAGCTTTAATTTTAATTGTCTGATGTCAAAGCCCACCTGAGAGGAGAATTTGAAGCCCGCAGAACATCGTCAAAGCACAACGAAACTCGTCGTCTGCAATTGACCCCGATTTGTCAAGTTTCGTTTTCCGTCACATGAATTCGCGCACTTGGGCTGGAACGCCACTACGGAGTCCCTATTGTCCCGACCTTTCTTCTAAATGCTTTAGTCCGTGCGGCAGGGAAGCTGCCGGTTGAAATCGGCAGTGATAATTATTTACGGGAAGGGGTGGTGGGGTTGGCGAGGTGGGAAATGGACTCTGCGCTGTTATCACAAAGTTGGTAAGCCGCGTCCAGTTAAATGCAAACAATTGGTAATTTCTGAAAAAAGGATTATAAGGCGCACGTCCACTTCAACCTTCCGTAGTATTTTGTACGCCCTCTGTTGTTAAATGAAAATCACGTGGTCTTGTAATTTAAGTATTGAAGTATGGCAGATGATACGCACAGAACTTTCAGTGTTTTTTTTTTTTAATCAACCATCTTATCTAGCTATGTTTTGTATTTAGTCTAAAAAGGTATTTGTAGTTTATCTAAAATCTTACCGGAAAGGCTTTGATTTTCCACATCTTCGCAGGAAATTGTTTATCAGGCTTTATACTTTCATGAAATAAAAAAAATTGAGTCACTGCGTATTGTAAACAAAATAATATGCGTCGGAAAGGTACCTGCGCGAATATTTGTGATGCGCGAAATTGGGGTACAGGAGGATACACTTGTTGACCGTGGTCATGGTGGTGGCTAGCCCAGGGTTGGTTGGACTCCTCCGTTGCATACAACGCGACGGACTCCAGGGTATAAAGGTCCCGTACATTGCGAAAAAATTTACACTTCAAATTTTTCATATTTTTACCTTATTGAGAAAGCTGAACTTTTACTCGCATGTTCCTTGTAGCCGGAACTCCATGGAGGCCTGTTTGAAAATTGTTGAAATTTCTCCTTTGATTTGATGTTATTATTTGTGAAAATAAAAATTGACACTTAATACAGCTCTATCACTGCACATCCTAAACCAAAGAGCTTGTAAAGGCTAACGCGCATGTGCGAGTTTACGCATAGCAATCACGATTGAATCATCCATCAATTTTGAACTGCTGTCCGAAAACTGCCGTACACACACACGCACGTGTATCCGATTGAGCAAGCACCATGCGTCACGAGAATGAAAACAAACACACCCACAAATGAAACGCCCATGTCGGGTTGCTATGCATTTCGCACATGCGCATATGATTTTACACGGTCGAGCACTACACATGTACATGATGGTTAAAATTACAGTGCAGAACTCTGACATATTTTTGGAAATAATCTCACCAATGGATGTATTTTTTAGTTGTGAACTCATCCAAAGTGTAGTAAATGTCACCAAGAATATATGAACGGAATTCCAGCTTCTCAAATAAGGTACAAATAAGAAAATATTGTGGTCAATTTTGTGTTCGCATTGTAAAGAAGCTTTATACCCAGGACGTCGGTGCAGTGGCACTGACTGACGTCCTACCAGGGCTAGGTGGTGGTCCTTTCTTAGGTATGTGAAGAAAAAAGTCAAAGTGAACCAATACCAATGCAATTAGGCTAGTACCACTGGAAATAGCTTGAAAAATCCTACACAGTGATATCAAAATTATTGAGATATCTTAATTGTGAAATTACAAGCATTTGAAGCTTGTTAATTAGCATCATTTATCTAACAGGTAATTGATTGGATTTTTGTGACCGAATACGCGACTTTTTTCGGCTCGCGTTCATGCCAATTGCCCCCGACCGGGTCGCGCGACCCCGGCGGCCGCGACCGGGTCAGTCATTTTCGCCACAGGGTAAGTCAGATATTAAAGACAAAATAACAATTAAAGGGACACACCGGTTACCTGTTTACCTAATTTAGTCATGTAGGGCTAATCAAAGACAATTATTTCTTGATAGTTTTTATATTTTGTTAATACAAAAATATCACGTAGATAATGACCGAGAAATGACCGACAAAAGCAAAAGCGGTCAAAGGTCATCGTATACACTTTACCAGCCGTTGCAAGTGTCAAATTTAAGGGATACATGCAATATGCAATGTTGCAAGTAGACTGGTGCTCTGTTTGTGTAAGTGTTTTACTACGACAAGGCATGAGGATCCAGTCCACGTTATCCATCTGAAAGTGTGTATTATAAACAATGGACATGGAAACCGGTCAACTCGCCCCCAGCAAAGACACCAAATACAAAGTCGCCAACTACAAAGTCGCCCCTAGCAAAGTCGCCCCCTCACATACAAACTCGTCCCCTCTCAAAGTCGCCCCTCACAAAGGAATGTAACAAATTGGTATGATTGGACTTCAGGGGAACAAAAGTTATCTTGAGGGAACAAAATAAGCTATCTTGAGGGAACGAAAGAGGAATTCTGGGGAACAAAATCTCATTGCGAGAGAACGAACGCGTACTTTTAGGGAGCGAAAGCATACTTCGGGTGAATTAAAGTATATTTTGGAGAAAAAAATTCAAAGTCGTATTTCGAGGAAACGAAAGCTTTTTTTTAGGGAATGAAATCTCCTTTTGAGCTAACTAACATATATTTCTTGCGAACAAAATCATATTTCGAGGAAATGAATGCGTATCTTCAGGGAACGTAAGCGTATTTCTGTGGAACTTAAATCGTATTACGGGGGAAAGAAAGCGTGTTAAAGGGAACGTGAACCTATTTTTCTAGAAATAATCTATTTTGTTACCTAGAAAAAAACACTGCGTTCACAAAATGAAAAATAATATTTTGTGAGACAAAATTATATTTTCATCGAATTAAATAATATTTTAAGGAAACGAAATGATTTTGTTGGAATTTTGTGTGTCGAGGGATGCAATAGAGATTTCGAGTGAGGTATTTTTGTCTACCTTTTAATTTTAATTTCTTTTTCACTTGTCCCTTCAGGGGCTCCGGTTTTTTTTGGGGGGGGGGCTCGTTTTTTTGGAATTGTTTGTCACAAGTAGGCCTATTGTTTAAACTAATTGCACCGTCAATATAAAAGTGGTATTCCTATGTATTGACATAAATCTTATTTAAAAACCAGAAATTTGGTACAAATCGGGTCAAGGAACGTACACAGAGCATTGAAAAGTTGCGATTTTGAAACAACGGATTCGATCAGCGAGGTGTACCGACTAGCAAACCCGTATTAACAACAACGTATAGTTGGTGGTCTGGCTCCCTACCCCTCCCACATGTTCATGAGCTTCCAGGTACAGCTACATGTAACTCTTGGCTAGTGGGTTTCTGTCGCGCTAGCACCGCCGAGATACACTGCTCGCCAGCTACATGACTGCCCCTGTGTTGCGTGTAGCGAGTCCCCACGCTGTGCACTGTAATACACGCTTCCGTTGCTCGGACTCTCTGAAATAAAATCTTACGTTCGATTTGTTTTGTATTATTTACAACTTGTATCCATAATTTGAATACCTATTTTTGTGTGTCAAATACTCATGAATTCTTGTTAAAAAACAGAGTTTAATTCGGTGGTATAATTAATGTTTATACGGCTGGAAGTAAAACTAACTCCGAAGGTCACGTGATTATTCAACTATCACGCGACCTTCGTTTTTGTTTAAAAATGCTCAAAAACGGCTAAATTTGATGATTTTTTTTATGGACTGTTCTTCTTCATTCCTGGAAGACTGTTGAAGTCATATTTTAGTCTATTTTGTAGCCCAAATAGCCCAACTCAGCCAGTGTGTCCCTTCAATTAATATGTAGGTTTACCTTTTAATAACGTATGGTTCAGTAATAGAGTGATATTAGTGCCGTCATAACTTGTATTGTTTTCAACTTCTCCAGCGAAGGTAAAAACATTCGCCAATTCGGAAAAACAAACATGGAGGATAGAGAGGGGATTTTCCACTACGTCATCATCGACTTTCCACGACTTTATGATCACCGACAGCCAATCAGAATGCGAATTTAAGGGGGTGTGCCCAGCGCGCGCAGTAGATGCGGAACACAAATCTGGCAGAAAATAGCGGCCGCGATCGATGCGGATCTTCACATACCTACCTTTCTCTATGCTTGAACTAGCCCCATTAATACTATAATAGTGCCAATACTCTGGACTTCCTCTGATCCTTGGCCCTACGCCCATGTACCTCCAGGAGGTGACATTTGTTTTCGAAAAGAAACTCACGTTTTTATGCTGAGATTTTTTCCCCAGTTGTCACTTACTGTAGCTCATTTGTGGACGGCACATTAAGTCAAAAAAGAGCGCGCTCGTTTTGGTGTAATTGATGAAGAAAATCGGCGGCGTTACTGACACGGTTTGACTGCCCGGCATCCGTGATGTTTGCTAATGCGCTAGTCTTGGTGCAAGATGTTTCTCGTTTACCTTTCACGCACAGCGCGGCCGACGACCTGCTCATTCAACTCACCAATGGTGAGTTGAATGAGCAGGTCGGCCGCAGCGTGAAAGGTAAACGAGAAACATCTTGCACCAAGACTAGCGCATTAGCAAACATCACGGATGCGGGCAGTCAAACTGTCAGTAACGCCGATTTTCTTCATCAATTACACCAAAACGAGCGCTCTTTTGACTTAATGTGCCGTCCACAAATGAGCTACAGTAAGTGACAACTGGGGAAAAAATCTCAGCATAAAAACGTGAGTTTCTTTTCGAAAACAAATGTCACCTCCTGGAGGTACATGGGCGTAGGGCCAAGGATCAGAGGAAGTCCAGAGTATTGGCACTATTATAGTATTAATGGGGCTAGTTCAAGCATAGAGAAAGGTATGTGAAGATCCGCATCGATCGCGCCGCTATTTTCTGCCAGATTTGTGTTCCGCATCTACTGCGCGCTGGCACCCCCTTAAATTCGCATTCTGATTGGCTGTCGGTGATCATAAAGTCGTGGAAAGTCGATGATGACGTAGTGGAAAATCCCCTCTCTATCCTCCATGTTTGTTTTTCCGAATTGGCGAATGTTTTTACCTTCGCTGGAGAAGTTGAAAACAATACAAGTTATGACGGCACTAATATCACTCTATTACTGAACCATACGTTATTAAAAGGTAAACCTACATATTAATTGAAGGGACACACTGGCTGAGTTGGGCTATTTGGGCTACAAAATAGACTAAAATATGACTTCAACAGTCTTCCAGGAATGAAGAAGAACAGTCCATAAAAAAAATCATCAAATTTAGCCGTTTTTGAGCATTTTTAAACAAAAACGAAGGTCGCGTGATAGTTGAATAATCACGTGACCTTCGGAGTTAGTTTTACTTCCAGCCGTATAAACATTAATTATACCACCGAATTAAACTCTGTTTTTAACAAGAATTCATGAGTATTTGACACACAAAAATAGGTATTCAAATTATGGATACAAGTTGTAAATAATACAAAACAAATCGAACGTAAGATTTTATTTCAGAGAGTCCGAGCAACGGAAGCGTGTATTACAGTGCACAGCGTGGGGACTCGCTACACGCAACACAGGGGCAGTCGTGTAGCTGGCGAGCAGTGTATCTCGGCGGTGCTAGCGCGACAGAAACCCACTAGCCAAGAGTTACATGTAGCTGTACCTGGAAGCTCATGAACATGTGGGAGGGGTAGGGAGCCAGACCACCAACTATACGTTGTTGTTAATACGGGTTTGCTAGTCGGTACACCTCGCTGATCGAATCCGTTGTTTCAAAATCGCAACTTTTCAATGCTCTGTGTACGTTCCTTGACCCGATTTGTACCAAATTTCTGGTTTTTAAATAAGATTTATGTCAATACATAGGAATACCACTTTTATATTGACGGTGCAATTAGTTTAAACAATAGGCCTACTTGTGACAAACAATTCCTAAAAAAAACCGGAGCCCTGAAGGGACAAGTGAAAAGAAATTAAAATTAAAAGGTAGACAAAAATACCTCACTCAAATCTCTATTGCATCCTCGACACACAAAATTCCAACAAAATCATTTCGTTTCCTTAAAATATTATTTAATTCGATGAAAATATAATTTTGTCTCACAAAATATTATTTTTCATTTTGTGAACGCAGTGTTTTTTTCTAGGTAACAAAATAGATTATTTCTAGAAAAATAGGTTCACGTTCCCTTTAACACGCTTTCTTTCCCCGTAATACGATTTAAGTTCCACAGAAATACGCTACGTTCCCTGAAGATACGCATTCATTTCCTAAATATGATTTTGTTCGCAAGAAATATATGTTAGTTAGCTCAAGGAGATTTCATTCTAAAAAAGCTGCTTTCCTCAAATACGACTTTGAATTTTTTTCTCCAAAATATACTTTAATTCACCCGGTATGCTTTCGCTCCTAAAAGTACGCGTTGTTTCTCTCGCAATGAGATTTTGTTCCCAGAATTCCTCTTTCGTTCCCTCAAGATAGCTTATTTTGTTCCCTCAAGATAACTTTTGTTCCCTGAAGTCCAATCATACCAATTTGTTACATTCCTTTGTGAGGGCGACTTTGAGAGGGGACGAGTTTGTATGTGAGGGGGCGACTTTGCTAGGGGCGACTTTGTAGTTGGCGACTTTGTATTTGGTGTCTTTGCTGGGGGCGAGTTGACCGGTTTCCATGTCCATTGTTTATAATACACACTTTCAGATGGATAACGTGGACTGGATCCTCATGCCTTGTCGTAGTAAAACACTTACACAAACAGAGCACCAGTCTACTTGCAACATTGCATATTGCATGTATCCCTTAAATTTGACACTTGCAACGGCTGGTAAAGTGTATACGATGACCTTTGACCGCTTTTGCTTTTGTCGGTCATTTCTCGGTCATTATCTACGTGATATTTTTGTATTAACAAAATATAAAAACTATCAAGAAATAATTGTCTTTGATTAGCCCTACATGACTAAATTAGGTAAACAGGTAACCGGTGTGTCCCTTTAATTGTTATTTTGTCTTTAATATCTGACTTACCCTGTGGCGAAAATGACTGACCCGGTCGCGGCCGCCGGGGTCGCGCGACCCGGTCGGGGGCAATTGGCATGAACGCGAGCCGAAAAAAGTCGCGTATTCGGTCACAAAAATCCAATCAATTACCTGTTAGATAAATGATGCTAATTAACAAGCTTCAAATGCTTGTAATTTCACAATGGTGAGTTGAATGAGCAGGTCGTCGGCCGCGCTGTGCGTGAAAGGTAAACAAAAACGCCGATTTTCTTCATAAATTACACCAAAACGAGCGCGCTCTTTTTCGACTTAATGAGGTACATGGGCGTAGGGCCAAGGATCGGAGGAAGTCCAGAGTATTTGGCACTATTTAATGGGGCTATGCTTGACCATGGCATTATAACTACTGTCAATAGTTGAGTTAGGATTAGTAACTTATAGTATTGTATCAATGGAAAGATCAGTACTACAGCGAGTATGACACTAGTCACTACTCATACATAGCCTAGGCAGCTAGCCTAGGACAGGTGTTGGTAAATTTCATGACATTATTGTTGATGTTCCGTCCCAACTTGACAATCGTCGTCCAATAAAATATATTATAGTTCTGAGTTTGGACTGGTCTCAACTTGTTACACAGTTGGTGCGCCCAAACTATAGTTAGTTGGGATCGTTCATAAAGCTCTATCAGGATAGTCTCCACGAAAGCGATAACCGTGATCGATCGTGCAATGACTGCGAAAGCTGAAATCAGCGTAAATGGAAGAATTTATGATGGTTTTTTATCTCGGCCTAAACCAGTAACATTTATAAGCATATTTCTTAGCCCCTGAGGTAGTTTTTGATTTTCTCAAGTTTTTCTTGACTCATATGGCAGTTTGTCAATGGGGCTTGTACGTGAAATGCTGTAATTTTGTGGCAAAATTCAAGAAAAACTTGTGATGAATCCATCACTCCACCCCCGACTCCATGCTACGCACCGACTTAACTACCCTACCCCAGCCTGGCCGACCCCGCCACCGACCATCTGCCATCCGCCAATCTATTTCTACTGTAGTAATTATTAATGTCAAGGACTGACTAGTACATGTAGGCAGTCGCTGGAGAAAAAGCTGCTTTAAAATGTTATCCTCCAAGGAATTGTCGCCCAGGAGTTGGCGCATGCAGCGGAGAAGTTGTGAGAGCGTTCTTCAGAAATGAAGAGCTGGTGAAGACGCTTTTGCTCCGAAAGAGAGGTACGACGTATGAGTTCCTGTTTGAGGCGATCATAGCGATCTACATGTAAAAGATCGTGCACTTCCTGGGCGATCTCTGGCTGCAGAGAAGCAGCGACATTAGCAAACTTTATGTCTTTAGTAGTAATGTGGCGGGTCAAAAACTGCAACCTGGGCGAACCAGAGGGCCGGATCATTGGGCCAGAAAGGCGGAACATTATCATGAGGACTTACCCAAACCAAACAGTATACTCCTATAGTCCGAGTTAGTGGACATGCTGGACCCTACATGCCATTTTAACATATTGGACATTATGTAGCGCATGTAGGGTCCAAGTGAATACTCATTTGTTTGTTGGTACTACACTGTACAAATGCCCCACAAGATTCAAAATCCACAATCACGAATCAGAGAGTAACAAAAGCTGCTCCAAAATCCATCAAAAACATATTTAACTATACTCATTTGAGGTACAGAGGATATGTTGCTGGTTACTAAGGTAGTACGATTGTGTCAGATACATAACAAGAAAGAGACATTTTCGGCTAAAAATCTGAACCATTGTCGATATTGGATCGTGCGTAATTTCTGTTGCGTTTATAGTTAGAAACATAGGCATATAGGCCTATATGTAAATATCAATTTCCCAGATGAGAAATAAGCCAAGACATCATAATGACATCATCACATATGACAGTTCAATATAAAAAAATATCTTAAGAACCACAATCAGATAAATTTACAGTCTTCGCACCATTATATGTATCTATCATTATTTATTATAGCATATTTACATAGATGACCCTTCCAACTAGAAAGCTAAAGAAAGAAATTCAAACCTTTACAGCTATTATGATTTCAATCTTTGCATCATGTGTGAAAGTTTGATGTAAATGTATGAAGTTCTTTACAACAAAAACTTTCGTCTAGTTTTTGAGGTGTTCAGGCCAACAAGGCCGAACACCTGTTTTTGTTCTGTTTATGGTTTTTTATTTTGTTTTTTTTTGGGAAGGGGGGCTTTTCTGGCACTCTTGCTTTTTTTCCATTTTCTTGTTCGCAAAGTAACTCAAAATAGAACTTTGAAACTTTGACATTCTGGATATAAATAACCTTAAGATGGCACTAAGGCTCTGACGTCATGATTACGCAAACACATCAAATTACATTAAATCAAATTTAAGATGCGGAAAATCAAATCTCAAGAACTATCCCAGCATATAAATTTAAAATGTTTGCCTCATTTGAAAGAGCTTGATTCACAGAGTGTGACTAATTTGACCTTTCCTTCTGGTTGAAACCGAAAGATGATGCAAAATGTTGTGGAGTCTAAATAAAAAGGAATTTAAAGATAGTATCAGTGGATGAATTTTGTTTTACATCTAAACTTTCCAAAAAGATGTATTATTGATTTATTACATCATAGTGAGGTCACAGCCACAGCGTACATCAGGTTGGGAAAAATATGTTGTTATCTCACAAACTAATCCATGATAATTTGTCTAAATAAAAAACCATTGACTAACGTTATAAAGCAAAATATAACTGGATATTCATGTCTCCTGAACTACCAAAGATAAATTTACAATCTTTGCGTCAACTAAAAGAGCTTGAAATATTCTAGTATGTTTGTAAGTTTGAACAGATTAAAACAAAAGTTACACAATATACAAAACAAATGGCGCAATTTGATAGTTGAGGCAGGATATCGCTACTATCACTGCTGGACAGAATGCCAGAAGCTCTGTGATAACCTGATTCTGCCTTAATTTTCACAGGAAAAAAAAACTTGTGCATCGATGATTCCAGATTTTGCATGTTGGAACTGGTCAAAAGAGATATAGAGCCTTTAAATCATGCATGAAATCACAGGGCACAAAAACATGAAATTGGGCTTCTCAATCTCAAGAGTGAGAATATCCTGAGGTTGTGCTTAGCAACATATCAACTTTCAGCCTGAGGCACATGTACCTCGAAACTTGTTGCTGGTCTAGGTCTCCAAAACACGCCCCTGGTTCACATTCAGTAACACCAATATTATTTTCCTTTTTTAATTGCAGTTTGAATCAAGACTCTTCTTTTTGCATTGTATATTGTTAAAGGAGGACTACTCCTGACAGAACATCAAGATGGTTTTAGCAGATCTTGGCCGTAAGATTACATCGGCCTTGAAGTCTCTCAGTAATGCTACTATTATTGATGAAGATGTAAGTAGCAATCGATACATGTAACAGCATATTATTATTGCTGCTAATGCTAAGCACATATTTGTTCATAAACAAACATGTAGATACTGCATTTAAAAGCACTGTGCAAAGCTACAATCTTAAAGTGTTTAAAGGATTTATTCTCAAAACAGTTTTAAACAACTGAAGTTGATAGGCCCTATAGTTTGATACATGTCTTACGTTGATATACCTCTCTTGGGAGTAGACTCCAAAGTACTGTGCAAGTCTTGTATGGCAATGTTGGCTTCCTTTGCTTTAACTAGTGAAGGAAACAAAATTGCTCATTTTCCTGAGCCCCAAGTTTGTAATGCGTGAGATGAGCACAGTCTATCCAGACAGTCCACAGTATCTACATTTACACAAAAAATATGCTTCTCAATACTGGACATCCTATTGTTATATCATATCTTCCTTGCCTCTGCTACATGTTCTGTGGACCCAACGACAACCAATAGACTCTCTTATTCTGGGTTATTTTCTCCATGCATGTATTTCCCAGGTGTTGAACTCCATGCTAAGTGAAGTTTGTCGTGCCTTGTTAGAAGCAGATGTCAATATCAAACTGGTAAAAAAACTACGAGAAAATGTGAAAGCTGTGATTGATTTTGAGGAGATGGCAGCAGGCTTGAATAAGAGGAAGATGATTCAGACAGCTGTCTTTAAGGAACTTGTTAAGGTATAGTCTGGATGGAGTGTAGTTGTTATAACTTGCAGTTTCACGGTTCCTGTATGTCATGTATGTTTAAATGTATTAAAAAATAACAAAAATAGTGCATAATCCTTATTAACCCAGTCATTGGGCTATTTAGTTTATTTCTTTAAACCTTAACTTTCCTGTGTCCTTCAAAATCATCCAGAGAATTTGGAAGATTTGTTTGGGGCTTTCCCCTTTTGATGGCAGTAACTATCCTACATGTACATCACTCATATTAATTGATTTTTGAGGAATGAAAAGAAGCTGTACTTTTGTGTGTGTATGTACATGTAATAGATTTTTGATAAGTTCAATTTTCTCTGATTTTCTTAGCTTATTGACCCTGGTGTAAAGGCATGGACTCCATTGAAAGGCAAGCCCAACGTCATCATGTTTGTGGGACTACAGGGAAGTGGAAAGACAACAACATGTACAAAGGTAATGGCAAACAGATCAAGAACTGGCATACAGAAACATATTGGACGGAAAACTGGACATGCTTTGCATTGGAGCAGGCAAAAATCCATAATTAGTTTGTAATATGATTTGGTATTGAGTTATAAAGCGATAGAACAAGGAACAATCCTTGTAACTAACCCTTGGGCAGACTTTGGAGACTTCCTGACCATACAATTTTGGTGTATTTAGGGGTTTTGGCCGTACAGACTTTTGTTTTTATTGAAAGCTTTGTTTTAATTTTTAATATTATTACTATTGGGATACCATGCTTTGCACGGCACCCACTAAGCTTGGGCGAATAGTGAAATGTATTACTTGAGTAGTTGCATGTAAACTATTCTGGACTACTGGACTAATTGCAACCATTTTTGTAAATCATCACATGTGACGTGTATCTCACCACAGCCTCCAAACCAAAGATCGTTAGCGCCGCAGGCGTATGATGAGGAACTTGGGCTGAAATGTGAAGTTGACACTGGATGCGCAATAGATCAGTTCAGACAATGACCATTGCTATCAATGATAACTAAACATTTGCTTACCGAAATGGCGCCCATAAAACCCAATCTTGTGGTGCTAGAAAACACTGTATTAGTGATGATCATTGATTAATTAATGATTTAATGTATAGTTAATAACACATTTACAAATTAAACAAACAGCAAGTCAGCTTATGGCAGGCTGCAACCCTATCCCATACGCATACTGTACTGCTGGTTGTGTACACTTTTATACGGCATAGTATGTCGTCATGAAAGACAATTCTGCTTATGGGGCAACTATTCACAAATATTTTTGAAGAAGTCGTGGTGACTTAAACACATGTACTCGAGTAGTTGCAATGCAGCAATCACAATTAGTCGATGCAAATAACAGTCATGATTACTCAACTAGCCGCACTTGTCACCCAGGCTTAGTACCCACTAGTTGTGAGCGTTGAGTGCCTAATTTGGGGAGTTTATGTAATGTAATGTCAGGTAAGTGGGGCCTAATTTGCAGTAGGCACTCGGGGGTCATCGTTTTGTAGAACTATTGATAGTTTGAAACAGTGGGCATTATCATTTTGTCGTTATAAAATTCTGAAGGGGGGGGGCATGCAAAAGGTCTTGATATGGGGACGAAGCGGCTTTGATCCCTGCCCTCACACCATCCAATCCATGTTACGATGCATAGTTTGCAAATGTTTGGGGAATTTGCCAGACTTGAATGTGTTAATTGTGAATGGGGAAACGCCTCTGTTTCTTTGTCTTTTTATTGCTATATTTTTAAATATTTCTTTAGTTCTTTATAGATGGCCTACTACTACTAAAAATGCTGCTCACTAACTTTTATTTGTTTATATGTTATTAGGTCAATCAGTCCCGCCAAAATCAAGTACAAATTTATTACAGAAATAATAAAAGGAGAAAGTGTGAAGTGGCATTTATTTTTGAATTTTTTGTCCCCACACCTGCTTGACAGGAAACACTTTTCTTTTTTAAGATGGCATTTAGGAGAAAGAAAAAAAATGACCAGGATGAAGAAAAGTGAAATAATGATATATTATGTAGGTAGTATCGGTAAAATAGTGCAACTTAAGATTAAGAATGAGACTGTATTTGGAAACGTCTGATCTGCTCAACTGACCTCCTGCCCATAGGTAAAATAAGCAGGTTTTTTTCTTCATGCAAAAACGTTTTAAAAAAAAGATTGCAATTATTGTCAGCATCAGGCTGCTCCGGAATCACTTGGAAACTATTCATCAAATCCAAAAGGCAAGTCTTGCTGTGTATCCAACATGGGGGAATAAACCCCAAAGTTGTATGATCAAGGGCAAAAAATTGCTATCAAGGAAATCTTTACTGTGGTATATCCGGGAATAATTTTGAAAAGACCCGTGACATAATAATTGTTGTGCCCTTGATCATACAACATAATAATTGTGTAACAAGGTTATGTCTAGGCCAAATAAATATATTATATATCAAGATGTATTTCATGATTTTTTGTTTGTGCACAGCTCGCATATCACTTCCAAAAGAAGGGATGGAAGTCATGTCTCATATGTGCTGATACATTCCGAGCAGGTGAGGTCATAGTTTGAATATAGGATTTGCATTGTGGAGATGAATATTTATTCATTCTTACGAGTAACCATGTAACTCTGGTAATGGCCAGAACACTATAGCAGAAACCTTGAGGATAAACCCACTGGCTCCTTCCAGAACCACCGCCTCTTCAAAAGAACCACCGCCTCTTCAAAAGAGACTAATTACATGGTGTAACTAAAATATTTAATAATATGTTGGGTGATACATATTGCCTTAAGATAAGGGTCATGGAAAGTTTAATGACAACAAATTCTGTTTTTCTCTGTATTTCCACAGTGTTATTTTTGCTTGATTGCATCCATATTGAGTCTGAAGGGAGAGGCATCTTGCATAAGGGCCTGTAAAGCACAGTCTTTGACATTGTTATTACGATATGTACCAAAATATTTGATTTGTTCTAAATTGATCTGAATTTGCATCGATTATTTTAATGACACAGGTGCCTTTGACCAACTGAAACAAAATGCAACCAAAGCAAGAATTCCTTTCTATGGAAGGTGAGTTCCAAACTGAAATCTCTGAAAACGTTTTTACAGATCATGGCCCAATTTCATGGTGCTGCTAAACCCAAGTGAACAAAAATGCTTATTGTAGCGTAAAATGAACTGCTTTAGGCAGGTGTTAGGTAAGTATATTTCACTTCATATTTCTTTAAATTTTAAGGAGCTTTTGCATACTTCATGTTCATAAAGGTTGTTTACTTTCAGAGCTAGTGCACTGCAAATTAGAAATGGTGCAGTAATAAATGCCATGAAAATAGGGCACAGAACAACTAAGAAATGCTATCTTGGGACTGAAGTTGTATTTTTAAATAACTGTCTTGTTGATATTTTGGGAAGCAGGATACAAGTAGTAAATTCAAAAATAAGGCATCATGCGGGAAGAAGCTTGATGAGTACCACTGAGTATTAGCTTTGGGGACAGCTGCATTATAAGGATGTGAATGAGCAGAGAACCGTGTGGTGCGACCAAAGGTACGGTTAGGTGGAACAACCAGTGAGAGTCCATTGGAGAGAGGCTCAATGAGTCAACAGAGTGACAGATAGACACTGGTTCCAGAGATGAAGCCAAGTCATGCTCAACTAAATTTGCAAATATGGCATCAGTATTCCATGACATGACAAATTGTGGATGTATACAAGTAGAGCATAACAGATGGGGAAGATATTGCGGTGCACGATATAAGCAGCCTACGCATTGTGAGGTACTTTTGGCAATACTATGAATGTACTTATCCCATTAGAGGTTAGAGGTTAAATCAAGACCAAGCAGCCACATGTTAGCAAGCTCCTGAAGTGGTATTGAATTAATTTCAAAAGTAAAGAAATATGGACATCTGCACCTGGACAAAGATGAGTCTTCTATTGATTGGCGGTGACAAGCCATTTATTGTCCCAGTTGATGACATTCTCTAGGTCCTGGTTGAGAAAAGTACTGGCCTTTGCACAGGATGGAACAGGCAAGGGACCAGGATATGCAGTATATACATGTAGTGTTGAGTCACTTGCATACATGGCTATTACCTGGGATGAGACAGTGTCAGGTAGGTCGTTAATATGTAGTAAAAATAGTGGCAGGGGCCCTGGACAAAGGCCTTTGGAACACCTGTATTAATAGGGTGGAAGGAGGAGGAATGGCCCTAGTGCACCACAGATATCTAACAATAATAGGGTGGAAGGAGGAGGAATGGCCCTAGTGCACCACAGATATCTAACAATAATAGGGTGGAAGGAGGAGGAATGGCCCTAGTGCACCACAGATATCTAACAATAATAGGGTGGAAGGAGGAGGAATGGCCCTAGTGCACCACAGATATCTAACAATAATAGGGTGGAAGGAGGAGGAATGGCCCTAGTGCACCATAGATATCTAACAATAATAGGGGTGGAAGGAGGAGGAATGGCCCTAGTGCACCACAGATATCTAACAATAATAGGGTGGAAGGAGGAGGAATGGCCCTAGTGCACCACAGATATCTAACAATAATAGGGGTGGAAGGAGGAGGAATGGCCCTAGTGCACCACAGATATCTAACAATAATAGGGTGGAAGGAGGAGGAATGGCCCTAGTGCACCATAGATATCTAACAATAATAGGGTGGAAGGAGGAGGAATGGCCCTAGTGCACCACAGATATCTAACAATAATAGGGTGGAAGGAGTGCACCACAGATATCTAACAATAATAGGGTGGAAGGAGGAGGAATGGCCCTAGTGCACCATAGATATCTAACAATAATAGGGGTGGAAGGAGGAGGAATGGCCCTAGTGCACCACAGATATCTAACAATAATAGGGGTGGAAGGAGGAGGAATGGCCCTAGTGCACCACAGATATCTGACCATTACTGGAGAAGCTAACAATTAGATTTAGAAATTTGCCAGAGATGCCATATGACTTCAATTTATGACTGAGCCTTAGGTGCCAAACTTTATTAAAGACCTTTGAGATGTTGAGGGCAATAAACCTAGCTTCGCCACATCAAACTAAAGCTCACAGAATACACTGCATATCTAATTTCCCGTACCAGGTCTTCATCCCATATAAGACCAATTTTGAAGCAACTAAACTGGCTCCCCATGAAACAGCAATTCCAATACAAAACTCTCCATGACAACTTATAAAGCACTTAATGGTCAGGCTCCAACGTACATATAGGAGCTTCTTAAAAACAATGTTCCGGGCCGTTCTGGTCTTCAGTTGATGACATTCTCTAGGTCCTGGTTGAGAAAAGTACTGGCCTTTGCACAGGATGGAACAGGCAAGGGACCAGGATATGCAGTATATACATGTAGTGTTGAGTCACTTGCATACATGGCTATTACCTGGGATGAGACAGTGTCAGGTAGGTCGTTAATATGTAGTAAAAATAGTGGCAGGGGCCCTGGACAAAGGCCTTTGGAACACCTGTATTAATAGGGTGGAAGGAGGAGGAATGGCCCTAGTGCACCACAGATATCTAACAATAATAGGGTGGAAGGAGGAGGAATGGCCCTAGTGCACCACAGATATCTAACAATAATAGGGTGGAAGGAGGAGGAATGGCCCTAGTGCACCACAGATATCTAACAATAATAGGGTGGAAGGAGGAGGAATGGCCCTAGTGCACCACAGATATCTAACAATAATAGGGTGGAAGGAGGAGGAATGGCCCTAGTGCACCATAGATATCTAACAATAATAGGGGTGGAAGGAGGAGGAATGGCCCTAGTGCACCACAGATATCTAACAATAATAGGGTGGAAGGAGGAGGAATGGCCCTAGTGCACCACAGATATCTAACAATAATAGGGGTGGAAGGAGGAGGAATGGCCCTAGTGCACCACAGATATCTAACAATAATAGGGTGGAAGGAGGAGGAATGGCCCTAGTGCACCACAGATATCTAACAATAATAGGGTGGAAGGAGGAGGAATGGCCCTAGTGCACCACAGATATCTAACAATAATAGGGTGGAAGGAGGAGGAATGGCCCTAGTGCACCACAGATATCTAACAATAATAGGGTGGAAGGAGGAGGAATGGCCCTAGTGCACCACAGATATCTAACAATAATAGGGTGGAAGGAGGAGGAATGGCCCTAGTGCACCACAGATATCTAACAATAATAGGGGTGGAAGGAGGAGGAATTTTTTAATTAATTGGTTATTCAAAAATGTATTTCAATCTTCATCTAAGAACTTAACCCCCACAAATAACAAATGAACGAGTCTTCTTTTTGAATGGGTTTGATTGGACAACACGTATAACGCAGCAAGTTTACATATTCATAAGTGAATACATTTACATATCAGGTGACTGCGGCATCGTCAAGTCCCTGTCCCGCGTGCGGAACAGGTTGGGGAATGCAGACCATCACATAACAATAGTTTTCTGGCGATGGCACAGGAATGGGACTTGAGTCAAGTCTACTAACATACCTGAGTCTTTAAAAATGGGAACAACAGAGGCCAGCTTCCAATCAGATAGAAACACAGTGTGTTCGGCAATGATTGTAAAGTTTGGAGAGGACAGTTCCGGTGATCACATCTTCAAAACAGTTGCAGGTATTCGGTCAGGTCCCAAGGCTTTAGAAGTGTCAAGATGCTTTGTGACTTAAGCTACCATCGTAGGTGGGATGTCGATCGTAGATAAATTGCTGACAACATGGGAAGGACAGTCAGGCAGGTCACGGCCGAGGACATCAAGGGTGGAATTGGCTGCAAAATGATCAACCAAAAAGGTTGACTTTGACGGTAGGAGAGGTGAGTACTTCTGGGCCATTGAACAGAACAGGAATTGTAGATTTATTTCAATTAAGCATGCTGTTCACAATTCTCCAAAAATCTCTGTAGACAAGACGTTGAGTTGAGATGGACACCTGGACAGACTGAGCACAGTGGCGCTTGGCATTTTCCAATACCTTTTTGCATCTGTTTCTAGCAAGGCAGAATTGATACTGCGCCTCCATGGCTTTTACTCCTACTGCTGGCCTGGTGGTAGTTCCAGACAATACCCTTCTACACAGAAGCTTGGCTCAATCACTTGATACTACTAATGATAAAAATGACCTTAGCATCCAAGCCAAACTATAAACTCTTATTAGACAGGCCTTGGACGGTGTACTCAACTTCGATAAAACTTTGACAAGCCCCTGAGGCTAATACATTTAACATTCCAGAGGTATCTCAAGATGCCTCCAACACCGGTTCTTCTCAGAACCAACACTTCTCCCAAAAAAGTAATTTAAATGGTTGTACCTGCAAATTTAACACTTCTCCCAAAAAAGTAATTTAAATGGTTGTACCTGCAAATTTAACACTTCTCCCAAAAAAGTAATTTAAATGATTGTACCTGCAAATTTACTACAACAGTTTTTCTTAGGATCAACACCATACAACGTTTCAAACATCACTCATCTTTATAAAACTTGTAAAAATAATGGTTTTGGTGAGAGATAGCAGCAGCACATGTAGGATTAAACAATGGCTGAGAATGGTTTCACTTGGTAAGTACAGGAACATACAAACAGTTCCATTCCAACCTGGATCCAATCAGTCACTTCATCTGCTGACTCGGATGGACTCAGGCAAAATATTGAATTCCAGGGGACGTCACCAAGAAAAGAAGGTAATCCATCCCAGTCAGCCCTGTTGTATTGGAAAACAGTCTGGTGATATGGACGAGGAAGAGTTGATGGTGAGGTACAACTAACCTGAACCTCATTGTTACAATGGTCAGAATTACCAACCAGGGCTAGGATTGTGGGTGTACAACCATTAGGATTTGCCAAGAAGATATCTGTTGTCTGTGACACGATCAGGTATAAGGGTTGGAGCTGAGATTATCTGAGTAAGGTTTTGAGACAGAGCAAAATTGAATGTGCTACCACCGGGAGCATCTGTGCTGTGAGAATGTACCAGCCATTCCTTGTGATGAACTTTGAAATCAAAGAAAACCATGATCTCTGCTGTAGGATGATGAGAAAGACAAGGCTGTTAGATGTTGTGGAATGCAAAAATGCAAGGCGAAAGTACATAGTGTCTTATCCTCAAGCAAGATCTCACAGCCAAGGGGAAGGGTGTTCTTTGCAAAAACACAAAGGCCATGACAAGGTGGAGGGTCAAGTCTAAATCACTGGACCAAGCTCCACTGGCCCAATACTTCTAAAGATTTATTTATATATACTTACATCTTTCAAATCCAAAACCTCTTCAAAGTGTTCAGCAACTATTAAAACAAAATGTTTTTATAAAAATACAGTTATTTTTCCAGTGAAAGCTCTGAGCTACATGTACAAGACCCTCTGGTTAAGTGGAGTTTTTCACCAAATAACAAGTGGATTAGTTTCCATTGTGAATCTGATTAAATACAAAGTTTATTCCTGTACCAGTGTTTGCAGTAATACTGTGTTGTTATCTATGTTATGAGCCGTTGTGCTGGTTCTGAAAAGAACTGATGGTGTAACAACTTGAGATATGCCGGTGGATTGATGTGCTGGTGCTCTATCAGCATCCCCTTCAGGTGATCCCTCTACTGCCCCTTCACAGGTTTTATCGAAAACTTGGGTGCAATCCCTGGCTGTACGGCAGTTGCAGGTTGAATGGCTTCTGACTGGCACCCCCGAACAAAGATATTGACAAAATAGGGAGACGTCTCACATAAGGACTAGATAGCTCACTTGGTAGAGCGCCGGCACGTTAATCCGGAGGTCGCAGGTTCAAATCCCGCTCTTTTTTTTCTTTTTTTTCTTCAACCCTAAATCACTTTTTAAATGAGTTAAAGTTTCTTGTTAAATATACTGGGTTTTTTAAACAAAAATGTTTAGCATAAAAACTGACAAGCCTACAAAAAAACAATCAATGTAGAATACCACGCCAGATTCAGTGTGGTCTCAATCAACACCGCATGGCGGCCTGGCCAAGTTAGGACCAAAGCCATTCTAGCTATGGGGTGGAATTAGTCCATTTTATTTTAGTTTACAAAATCTACGATTGGTGCAAATTAAAATCTTTGCACATTTACATAAAAAGAAAATTCATATAACCAAAGTTGTCTCTCAATCAATTTGACCACTTTCCTTGGAAATGGATTTTGTAAACAAAACTTTTATGTTTATCGAACCTCTACAATTTTCAATGTTAGACCCAAACACAGATTTTTTGTGCATGAAAGGTTGAAACTTGAAAGTGGGTATTCGCACTCAGTGGGAATATTACTACAACAAAGTGCACGGTTCAATGGTGCCCGTTGTGTCACAGATAATCTGTAGCCCTGCTTGAACACAAACTTAGTCAATTTGGAATGTTTTATTTTTTAAACTGCACTTCTGGGTATAACCTGGACGAGTGGTCTTTTTTCCCCAAGTTTTTGGCACCAATTTAATTTAACTATTATTGTACAAGGGTTCATTTTATTTTGGTTATTATAATAGTGTTTGTTGGTGTTTATTTATTTAGGCCTTTATAAAGTTGTAAAAAACCAAAAACATTCTGGTGTGATGGGATCATGGAGCAGTGCTCCATGATTGGACACGGCTGAAATAAAGATTAGGAATTTTGACTTCATTTCCAGTCAACGATTTTACTTATTCATACAACATTTTAGAAGGAAAAAAGACAGAGCAACCATGCATACCGTGCTTCTTCAAACTTAGCGTCTGAATAAAAACATAACTAAAAATCATATTCACTAAAATTGATTATGTAAATGGTCACTAAAACAAGCTATTTTTTTAGAAAATATGTATTCAGCTACCAAGATGTTTGCAGAGTTCAAGTTTAGCCAAACATCATTTTTTGTATCTAAGATTAGTAATCCAAATTTCAAATACTCTTCCCGTATAAAATGGTGCTTACCAAAATGTTCAAAATTGTCATGTTCTACATTTGCACCATATTTAATTAATGGAAGTTTCAAGTTTCACATGTAACATGGGCATCTGCAATTGTGTTTCCAAGTTACACAAGAAATCCTTTTCTTGGGTGATGTGTATCCCCACAGAGCAAATGATGGTTGTGTTACTGCATATCTCATGTGAACTGATGGGAGACATACAAACAAAACAATTAAGCAAATTTGACAAAACCCTGCAAAAAAAGTTGCCTGCTTTTTGTCATCATGCTGTTCTCATTGTTTCTGCTATGATAAAAGGCACTCATACAGTTGTTTAGAGGTGATGTCTTACTTGACAATATCAATTACAAAGTTACTTACTATATACTTCAGAGTTACTGTTTGTTCACGATGTAAAAGGAAAACCATGCAATTTCGAGACATAGTTGTGTGGATCATTGTATTCTATTTTTAAAACATCTTTCTAACCATATGCATTTTATAACAAACGGTTACAAATGCTTTTTATAGACCAACTCGCCAAGGCAACGTGTCCCTTTAATGAAATTGAATGAATTTTTGCTGAAATTGGCGGGAAAACCTATAATACAGATAACATAGATAATGATAATAATAATGATGTTGAAGATAATAACAATACTGATTTGACATAGTTACACTGAGGTGGATCCTGTTGTTTTGGCCGCTGATGGTGTAGAGAAGTTCAAGAATGAAGGATTTGAGATCATCATTGTTGATACAAGCGGCAGACATAAACAAGAAGACTCCCTCTTTGAGGAGATGTTACAAGTGTCCAATGCAGTGGTAAGTATCAAACGCAAAGTGTAATTCGTCTTGTGTAGTGTAGTCCTGTGCTCACACGGTTTGGATGGCATGGTTTCAGCCAAGGATTGATACAGTGTAATATTTGTTATGCACCTGAAAGTGGCATCAGCCTCCTCCACCAGTAGTTTTAACTGATAAGACTTTTCTGAGCATTCCCTAAACTATCTCAACTCCATAGGAGTGTGCAGCACAAGCAACCAAATGGGTGCACAGGCTGCTTATCATTCACATCAACAATATCTACTCTTGCAGGTACTCCTTAACTCCTTGGTGATGAGAAGTAACTCTAATGTCTAGATTAGAAGCCACACCCTAATGAATCGGCCATTAAAACTAGAGTCCGATGCCCTAGACCACTCACCAACATCACGCCATACTGCTTAGGCCAATCCTAAGCCTCATCTGTTACAACCATTCTTAAATGTATCATTAAGTTTTCTCATTTGTAAGTGTAACTCTTCATTATGTTTCATTGTGTCCTCAGAACCCAGATAATGTAGTATTTGTGATGGATGCATCTATCGGTCAAGCCTGTGAGTCACAGTCCAGAGCCTTCAAAGAGAAAGTAGATGTAGCTTCAGTTATCATCACTAAGCTAGATGGTCATGCTAAGGGTGGAGGTGCTCTCAGCGCGTAAGAATTTCTTCTTTTTCAGCAAGCTTTTGGGGAAAGCCTTTGTTTTTATTTTGAATTATTATTATTAATTTTTGGGGGGATTGGGGGTGGCTTTTCCAAAATAAAATTCGGAAAAGTCCTTGTTTTTGTTTTAATTTGTTTTCTTCTTTTTCTTCAACTTCTTCTTACCCAGTACATGTTTTTTTCTAGACAACACTTTGGTTATTTCTAAGACTCCTACCCTATTGAAAGTTAGCACATACTAAGGCCTGGTACTAACATGACTTAAGGTGTGCAACGACAATTGACGCTATGTTTGTTCTGATTTGTTTTCTTTTTCTACTGCATTTTTCTGTCTCAAATCTCTTAGACTTAGTAGACGGTTTTTCTGTGTAGCACTTTGGTCATTGCCCAACTTTGATCTTAATCGAACTTGGTCCAAGCAAAGACCACATAGCAAAGATGGGCCTAGTACAAATTGCATAATTATGACGTCACTTTAAAGGTGCAATTTTCAAAGTTGAATATCTACACAAAAACATAAGTGATCAAGCTGAAACCTTCCATGTATTCAAGCTGGGATGTGTTACTTGCAAAATTTGAGGTCCTCTTATAATGACATCAAGGGTCACTTGACGTCACCTTAAAGGTACAGTTTTCACCTTATACTACAGATGTGCAGTGAAGATGTGATGTCATGCTGACGTCATTATTGGTCACCGAACATTAACTTAAAGGTGCAGGTCTTAAAGGTTTAATACCTACAGAACTACAAATCCAATCAGTATAACACTAGGTATGTTCATAGACAATGTAACATAACCCGTAGATCTTAAGTAATAGTGACTATTATTTCAAACATCATGTCCCATTTAATGCAAAGGCATGCAGTATGCAAATTATGGACAGATATTCAGTTGATTCTTTAGGAAATTTCTTAAAGAAAAACAAATGGTGAAAATTAAAAGCAACAACTCCTCGTTGTGTGTTGTTTGGGATGAGACTTTCGACCTTCAGATTGTAGATTGAAAACAACATTTTTTCCTAAGGGGAACATGTGGGAATATTGAGATCTCACTCTATCTCTATCTGTTTTATACGTTTTAAGATACAACTTGCCAAATTTCTCGAGCGGTTTGGGGAGAAACAGGCAGGGCGGTTTGGGGACTAAATGGTTAACACAGTACTTTTGTTGTTATTACATTTTACATATTTTGTTTTTATTTGCAGTGTTGCAGCAACTAAGAGTCCAGTCATTTTCATAGGAACTGGTGAACACATTGATGACTTTGAGCAGTTTAAAACAAAACCATTTGTTAGTAAATTGCTGGGTAAGTTGACTTTATATGCTGGTACAAATATGCTCTTCATACAAGTTTCATTTCACTTTTAGTAGGATTTGAAACTTGGAATTTGATTACAGCCATGGCAGAAGTTGAAGCATGATATTCTCATGACTTTGACAATACTTCAGACAAAATTTTTCTGGAGGATTTTTAATGGCATGAAATTTGTTATCAGTGAGCTTTCAGATGGTGTGTGTGATTTTTTTAAACAGGCATGGGTGATATTGAAGGACTTATTGATAAAGTCAGTGAGCTCAACTTAGACGACAACGAAGAACTTATCAACAAACTCAAACATGGTAAGGAAGAAGATTTGTTTCCCCCCTGTGACCAGCCCCCAGTGCTTTTCAGCTATCAATTGATTTTCCAGAATAATTTATTACCAGCCTGTGTGATTTATATGTGATAAGTTCATGCAAAATAAACATAGTTTTACAAAGGTTTCATAGTTGGTAAAGACAAATATGCGGATAGTTTTGACATAGCTTTCCTGGAATATTCCTAAAGATTGGTTGTATTACTTTATTGTTTCCAGGTGAATTTACACTGAGAGATATGTATGAGCAGTTCCAGAACATCATGAAGATGGGTCCATTTGGCCAAATAATGGTAAGATGGTTTATTATGCCCCACCAGCAAAGCATATAGTGTTTGCCTTGTCTTCATGCACGCAAGTGTGTAAATACCTGAAATCAGAGACCTCCTATTGTCCCTCTTTGTTTGTACTCTAACTTTTTGGCAACAGCTCCCTTTGGTTTTGTACACACTTTCCAACTGCAGACCTTCACCCAACTGGGGACCCTATTGTCCTCTTGTGTTATAGGTCCCCGGGCAGATCAAAACGAGGCTAATTTGCATAATTTATATTGAGGCATTCAGCAACAGATTGTGTATGGTACCAAGATGTTCGTCATGTTCAGTTGTAAAACGTTGTGTTGTATTGGCAATGACTGTCAGTGACAGTTGATCGTGTCCGGCTGGTACCAAGTGTGTCGACACACACCTAGGAACAGGTTTTCAGGCTCAAATCCGGTGGGACTGTATGCACTGCAGTGCTGTCCTGTCAGGTCGGGCCATAGACGTAGAATTGTCGAACAGAAATCAACAACCTGGACTGGATCCCCTGTGACACCAGCAGTAGAATTTGCAAGAAGTAAAGTAGGTTTACAGATCTATGGACATCGTTTGCAGGTTTTTAACTGCTGATAATAAATAAAACATTCATCATTGCCATTGCATTATGATGAATTACTCTTTGGCTTACAACACACAGTTTCTTGAACGTTAATCGCCTGTTACGTGGTGGTTGGCGATTATCATTCAAGAAAACTTCCCACCATTCACATAAGGGAGACGAGTAGACAATCTGTGTCACAGTTTTTTTCACCATTATTTGCACGTTCATTTCATTTCATGAATATTCAAATCATTGTCAGAAAAAATAAATGTGGGCGGGTGCCAAAAGCATCAAGACATTCGTTTTGATCCAGATGTTTGTTTGACACAGATATCTCTTCTCCAATAATATTTGTCTATTAAGAAATCTGTAGTGACAAGAACACCAGATTGGCAAGGTTTGTCAGTTTCTCTGTAAACATCATTAAGAATTTAACCAAACGATGTCTAGTAGACAGGTCCTTTAAAGACCCAAACTAATCTAGAAGTTCTAATGTCCGGACCAGCTCTTCAACTGGTTGTGTCTTGGGAACTGGAACAACACCCTCACTCAGTGAGCTGTTGAAATTTTCAGACAATGGAAAGCAGAGTTCTTAGGCAAATTCCTTGATGAAGCGCGGAGGTATATGGTCTGGGCCTCCACTATTGTTTAGTTTTTTGAGCCTGGCGTACACTTGTTCAGGAGTTACTAAAGGAGGAGGGCCTTGAGCTGGTAGGTAGGTAGGTAAGTTATCAAGGTTAAGATGCGAGATGTCATCAGCTACTGATATGAAGCGTCTGTTGATGTCAGTTGAAATCGCCGTGGGATTAGTACCTTGTAAGTTGAGGTTGTGATGGGTGTTGAGACAAGCAATTTTTTAAATTGCTGGTGCCATTGCTAGTTCTTAAAGCTGGAAACACTGAGATTGTAAGAAATTTGTTTCGCCTGTTTAATGAGTCTCGCAACTTCATTACGGAGGAATCGCCACAAGTAAAGCTTGCCGCTGAGGTATACCTTTTGTATAAAAATGTATAAATTTGAAGATAAAACCATTAAATTGTTAGCCGAAACTCATGGGGGAGAAGAAGAAGAAGTATTAAAAATACAAAAAAACAAAAACAGAGGTGTTCCAGGACGAGCCTGAACACCTAATGAGATTAATCTCAGCAGGGCATTTGTGTTTGTCAACGCATCATTCTTTTATCATAGAGTTGACAAGCAGAAAATATTAAAGATTTTCAGCAAGTTGTTCTAGGCACCCAGCCATGAACAATTCAAGTTCCGTGCTATTTTAGCCAGCATCTTTTTTTTTATCAGCACAATATTTCTGTAATAATTTGTTGTGCTTAACAGTTTTGTAAATTTGGTTCAGATTCCCAATTTCATGGACTTGCTAAACAGAAAGTGTTGCTGAGTAAACTTGGTTGTTTCCAGCATAATTTGGCAACAATGTACACCACATCACATCACTCTGTATATTTTTCAAGTTGTACTGATTGCTTTCTTTCATAAACTCCTTCCCTAAACAATCCTCATCTAACAATTTTGGAATGCCCTGGTGTGTCCTGTTGTGTTGTGCCTGAGCGGACTAGTTCACCATACTCAAGTTAGAGTGTGGGTTCAAATTCTGGTCATCATACTTGACTATAATTGCTTCTCTTCACCCGGGAGTCTAATGGTAATCTGCGAGGGCAGAGATGGTTCTTTTGAGTGATTTAGCTCAATGTGCTAAGATGGTTTAATGAATGAAATAATCAACCCAATTTCTAGGGTAATAATGTTCATTTATCATGATTGGCGCTAGGTAAATGTCAAAGTTTAATTATATTTGTAACAGACTTATTATTATTACTAAATATACAATCTGTGTTTGATTACAGGGTATGATCCCAGGGTTTAGTAGTGACTTCATATCAAAGGGCAATGAGCAAGAATCTATGGCTAGACTAAAAAAACTCATGACAATAATGGACAGTATGAATGATGAAGGTATGGCCTAACTCTTGCAAAATCAAATTGTTGCATTTTTGTGTTCTGTGCACCAGAAGTGTGAAATTTACAAAAGTTTAATCGAATAAGATTAGAATAAGTGCATGAAGGATAAAGAAGCAATATTAGTTTGGTTTTTCCCTTCTACGCTGATGTGTGATGAGCACTTTATACTCCATAATTTCCAAGTCCTTTAGTGAAAAAAGCTACAAGCACCTTGGATGAGAAACCATGGTTTAATTGGGCTGAGGAGATTAATTTAGCTTGACTGGCTTTATGTTTGATAAAAGTAGGACTACAAGTCTAGTATGGCCTGGTTTGGGAGTCTAAATTATAGAGAAATTTCACGTGAAATGTTGTAAATTTGTGGAAACTTGAGTTGAAATTGTGATTTTAAACCCATGCGATAAATATTTGTTTTTGGAACACCTCTTGCATACATCCTATACAACAAGAGTATAGTGATTGTAATTACTCAAACTACCTGTAGTACATTATTTAATGCTGTAGAAAGCCTACCTTTTTAATTAAAAATTGATCAGAATTTCTTTGTTTAAATTATGACAACCAATGCATGTATACCAATGCAAAGATACAAGTTTGTGTTTGTTATGTGTAGGGCGTCTGAAGTCTTGATAGTCTTTTCCTGATTTTAGTGGTTTTATATTCAAACCAAAATATATCATGTGACATGCTCCATACCAATCAAAGGTTAGAATCTAAGTATGGAGTTGTACTATGAGTTTGTAATAATTATGATTTGGATGATTAATTTGACAGAGTTAGACAGCAGGGAAGGGGCCAAGATCTTCATGCGTACTCAGGGGAGAGTACACCGTGTAGCCAGGGGGGCAGGTGTGTCATCTAAAGAGGTACAGGAATTACTGCAACAGTATCAGAAGTTTGCTCAGATGGTCAAGAAGATGGGTGGTATCAAGGGACTCTTCAAAGGAAAAGGTAAATGCCAAATACATCCCGTCTCCAAAACAATGCTATTCTAAGGTGCATTTACTTTTCCCCTTGTAATGGTTCTTGATAAGAAGTCAATGTGTTCAGTTTAGTGTATGACTGCTACAGTGGTGCCCATACTTATGCCCAAAAGCTATAGACCCCTTGCTGGCTGCTATCACTGAGGCCAAACAATAGAAATGTGTATGCACCGTGCACAACTCTCAGCCAATGATAGGTCTTCCTTTGACCTCAGTGAGGGCGCTGTTTGGGCTTGCGACCTCATATGCAAGGGGTCTATACTAATGAGCATTACTAATGAGCATTCCTGTCGGCCTCCCCTACACTACAGGTTGACACATCCAAACCTTTCATACACTTATATGGACATTTTTCTAAATGCCTATAATTAGTGGTAAAGGATTAATAATCATTTATTACTTTCATTTTGGAAGCTCACTGATAAAATAAAGATTATACAAGTGCCAATCCTCACGAATTTGTTTGTATTTCTTCATCTCAAAGTCAAGGGAATAGTAGAGGACTCCCCCCAAAAAACTACACGAACAACAACATACAAACACCCCAACTAACATTTTTGTTTATTTCAATTGCAAGTATGGCACAAACGTGCACAAAATCCATGACAACAATTTTTTCAATTTCTGAACTAATTAATTGATTAACCTTTTACAGGTTGGTTGTATGGTATGAATAGCAATGAATTTACTCTTTCCAAAACAATGATAAATTATCCTGTTATTGTTAGTCGCTGTAGTAGTGTGGGTATTTGAAGTGTGACTAATCCCTAATGTGTTTGTATAGGTGGAGATATGGCCAAGAATGTGAACCCAGCACAGATGCAGAAGTTAAATCAATCAATTGCAAAGGCAATGGATCCTCGAGTACTACATCATATAGGTTTGTACAATACACCATTCAATCATTCAATACTGCTGTAGTCCACTTTTGCAATAATGGACCATTTGGTTAAGTATGCTGTGTGAAAATGGTGCTGGTTTGAAGCGTTTTGAGAAATGTTTTCTGTTATCTGCCGCAAAACTGTTTGAATGTGATCTTAGTTATCTTGCATTGCAAGGTGAAGTTATGTTATTGGTATTAACCATAGCCAGATGGTTATCTATGGTAAAAAGTGTTCGCAAAACATGACAAACTATTAAGTTATCCAAAAGATGCGTGTCTTGACATTTGATAAATTAAGGGAGGGAACAAATTTACTTCAATCAAAACAAGGAAAACAAATTAGGACAAGTTTGCTGTTGAATACTTTAACATGTCAAATTGCTGCAATCAAAATAAGCATTTACCTGAACGTGCAAAAAATCCCTGACCGAACACACCAATGGATAAAATGCAGCCACATAATATGACCAAACTTAGACGGGTTGGTTATTAAAGAGGATGGAATAAATTAACAATTAAAAAACAAAAACAAATGCCTTGAAACAAATGATATAGTGTGTATGTATCTGTTGTTGAATTATATACATTAACACAGCGGAACAGGGAAGAACTCCATCACCTTACCCTGTTACACAAAATATCTTATTTTATCAATCCTACTGGTGCCAAAAGTGTGTTTGCCAAAGACTTCATAGGAAGAGAGTTTATGAGCTAATCCTGTTCACTCACAATCAAAACATGCTTTGCAAAATGCTTTTGAAAAAAATTGACTTCAATATAATTTTCCTTTATTCTGCAGGTGGTATGAGTGGACTTCAGAATATGTTACGACAATTTCAGCAGGGTTCAGGTGGAGGGGCGGGGCTCGGTGGATTAGGTAACATGATGGGTGGAGGCGCAGGAGGTGGACCTAGTAATAAATAGTCTTGGTATGTTTGGGGGGGGGGTTTTAAATATGATGGGTTTTAGGGAGGGGGAGGGGGGTTCAAAGTCTTGAATTGTTGTAAACCAATATTCCTGGATAACAATTATTGCATGACTTGCTAGTTTAACTTTGAGCAATGTAACTTCAAGCTTCGTACATGTCATGATTGCGTCTTTTCCATGTTTACTCTTTTACATTTTTTTTTTCTGTTTGTCAGATTCTATGTTGTTTCATGATTATATTTATTGTGTGTTTTAAAGGGCGCAGCAGTTTGGTTTTGTTTTTTTAATTACATGAAAAAGAGAGAAATTGGAATGTTTATTTTGGCCAATGATGATATCTAATTTCCACAGAATCATCTTACACACTGTTCCTTGTAATTGCATAAAATTAAGTCATTTTAAGTTTTCACTCATCAAGGAAAGGGTGCAAATGTTGGGTAGTTTAACAGGACACAAAGCTGTGGACTGAAAGTCAAGTGTCATGATTGACCTTATTACTGATTTCATAGAACACATTAGGACCAATCAAAGGTCTGTCTCGGTGATCTAGCTGGCTACATTCTGGACAGGTGGTTCACATACAAATCACAATGCCCAGTGTGAAACTTATCAGTGAGTTAGTTTGTGGACTAGTGAAATGACATGCTAACCTTTCTTGCTGGTTAGTCAGTAAAAATACAGTAATCAAAAGATGCTTCAGCTGTAGGGCCAGAACCTTTTTTTAAATATGTTAAATCTTGAAGAAAACAAAGGTGCTTTCAGCCGAGAGCCTAAACCTAAAATGAATGAACCACAATACAGAGTCTTGATGATGATTAGAATTAGGTGATATGATGACACGAACCTAACCTCACTTACCTGGGTTTGATCTTGCCATGCTATTTTATTTCCAGAAACCCTTTGCTTGATCACAATCCCTGGAATTTTCTTATTTAACCGGTTTCTGCCGGAAATAGTTCATGTTTTCCTTCCAGCCTGAATAATTTTTCTTTGAGAGTACTGCTGGCACAAACCATGACTTAACAGAGCCAAGAGAACAAAGTTTCTGTTTGAAGCACCTGGATTTTGTGTATCGCTTTTGAGAAAATACCATAATGCACAACAAATAAACTAAGGCCTGGAATCAAGGATTACATGATAACCCCAGAACACAGGCAGTATGTTTAATTGTTTGTGTCCACCACCAACTGTCCTCTTTGTGTGAGTGAAACGAAGCGTTGCACGGTGAGTGCATGCTCTGACCCTGCTCTGTAGTGGAAAGTACAGGCGGCCTTTGTCTCGGTCATCTAATGTGACACGAAAATACAAAATGCATGTCACCCGCATTATAGCAGGCAAAATATTAGCATGTTGGCATCAACTACAATTTAAGGCAAGTACACTTTACAAGATTTTCTCAAATCATTGTGATTAATTTCTCAGTTCCAATGAAAATGATATGCTTGTTTCCACTTCTAAATGTTCCCTTTAATGAACTATTATGTAAAAAATATGCCACCCTAACATTTTGTAGGAAATTTAAAAAAGGAGTGATTGGCTTTAATATACTTTTGTTTAGTGTATGTCTACAGTAATGCATGCAGTTTATGGAATTGAGTTTATTACAGTGACATCTGGACTAAGTATACAGTTGGCAACGAGACGATACAAAGGCATAATACATGGTTAGCAATGATCAACAAAACTTAAAACCAATACTATCTGTCCTAAAATATATTTCCATCAGAAATGCTACCAAAACAAACAATAGTAATAATAATAAACATATGATGTATCATACCTTAAATATTTTGTAAAGGATTGTTATCAACATTCATGCATCTGTGTTTTATATCCCTGTTATGCTGCTTTAGTTATCAAAGTCAATGTAAAATAAATCTTGTTCATAAAATAAAAAATAAAAATTGTTAATGGCCTCACGTTTTGACCCCAGTAGAGTCTTTGTAAAAGGCTAAATGACAAACAAACAAACGTACATAAGACAAGTATACATGTATTAGTGTAATAGAAGCAGTCAGGTGGAAAAGAGTGGATAGAAAGGAGCAGAATGCAGTCAGAAGAAGCACAAGGTGAACAAAGACAACTGATCAAAAGGAGGGGGTAGGAGGAATTGGCTGGCGTAACCATAAGGATGGGTGGAAGCACAAAAGAGAAAATCAAAGGTGGTAAAAGGAGAACAATTAAGTGATGTATATTTGGGTTGCAGTGACACCTTATAATGTATCTACTTTGCTGTGTAGATGTTCTTATAAGAACTTGTCTTGCCATTTATCTGCTGCCACAGAATTATTCAGAAAATCTATTTTCCTGAGTCGACTTCGGGGAAGTAGAAACAAAATCAGCTGGACAAGGTTTTAGTTGGACTCACTAGTTTCCCGATTCCTAATCTACTCCAAATAGCAGGACAACTTCTTATAAGAACAATCTACACAGCAAAGAAGATATTATCACATGGTGTTACTGCATACCAAATAAACATTGATACTTCTCCATGTGAATATGAAAAATTTAAACACAGGACCTCTGAAAAGAAAAGACCGAGACAATTTTTTAAAATCATTTCCTTCTTGGATGTTCAGACCCTTGGGTTGAATGGTCTGGAGGTGCCTTATCCAAAGTTTGTCCCTTCTCGGACAAACAGTCTCAGTGGTACCAACGTGCCTCAATGCCCTGTAAACACTGTCAGAAATAGAGAGTAGATTGAATTGATATTCAACGGGTGTGTCTTGCTTATGATGTTGACAATACAGTCTATGACTAGAGAAACGTTTCTTGGTGTGTCGTTCTCGTTTCACCTATATATTGAACACCACACCTTATGCAAGATCTTTGATCGATGTGATGGTGCAGGTGACATGACCCCTTGTCTTATGGGTGGTACCACCAGTATGGCTGGTAAACGAGTCCAATTCCCTGACGTGTTGTCTACTTTGAACGATGCATTTGGCAGTGTTGGAACACCTGAAAGTTATCTGTGGCATTATCATTATCATTAATGGGGGGATGAGATCCCTGAGAATGAGTGGGCGTCTGTATGCAACTATGGGTTCTTCCCGTACAGCTCGTTGAAGTCGATCTGATGTGTGAAGAATATGATGATTAGAACTGGTTACTTTGCGAATGGGAGGAAGTGAGGGAAGTGACAACAAACTATCCAATATGTAATTTTATGTAAGCTGTGTACTTTCTTTAAAAAGAGGTTTTTAAAACTTGGGTTTCCAGAAGAGATTGTTCTTTTAAATCGTTAAGTGATACTGATCTTGAAACATACATACATGTATTTTGAAAAATGCAAATTTACCCCGAATGAGCTATGAACCACCCACTGGAGAGAGGTACACTGAGAGAATAACAAAAGAGATGACTCTGGAAAATTGAAGGTAGAAATTAAAAAAGTTACAAATTTAGTTACATCATTTAGATTTGTCGAGGTACCTGGTGCAATTTATAGGATTGGAACTGGCCTCTCGTCACAGGTCTAACGGGCTAATATGTGGAAGGTCAATGCGCCTGTCTGTTTTTTAATGCTGGACTAGGAGAGCACAGACTATAAAGTGCTTTACAAACATTGGTGTACGCAAAAGAAATAGTAACAACATTGGATATGGAAGGGAAATGCAACAGGCAAGGAGATGAAACAGTTTGTCTTGCAATTACAAAGAAATAGAGGCCTATGCTGTGGTTGTGTTTGTGTTTGAAATTTAGTATGAAGTTAATTTGTTGAATAAATTATGCTTTCGTGACATGTCAAAATTTGGAGTAATACTATTTCTCCATTCTACTCGTGGACAGAAGATGTTTGTCTATTATGTACGTCCACTGGAGTCAATAGGCACATGTAAACTTTGAGGATTTTATAGTTATTGATTTATCAATTACATACTCAAAAAGGACAATTTACTATGCTGGGAGACTTAACATCATGATCCACGCATTCAGTTTTTATTGCAGACTTTTCGTAATCAAGAGACCTGTGAAAAGAAAGAAGCCTCTTTGTTCTAGAACTAGACAACTTAGATATAACTTACAAACACTACATCTTGTAATATGCTGGTCAGTACCAGCATTTATGAGGTACCATAAAAACCTTGGCTCTGTACATGAAGGAACTTATCTGGTCTTATAAAACTAGATGCAATGGTTGTTGCTTATGACACATGGTTCACAGTCAATATATTAACAATCAAAATGTAGCAAATTCTGCTGAAGCAGAGATTAAGGGATTGTACAAGTTGATATTACACACACATATTGAAAGACTTATTAGCAAACATACAACCATCCATGTGTGCATTTAAACAAAATTGTGAACAATATGAACTTGCATTCCTGTTTCATTGTTTTAGAGTGGGTTTGCAAGATTGTTTATGTATCCTAATCAGGGCCAGATAATCCTACAAAACAAATTTGGGGCCTGTGAAAAACTGCAAAACCTACAGCGACGTTCCCATTGTTTTGTAAACAAAAGCGAGGTGAGGGCATCCATGCCAGGATCCCTTGGTGTCAGAGCATCCTCACACTTGTTTTACTTGGTAAATCAAGGACTTCTCTTTGTTCTCCTATAAAAACTCACATATCTGATGAAGGCTGAGCTGGTGCCTGCCTATTTAATGACACAATCTGTGAGTGAGAATGTCCTTTTGTTTGTCCAAAATGCCCCAAACCTTTTATGAAATTCCTCTGTTTCAACGGGTACACATGCTCACACACACAAGACAATCTTTATTAAAATGAACTTCAGGCATGGGAACTTCAGACGCTCAGTAGACCTACTGTAGATGTAAATAATCGCAATCAATCCAGCACTATGAAATAGGGTGCCTTTTTGTCATCTTAATCAAATTAAGTCACCTATGGTAAGGACAGGGTTAAAAGGCATAACATAAATAAATGAATATTTTGGACTTGTTTATGTTATCAGCTGTTTATTGCTGCTACCTACATGTATATATATGTGCATATCAACTTCAGGATTTCAAGTCCATTTAAAGTGAAGTCTTAAATACTGTCAACGTTGAAAACAAAGAATTTTAAGGCCCAAAAATCACCATTGCTTATTTCAATAGCAATAATAAATACAAGCAGTCATATGAATATGCATAAAAACATAAGAAACCAAACTACTTTTTGTTATCTTCACTAAAATGTGACCATCTAATTTGATGAAATGGTGTGTTTATTGAAAACTAGAAGATTGGAATACTTTACTTTTCAAAAACAACAAGGAAATACCCAGTAATTACTTTTTGTGAATAAGAATGCCAGCCATGCAAGTACGTTTTCAATAGTGACATAACATAATGCTATTCACACTCAACAAAGTCTTTTCATTTTCTCATGGACATGGTGTTTACTTAAAACAAACATGACTAAATGAAACGATATATAGTATACACAGTTACCTTTAAAGGCACTGGACATGTTTCAAAATATATATTAGCATAAAAATTTACTTGGTGACGAGCAATGGAGAGCTGTTGATGGAATAAAACACTGTGAGAAATGACTCCCTCTGAAGTAACGTAGTTTTTGAGAAAGAGGTAATTTTCACTAAAATATTTTAATCTGAGAAAGACTTCAGGCCTAAAGCCTTTCTCAGGCATCTGAAAGCACACAAATTTGTGCAATAAGGGTGTTTTCTCTTACATTATTTTCTTGCAACTTCGATGACGAATTGAGTCCAAATTTTCACAGGTTTGTTATTTTATGCATATGTTGGGATACACCAAGTGAGAATACTGGTCTTTGACAATTACCAAAAGTATACACTACCTTTAAGCACCATGCATGCATGCATTCAGTGAGTTGTTACATCAAGGTAAAATAAACAAATCCAGATCCTGAAGATTGAGTTTGGGCCTAAAAACAAGGAACAATTACACATGGAACATTGACCTTCCATAAATAAAGGATTACACTGTTACATGAATGAGGATACACTATGGTAGAATTGGGGAGCTACCACAGACACTGTCTGCCTATAGACAGCAGAGGGTGTAAGTCTGAATTTGTAATTATTTCTTTTATTCAAAACCATGGGTGGATACTTGGAGGGGCATGTCACTACTCCTTGTAGACAATTTCAACAAATCTCACAATTGAAGCAGTCCACCACAGAAACACTTCAAAGAAAGGTAATTTTTAGCAATTTTCTTTCCTCCGTTTAGTCTGAGACTCGTTTGTCTATGAACATGTAGTGTTACAATTTTCAAGATTTTTTTTCTTCAAGCTGTTATAAAGACCTTAATTTCCACAGATTAAACAAATTCAATGATAGTTAGGTGTATAACACAATATAAACGTAGCAGCAGATGTCTTTTCAATTTACTATAATAAACCCACAGATAACCATCAATACCTCCACTCAACCAGCTGTCACCCCCGACACTGCAAAACTCAGACTCCGTCAAATCTGTTCTAATGATTCCGATTTTATCCACCACTCCACTCACAGGAACTTAAGAAACACCTTGTTTCCTGAAGTCTAGCAGTCAATCAAACAATCCAGAAAGTCGAGGCTCCTTCTAGGGAGTCAGTACTTGCCAAAGGACCCAAGCGACAACAGAGTTCCAAGGGGAAAGTTCCCTTTGTTGTCACTTTCGACCCCTCACTTCCTCCCATTTGTAAAATAACCAGTTCTAACCATCATATTCTTCACACATCAGATCGACTTCAACGTGCTGTACAGGAAGAACCCATAGTTGCCTACAGACGCCCATCCAGTCTCAGGGATCTCATTGTCCGGGCAGAAGTGTCACCCCCCCCCCCCCATTAATGATAATGTTAATCCCCCTTTACCACAGGGAACTTTCAGGTGTTCCAATACTTCCAAATGCATCTTCTCTAGACAACACGTATCAGGGAATCGGACTCCTTCACCAGCCATACTGGTGGTACCACCCACAAGACAAGGGGTCATGTCACCTGCACCACCACTAATCTAACCTATTTAATATCTTGCAAAGTTTGTGGTGTTCAATATATCCATAACACAAAAACTACACCAAGAGGCATTTCTACGTTCACATATCCACAGTCAACACCCAAAAGCCGGATACACCTGTAGGACACCACTTCAATCTTCCTAATCACTACATTTCTGACATGATTTTACAGGGCATTGATCGAGGCACTACATAACCACAGAGAGACTGTCTGTCTGAGATGGGAGAAACTGTGGATAAGGCGCCTCTAGAACCATTCAACCCCAAGGTCTGAACATCCAAGAAGGAAATTACTAATAACTTTTTGTCTTTGCCGTCTCCTTTTTTCCCACAGATATCCCCCATCTTAGTCTGCCTCATTCACTAATTAATTACATTTTTCTCCCTCTTCCCATCATTGATTTTTTCTTTTGTGTTCCCCACCTCTTGTGGTCAAACCAGCCCCTTCCCCTACCCCCCCCCCTTTGTCAGCCTCCTCTTTATTCACCCCCTGCTTTTTCTGTGTGCTGTCATCTCTTGTCATTTCTTTCCACTTGACTGCTTTTGTTACACCAGTATACCTGTTTATTTGTGTTGTGTTGTCTTTTAGCCTTCCAGAAAGACTCTGCTAGATTAAAAATGTCAGGCCACTAACTAATTGTTGCAATTTACTATAATTTACCATGGAGGTACATGTATATAGCCTAGCCTAGGTGTGTAATGGTACCAAATGATTTCGGTATGCTTGCAGATGTGTCGTCAAGTTTCCTAAAAATGCATTGAGACATGATTTAATAACTTATCATTTGTTAAACAACATTTGCAGTGTAAAATGTTTTAATCTAAAATTTACACAAACAGGTTGTGCTTTCATCAATGTCAATTCTTAAGTGAACAAATTCAAACCTGCTACTGATCTCACAGTGATGCTTCAACTAATTAACCTAATTATGAGAAAGCAAGAGTGCAAGGATGCTTCAGGATCGCTCCATCCAACAGACTCAACAGCATCATCTACCTCGGTCTTCTAGGTGGAGTGATTACATGATTGATGCTAAGTGAGACCACAACCCAGATGATGCATTGTTAGATCTTTGTTCCAATAAAAAGGCCCTTATTCAAATTCCAGAGCCATTTGTTTATATAAAGGACATTACAATTAATGAAAGGAAAGGCCTGTAATGAAACGTATGTTTTTGCAACCTTTAATCAAAACCATTTTATCTTGTGCTCTAATGAGAATGATACACAAAGTGTGTTTTTGCACCTTTTTCTAAATAAAGTAATAAAACTACCACAAGAGGCATCTGAACTTAATCTAACAAGTAGTAAATTTAATGAAGTAATGAACCTTCATATTTGTTGTTCTTAGGATTAAATTAATCTAGCTGGAATCATTTACAAAAATTTGAACACACAAGGAGTTATACAAAATGTTTTGATTATTTTTGTTAGTGGAAGCTTCTTTCCAAAGTAAGAAACTGATACATTTGTAAATTAAAGTCAAGTACAATTTCAGACAATGAATTTTTGGGGGGAATTGTATCAATTATTTATTGAGCACTCTTTAAGTGAAATGCAATGTGAGTGGCAGTGTCACTCACATTTTACCAGACCATTATTGGGTCACCATGGTACAATCATAGATTTCATAACTGTGTTTGAAAAATTATGTAAAAACTGACACACATCATAACACTCAGTGTATCAATTTGATATCAGAGCAAAAAGAAAAATTTCAGCACAGCAAATGAACATACTGGGTGGGGTGGGGTGGGGGGGGGGGGTAAATGTAAAATACGGCCAGGAACAATGCCCAAAAGAAGAAACTGGCTCTGAACTCACTCCCTTTAAAGATTTCTTTGCAAAGAATTCAAAGCATTTGTACTACTCAAGCAGTTTAGAGTGGTGACCAAGGGTCTCCAGTTTCGCCATGGAGGTTGTTTCACTGTGATTCCATGGTAAGTGGTACTTTTTGATATATAAACTGCACAATTTCACTGTGATTCCATGGTAAGTGGTACTTTTTGATAGATAAAAAGCACAATTTCACTGTGATTCCATGGTAAGTGGTACTTTTTGATATATCAACCGCACAATTTCACTGTGATTCCATGGTAAGTGGTACTTTTTGATAGATAAAAAGCACAATTTCACTGTGATTTCATGGTAAGTGGTACTTTTTGATAGATAAAAAGCACAATTTCACTGTGATTTCATGGTGAGTGGTACTTTTCAAGAAATAAAAAGCACAATATCACTGTGATTCCATGGTAAGTGGTACTTTTTGATAGATAAAAAGCACAATTTCACTGTGTTTCCATGGTAAGCACTGGTAAGTGGTTCACTGGTACACCCGTGAATCAGAGAAGCTATTGAGATCCATAAACACAATTATGTTCATCAAGACATCTCATTAGCAGTATATGGCACCTGATCCTACCACCTTGCTCCACTGGTGTCCAACAGTATACTGACCCGCTCCAAATAACTCTGGGCCCTCTAACCACAGTTCTCCTTTCAGAAGAACCAATCAGAGCAGTGCTGACTCTACACTGAAACCTCTGAATCCCCATAAAGAAACCACCAACCTCCTGACGATGACTAGAGCAGGCTAGTCGAAACGTTGAGACAAATTAAGAACTCACTCCGCGGCAGTGCAGTTAAAAATGAGAAGCCCCCTCGATCCACTAAGCAAAAGTAGCATTCCCGGCTGATTTCCTACCTTCCGCCGAGGTAGTAGTTAATAAGCAGGACAGTTGTTTTCAGAACTAACAGAACTAAGTAGTCTCTTGAATTCCGAAATCTATTCCGCAGCAGTAGAATAAATATCAAGACAGATCTCAAAGACCAAATCTACACAGCAAAGTAGAAATATACACAAGGTGTTACCGAAAACTGAAAATACAACTGTATAAAAAATTTCCAAATTTCTTTGAAGTGTTCAACATAATTTAAAAGTTAGATTCTCATCAATATGATTATGTCAAGTTGTTGATCATCATGACATGTATTTCGGTAATGATTAGAATCAAACCAATGCTGACCTTTTTCTGATCTTATTTTCTCTGTTATCAAAAGTCACACATATCATGTAAGCACGTGAAAATCTCAGAAAAACTTCAATTCACCATCAAGCTATCAGAAGGGTAGTAAAGGGGGGGGGGGGTTATGTTGAACTTGACACAGGTGGCACTGTTACTGTTTATGTACAGCAACGTTAAGAACGATTTCTGTCAGGTGCCTGGTGGCACTGTTACTGTGTTGTGGTGGCACAAGTCCAAATTTGCATACTATTATCAAGCCAGCAGTGCTTCTTAGCTTTGCTTATCTCAATGTGTACATCTTAATTGCACTTAGAGCTTTCCACTTTAAGCTTAACATATTTTGGGGATTTTGAACTTGTGTAGGAATGATGCGTTACTCCAAATGTAGCAGCAATATATTCTTAATTATTAACAATCTACAAATGAATTTCCTGATGTGGAAATCTTTACAAACAATATGCAGGAGAAATTATGAAAAACATTAACATTTATGTGCCTTCAAAAATCTATCATTATTATATATTTTCATTGCCATTCTTAAGTTCTGGTCACGTGATTAAGAAGAAACTTTCCATTTGTCTTCATATTGACATGTATTGTTTTTTATTATATATGTGACAAAATTCTTATATACAGTTTTTGAGATAGCAAAATAATTTTTGTTTTGACCTCGGGTCATTTCCCACGTCATCAATGTCAAATTTGATATGCTGACATTTAAATTTATATTTCATCCACTAAACCATTATCAAATTCCCTACCGCTCAAGAGCTCAAAACAAGGCTGGGGACTATTTTTCCACTTCAACTTCCCGTTTCAACTGGAAGACAAAGTCCAATTGAGATCACCTATGTATGACCTTTGCTAAAGCTTGTAAAGACCTTCATATGATATATACATATATAATAATAATGGAGTCTTGTAAAGCGCCGGTATCTGCCAAAAAAGGCGCTCATGGTGCCCGCTCATGATACAAAAAAAAACAGTTCAAAAGAACGGGCCAGAAATAAGTATGTTGAAAATCACTGGTCATCATTTACTTCAAAAAGATGAGTTTTAAAAGCAGTTTTAAATGATGATGTTATTTAAGCAGTCCTGATGTGGTAAGGAAAACTATTCCACACTTTATACATTGATATTCAACAATATACATTGTTAAAATAGCTGCTGTAGTTCTGTAGATTTTTTGAAACAACAAACTCTGATTTAATGTATTTCGACAACTAGCTGTTAATGTCATCATGACATCAATTCTGTAAAAAGCTACAAGTTATAAATCTGTCCATCTGCATACGTGAAGTTTCAAGTTGATACAAGTTTCGCAGCTATGCAATTGCTTGAGGACCATGTTCTATTGTGTCTATTAATTTGAAACATTTCATAATCTACCTCAGATACATTTGGTCCCACTTATAATGAAAACATTCAATAAGAGTAACACTATATGGACATACTAGCCATAACAGATTAGCCAATTGTAACATTTGGAACGAATCAAGTTCAAAACAAAAAGAAAGGTTTATCTTTGAAGTGGCGACAACATATACAACTGAATACCTTGGTTGCCTCAAGTAGCATTTCATACTGTATGTGATGTGAACTTGATGTCCTAAATTATTGTTGAAATTTCCTCATAATTATGTCATGTGATGCTCTCATGATATTACAATGCAATTCACTTTGCATTCATAGTTTATACAGGGTAAAAATACAAAAATGTCATGGCACTGTTTAATGCAAGTGCAAATGACTCATGGTGGCAGAAAATTAGAAGTAAGCAATTCTGTAAGCATCCGAGTGGAGAATGTCTTGATAAATAAAAGTTATTTGGTTTCAATCTGGTCATGTGTACAGTGATTTAAGTCCATTTAGCTTCACATCAAAAATCATGCAAATAAAAAAGTGCTAAAAGATAAACTCCATTTCACCAATGACTTGATAATTGGTTGTCATGGAGTTGGTAGTTCCATTTCCTAGAGTTGATTGAACGGGGTTCGATTTCACAAAGCACTAAGATCCATTTTAAAGGGAGGGTATACGTTTGGTAATTACTCCAAAAAATTAAGGACCAGAAAAACTTACTTGGTAAGAAGCAATGCATCTGTTGACAATGTAAAACACTTTGAGAAATTATTCCCTTCCAAAGTATGTGGATTAAGAGAAAGGGATTCAAAAAAAATGTCTCAGATTAAGTTTTCCTAATTACGGATTATTCTTCCTGCGTGTACATAACCACTCCAGATTTTCAGCGAAATCTCAAAAATTCTACCTTTTGAAATGAAATTTTCACAGGTTAGTTTTTTGTATATATCTAAATTTATATAGGATTAAAACAGATATACTTTACAAGATAAGTTGTCAATAGACTGTGCAAGTCTCGCGCGTATCGGAACGAGAAAACACGTCAAACGAAGAACTTTTTTTTTTTTTTTAATGAAATCAAATCTTTGTTTAAAAATTATCTCTAATGACAAAATCTAAACAATAAAAATACTCATTACATGTTTATAAAATCAGTTTTAGTTTTTATAATAAATACACAAATAATGTGTCATTTATTACTGAAGCAAAATTAAAACTCTGGGACAAGGATGGTTATTTGATCTTAACTTTTCAGAAACCACTTACTTGGATTCGCGAAGGTCACATGGGCATAAAATTAACGCTTGACGCAGTTAATAGACGACGCTGAGGCCTCAACAACCATAGACTGCAATGAAAAGGCTTCGCGTTGTAATTACAGTATCTGGTGTTTATCATCACGCATCCAAAACAAGCTTTTACATAAGTTTTATGATCGGAGGTAAGCACAAAATTCTTAATTTTTTGCAGCAACTGGAAGCTGAGGTCAAGTTTAATTCTCGGGTTTTCCTCGTTATTTTGTTGAATTGATTTTTACTTTCATATTTGTTATCACCAAGTATTACATTCCCAACAACATATATATTTTTCCTGGTCATAAACCACGTTAAACTAAAATAATTGACAAAACAAAATCTCGCCCACGTAAATCTCTATATGGTTGGGACCACAATGGTCCCGGAAGTTCAAATATGCACGAGACTTGCACAGTCTATATTACCATACTGATTTGTATTGTGACATCACACTTTGCTTAGCAACCAAGATTGATACACACAAAAAAATCAATCTTGGCGCTTTGTAGAAGCCCAGAAGTGCTATCAAGCAATATAATGAGCATTGTGCGGCTATTTGGATAAACAGACAAATAATCAACCTTTCAAATAACTCCAATCAACTTGAGAGAATCAGAATTCTGGTTTGAAAGAGTGGTTAAGATTTATTGTTAAGGTAATTCGAGGACTTGTTCTCCCATTGTTTGGACTTTGTTTTGTTTTTAGCGACGTCCCAACACACAAACGTTTGTCGAAACACATTTGTAAATTGCAGCCTTCACTTCGTTCTGTCATTTTAGTGATATCTCCATTGGTTTACACGGAAGAAAAGCGAAGACATCTTTCCTCTGTTAAATAACCTAGATACCTTTTTTTTAAATTCCTCATTTTTAATGGATAGTGCTCCCACCTACCTTTGTTCATTAACATAGTGTATTGCATCAGGCATGCTACTTGGCCATTTGAAAAATGTAGGACAATTTTATTGAGTGCAAAGGCCAACACATGTACACTTGTATAGGCTTTAATATACTTTTCAGGCTTTTTAATAACTAAAAGAATTTGCTGATTTTTCTGAGGGCCAGAATATCATGGCAGATTAACTGGCCTTTTTGTTGATTGCTATTGATTGCTATGCGAAAATGCACAGATACAAAACACATTGTTCTACCATAAACATAAACCATTGTCAAGCAATCATTTTGTGTTTCTTGAAAACGAGAGGATTTTAAAGGATTGTACTCTTCCCAGTTTCCTCCCCCCCCCCCAAAAAAAAGTCTCTCAACATGTAACCCTGCTACTCTTGGTAACGTTATTTTCCAGTGACTTGACTAATCATTCAAAACCATTCAACCGCACATGTAGTTTGTATTAAATTGTTAGACTATAGAGGGTTAAGAAGAAGGATTAGAAGTTCTACCTCTCCACAATGAGTATAGATTTTCATTCACCAATCAAACAAGAGCACAAGCATGTTCCTAAAAAAGGACAAAATGTAGAAAAGTTTGATTGTTTCTCAGCCATTGTTTCTCAGTCAATGTAGGAAAATTTAATTCAACATACAAATTAAACCCATGAATTAATACACATTAAGTTGGGGTGTATGCATTTTTGTTTAATATTGTAAACGACCTTCTGTTGGAGTGAATGTTATCATTTGAGCAGGCTCAGCAGAAGGCCATAAGAAACCCTAGTCCTTCTGCCAAGCACTTGGCAACAAGTTTTCAGGACTAGTCCTCAAATTAAAAGCAAAAACAGGAACAAAATCAAATAAATACAAAGTGTGGATGTGGTGGATGATTTCATGCAATACTTAACGTAATGAGAGATTTTGAGACACTACACTGTAGGTGGCAGAAGACATAGTGGCTAATTTCCATTGTTTTCAAAAAATGGTGGATTTACCCATTGAAGTCTGCTACCACCTAGTGTCCCCAAAAGTCTTTCATTAATGATGACTTTATAAATGTGTGATCATGTTCATGGTTAATATCTAGTAAAGACAAGGCAAAATACTTTAAAAAAACAACTATTTGAACAATTATAAAAAACAAACTCTAAAATATAGACTTCCTACTTATTCCAATCCTCCAATGTCATATATTTCTGTATTAAATACTGTCCAAGTCAAGAAAGTAGCATTTTCATTGCTATAATTGGAAATGAAATAACTTTGTGCATGAACATAACAAAAATGGCTGATAAAACCTAAACTGTTTTAAACAAACCCAACTTATTTGAACAGATTTGTACAGGTCAGTGGATGGAAATGAATTGACCTTCAAATACCAATGATGTCATCATGTAATAATATTGTCATACACACATAAGATGTATACCACACTCAGTTATTATATATTACCAAACCATTCAAAGGAAGATCCTTGTATTATTGCCCAGCCAATGAAAAGGGCTCTTGAAATAGGTTTTAACATAAACAGAAAAAATACAACATGACAATTCACATTAGTTTCTTCACACAAGTTAAACTAGCCATTTAAATATTGCTTCAAGTCTTACAATATCAAAGTATCCCCAGTTTCACATTTAAACATATTATAGTGAGATAAAAAACAACATAAATTTGAACAGATTAATAGCACACTTCACTTGCATTCAGCAAACAACAATAATAAGCCTCTTTTTCTTTGTGTAATAAACATCTTTCTATATGATAAACAAAAATATAATTCTAAAACACTCTGCTTAAAACATAGCTATACTCTACAAATAGAAATACCAAAAAATGTTTACAGAGTATTATTCTGTCCATAAAATATGAACATACATGTTTTATTCTGTCCAAAAAGAATGAACATACATGCATACATATGGACTTTAACAAATGTTGTAATGTACAAACACAAACCAGATTCAAAGACATAAATGTTTTGACACTTTATTTAATTTTTATTAGTATGGATATCACTCAAGATGAGTTGTTAAGTCAATGACTAAGATGTACTATAGGACTAGGAGATTCCAATAAGACCCAAGCTGATTCTCATTGAACTTCTGGCTGCTGATACTGCTAGTTAAATGTTAACTAGTTTGATAAGCTGATTCACATTGGACTTCTAGCTGCTGGTACCGCTAGACAATGTTAACTAGTTTGATAAGCTGATTCACATTGGACTTCTAGCTGCTGGTACCACTAGACAATGTTAACTAGTTTGATAAGCTGATTCACATTGGACTTCTAGCTGCTGGTACCGCTAGACAATGTTAACTAGTTTGATAAGATGATTCACATTGGACTTCTAGCTGCTGGTACCGCTAGACAATGTTAACTAGTTTGATAAGATGATTCACATTGGACCTCTAGCTGCTGGTACCACTAGACAATGTTAACTGGTTTGATAAGTTGATTCACATTGGACTTCTAGCTGCTGGTACCGCTAGACAATGTTAACTAGTTTGATAAGATGATTCACATTGGACTTCTAGCTGCTGGTACCGCTAGACAATGTTAACTAGTTTGATAAGATGATTCACATTGGACCTCTAGCTGCTGGTACTGCTAGACAATGTTAACTAGTTTGATAAGCTGATCCACATTGGACTTCTAGCTGCTGGTACTGCTAGACAATGTTAACTAGTTTGATAAGATGATCCACATTGGACCTCTAGCTGCTGGTACCACTAGACAATGTTAACTAGTTTGATAAGATGATTCACATTGGACTTCTAGCTGCTGGTACCGCTAGACAATGTTAACTAGTTTGATAAGATGATTCACAGTGGACTTCTAGCTGCTGGTACTGCTAGACAATGTTAACTAGTTTGATAAGATGATCCACAGTGGACTTCTAGCTGCTGGTACTGCTAGACAATGTTAACTAGTTTGATAAGCTGATTCACAGTGGACTTCTAGCTGTTGATACTGCTAGACAATGTTAACTAGTTTGATAAGCTGATTCACATTAGACTTCTAGCTGCTGGTACTGCTAGTTAATGTTAACTAGTTTGATAAGATGATTCACAGTGGACTTCTAGCTGCTGGTACTGCTAGACAATGTTAACTAGTTTGATAAGATGATTCACAGTGGACTTCTAGCTGCTGGTACTGCTTGACAATGTTAACTAGTTTGATAAGATGATTCACAGTGGACTTCTAGCTGCTGGTACTGCTAGACAATGTTAACTAGTTTGATAAGCTGATTCACATTGGACTTCTAGCTGCTGGTACTGCTAGACAATGTTAACTAGTTTGATAAGATGATTCACAGTGGACTTCTAGTTGCTGGTACCACTAGACAATGTTTACTAGTTTGATAAGCTGATTCACATTGGACTTCTAGCTGCTGGTACCGCTAGACAATGTTAACTAGTTTGATAAGCTGATTCACATTGGACTTCTAGCTGCTGGTACCGCTAGACAATGTTAACTAGTTTGATAAGATGATTCACATTGGACCTCTAGCTGCTGGTACCGCTAGACAATGTTAACTAGTTTGATAAGCTGATTCACATTGGACTTCTAGCTGCTGGTACCGCTAGACAATGTTAACTTGTTTGATAAGCTGATTCACATTGGACTTCTAGCTGCTGGTACCACTAGACAATGTTAACTAGTTTGATAAGACGATTCACAGTGGACTTCTAGCTGCTGGTACCACTAGACAATGTTAACTAGTTTGATAAGCTGATTCACATTGGACTTCTAGCTGCTGGTACCACTAGACAATGTTAACTAGTTTGATAAGACGATTCACAGTGGACTTCTAGCTGCTGGTACCACTAGACAATGTTAACTAGTTTGATAAGCTGATTCACATTGGACTTCTAGCTGCTGGTACCGCTTGACAACGTTAACTAGTTTGATAAGATGATTCACAGTGGACTTCTAGTTGCTGGTACCACTAGACAATGTTAACTAGTTTGATAAGCTGATTCACATTGGACCTCTAGCTGCTGGTACCACTAGACAATGTTAACTAGTTTGATAAGCTGATTCACATTGGACTTCTAGCTGCTGGTACTGCTAGACAATGTTAACTAGTTTGATAAGATGATTCACATTGGACTTCTAGCTGCTGGTACCACTAGACAATGTTAACTAGTTTGATAAGCTGATTCACATTGGACTTCTAGCTGCTGGTACCGCTAGACAATGTTAACTAGTTTGATAAGATGATTCCCATTGGACTTCTAGCTGCTGGTACCGCTAGACAATGTTAACTAGTTTGATAAGCTGATTCACATTGGACTTTTAGCTGCTGGTACCACTAGACAATGTTAACTAGTTTGATAAGCTGATTCACATTGGAGTTCTAGCTGCTGGTACCGCTAGACAATGTTAACTAGTTTGATAAGATGATTCACATTGGACCTCTAGCTGCTGGTACCACTAGACAATATTAACTAGTTTGATAAGCTGATTCACATTGGACTTCTAGCTGCTGGTACCGCTAGACAATGTTAACTAGTTTGATAAGATGATCCACATTGGACTTCTAGCTGCTGGTACCACTAGACAATGTTAACTAGTTTGATAAGCTGATCCACATTGGACTTCTAGCTGTTGATACTGCTAGACAATGTTAACTAGTTTGATAAGCTGATTCACATTGGACTTCTAGCTGCTGCTACTGCTAGACAATGTTAACTAGTTTGATAAGATGATCCACATTGGACTTCGAGATGCCGGTACCACTAGACAATTTTTACTAGTTTGATAAGATGATCCACATTGGACTTCGAGATGCCAGTACCACTAGACAATTTTTACTAGTTTGATAAGTCGATTCACACCCCTAGTATTTGTACACAAGGATTTTGATTAAATCATGCTTTGGCTTCAAACATATTATATCTGTGCCAAGGAGAAAACAATCTATGGATTAAGAAACAGAGTTGCTCACTAGTCATTATACATAATTATTAAACCATTGTTGAATAGACAGGCTTAGGTGCTCCCATTGGATTTATCATATATCAGGGCTATAGAGCTGCTAAATATAATTAAAAAATCCATTAGCGAGTATCAAGTACAGTTACATAGGATACTTACTTGTTACCAAGAGTGGATCCTTGTTAAATAACTTGCTTAGTGTGTATACTTGTAACAGAGGCTCCACCAAAAGCTGATTCACATTGGAGTTCTAGTTGCTGGTACCACTGGACAATGTTAACTTGTTTGATAAGATGATTCTCATTGGACTTCTAGCTGCTGGTACTGCTAGACAATGTTAACTAGTTTGATAAGATGATTCACAGTGGACTTCTAGTTGCTGGTACCACTAGACAATGTTAACTAGTTTGATAAGCTGATTCCCATTGGACTTCTAGCTGCTGGTACCACTAGACAATGTTAACTAGTTTGATAAGCTGATTCACATTGGACTTCTAGCTGCTGGTACCGCTAAACAATGTTAACTAGTTTGATAAGCTGATTCACATTGGACTTCTGGCTGCTGATACTGCTAGTTAATGTTAACTAGTTTGATAAGCTGATTCACATTGGACTTCTAGCTGCTGGTACCGCTAGACAATGTTAACTAGTTTGATAAGCTGATTCACATTAGACTTCTAGCTGCTGGTACCACTAGACAATGTTAACTAGTTTGATAAGATGATTCACAGTGGACTTCTAGCTGCTGGTACCGCTAGACAATGTTAACTAGTTTGATAAGCTGATTCACATTGGACTTCTAGCTGCTGGTACCGCTAGACAATGTTAACTTGTTTGATAAGCTGATTCACATTGGACTTCTAGCTGCTGGTACCGCTAGACAATGTTAACTAGTTTGATAAGCTGATTCACATTGGACTTCTAGCTGCTGGTACCACTAGACAATGTTAACTAGTTTGATAAGCTGATTCACATTGGACTTCTAGCTGCTGGTACCGCTAGACAATGTTAACTTGTTTGATAAGCTGATTCACATTGGACTTCTAGCTGCTGGTACCGCTAGACAATGTTAACTAGTTTGATAAGCTGATTCACATTAGACTTCTAGCTGCTGGTACCGCTAGACAATGTTAACTAGTTTGATAAGATGATTCACAGTGGACTTCTAGTTGCTGGTACTGCTTGACAATGTTAACTAGTTTGATAAGATGATCCACATTGGACTTCTAGCTGCTGGTACCACTAGACAATGTTAACTAGTTTGATAAGCTGATTCACATTGGAGTTCTAGCTGCTGGTACCGCTAGACAATGTTAACTAGTTTGATAAGATGATTCACATTGGACTTCTAGCTGCTGGTACTGCTTGACAATGTTAACTAGTTTGATAAGCTGATTCACATTGGACCTCTAGCTGCTGGTACCACTAGACAATGTTAACTAGTTTGATAAGATGATTCACAGTGGACTTCTAGCTGCTGGTACCACTAGACAATGTTAACTAGTTTGATAAGCTGATTCCCATTGGACTTCTAGCTGCTGGTACCACTAGACAATGTTAACTAGTTTGATAAGCTGATCCACATTGGACTTCTAGCTGTTGATACTGCTAGACAATGTTAACTAGTTTGATAAGCTGATTCACATTGGACTTCTAGCTGCTGATACTGCTAGACAATGTTAACTAGTTTGATAAGATGATCCACATTGGACTTCGAGATGCCGGTACCGCTAGACAATTTTTACTAGTTTGATAAGTCGATTCACACCCCTAGTATTTGTACACAAGGATTTTGATTAAATCATGCTTTGGCTTCAAACATATTATATCTGTGCCAAGGAGAAAACAATCTATGGATTAAGAAACAGAGTTGCTCACTAGTCATTATACATAATTATTAAACCATTGTTGAATAGACAGGCTTAGGTGCTCCCATTGGATTTATCATATATCAGGGCTATAGAGCTGCTAAATATAATAAAAAATCCATTAGCGAGTATCAAGTACAGTTACATAGGATACTTACTCGTTACCAAGAGTGGATCCTTGTTAAATAACTTGCTTAGTGTGTATACTTGTAACAGAGGCTCCACCAAATTTTCAAAAGTGCTTCCTGAATACCAAGGAAAGTCTTGCACAATAAAATATAAACTGGCATAAAAACAAACCCATGTGAATACAAAACATACATTTTCTAACGAGTTGTATAAAAAATTGACACAATATAATTTTTAATATACTTTTTAGAGTTATTACTAGCTTTTTTTATCATGCAAATTAAAAATAATTAACAAAAAGTGTACATTAGTCTACTCAACGTTATACTTCAGTATTGTTGTTGTTTTTCGATAGGATGTGCAGAGGGACTTGTGGGTAAGTGGGCATCTTAACAATGTCAATAATTTCTTGTACCTTGTAGGATGGGTAGAGACCAGTATTCTTCATTCTGAGCTGATGATTCTTGCCTTTAGAGTAGCCATCCCAATGGTTACCAGCTACTCCAATGATATCACCAGGGGATAACGCTATCTCATCCTTTCCTATTGGCTTGTGCTCGTACAAAGCTGTTTGTCTATGTTCATTTTGTCCACCAAAATAATAAACATCATCCAGGGAATGGAAGAACGCTGATGCATCAGGGTGGTAGGTCTGCATTATTTCATAAGCAACTCTACAAACCTAAACAAACACACACAAAATATCCTCACAGTTATTATTTGTATTAGTTTCATTTTCTTGAGTTACAAGTTTGGTTTATTTTTTAAAGGACGACAATATCTTTTCAATGATTAGCAGAGTTGTTTTGTTTGCTTTACCATGGAAGCTTTGAGGTTGAAAACTTAATAAAGATCAACTAAAATTTAGGAAACACTGTTTGTGTTCGTAGTGAATGTTAAGTTTGCAACATTGGAAAGTTGTGCTCAGAAGTTTGCTCAACTGTACCGTCGTATCAAAGAAACAAATTGTAAAAAAAATGACTGAAAATATTCACATCATACCTTCGAAAAAGAAAACTAATGCCTCTATTACCTACAGATAACTTCTTTACCTAAAACTCTCTGAAAATCCATTCAAATCGTGGTATTCTGTGTGTAAAAACACCCATAACTTTATTATGAAAGGAAATATGGTCGCCATAGACCATGTAAGTCTCACGCCGATAAGGTCAACATTGTGCATTTCAGGCACCTCTGAGCCATCAGCTATAGGAGATTAAAGTGAGTGCAATTTTGTGTGATTTTTATTTCTGTCACATCACTTTTTTCAAGCCCCCCAAAACATAATGGTGGAATGATTACATTTAAAACTAACAATGTAATCAATAAAAATAAAATGAAATCTGGAAAATACAGAAATAGTGCTTGACCTCCAACACCCGGCTCAAGTGTCAAATTGCAAACTTACGCCGACTGTGTTGCGCAAACCGTGTCGACTGCACTAACAAACTGAAGTTAGGTATAGTTTAAATCCAGATGTAAGTGCTTTGTTAATTAGCGCGAGAACAGACCTTGTGTCGCAAGAATTTTACGTGATGTTGCATGGCGTCGCCAGGACAATGACGTCCTAGTTATACTACTATTAAATGTAGCAGCTTGCTCTAATTTGCATGTGTGTACGTCAAGGATCACAAAAATCACCTTTTATTGCATTTTCTTTATGGTCAAATGAGAAGCAGAAATTAAAGTCAGCTTTTAAAAAAATAATTTTTTTCCCAAGATTTGCGAAATTAGGAATTTCTAAATTTAGTGTTGTTTTTTTTTCCTTTTGTAAAACTTAAGATACAACTTGCCAAACTTCTCGGGCGGTTTGGGGCAGTTTCAGGAGTAACAGGCAGGGCAGTTTTGGGCAGTTTGAGATAGGGTTAGGCTCTGTCTGCCCTCTATAACTACATTTAAAAAAAAATTTTTTTTTAAACAGCACCAGCATGGCTTTTACAAACAACAAATATGCATTTTGCTCTGCATCAAACAACACTAAAAACAAATGCAAGAGGCAGCAAGCCAGACAGCGGCAACTTGTTCAGAGTTTCTAATGTCATTTTAACGCATAAGACGTTTGAGCGTGTGCTAAAGGGGTGTAGCTTCATAGACAGGTGTTTATACTTTTGTAACTTCCTCATTCTTGTTTTCTTGTTATTTACACATTTTAATTCTATTTGTAATGTTTTTACAGTTTTTACTTTTACTCTTTATTGCTATATATTGTATTGTTAATCACAACCAATTTGGACTGTTTGCCATGAAATGTGATGAAGATAATATGAAATGAATGAATGAAATGTTATTGGCACAAAAGCCATTAAATTGATCACCAGAATGAAAGAAGTCAAAGACACCTGGTAAAGCGCTAAATGCACATCAGTGTAGAGTAAAACTCACATGCATTGTGTATACTCAAAAAGTGATGTTTGCAACTTTGACATAAAATATGATGTTTAGTCTAATAAACTTGCATATCTCAAATTTAAGACTGGTTGAGCATGGTACCACCACACCAGTAGCGGCATTAAGTACTGCTACTAAGAAGCTTACTTAGACTTGAGACTGCTCTACAACTCTTCCTCTTTAACCACTTACCACCAACAATTCAAAACTTTGTCCCTGCTCACCCGCTGGATAAATTTTCAGAGTTTTAAGAATATATATGATATATTTTTAGGAATCTAGTTTTCACAATGACCCACAACTTAATCAAACAAAAACAACAGATGTTCCCAAAAGGCATTAGGATTTCTTTTTCTTAAAAAAGACAACATGAGGTTGTGTTCACCGTGAATCGGCCAAACCCTTGGCCGTAAGCCATGGCTGATAATCCGGAGTAGACAATCTGGAATCTCAGACTTACTTCCCATGCCGAAATACAATAGTAAACAACCATGACAGCCTATCGATCTTTCATAACCTTGTTTGTCCAACAAATAGACAATGGTCTGATATTAAGGATTACACAGTATTCCCTGGAGAAAGGGAGATTTTGAGCAAGAATTTCAGGATCTTTTGTCCCTCTTTAAATTAGGCAAACAAAGCGATCATAATCATGTATTTTAGGTAGTTCAACTATTTATGTGGCAAATCAAGGCTTTTACGCGATGGATTTATTTTTATAAATGATCGGTATCGCAAATCGAATTGTGATATAGTTGTGGTACATTCAGCAGGTAACTCTGAACACACAAGCGCTACACAATGCACATCTATTTGTGTACAGCGCCACATAGGAAGAGTCCTATAATAGGGCTAGCACGCATACAGATATTATTGGTTGGCAAATGCCAAAGAGTTGTGCACAAGGGAGACGCACAAACATGTATGCGTCACACCACCATCAGCCCCATACAAAAAGGCGCAATGTTTCCTCTTTTTGCCAACCAACAGTGTTAGTGTGCGAATGAGATTTGCATATTTCATGAGAAGGGTCTATTCTAAAAACTCTGATGTCAATTTAGTCAAGTAAAAACTGATGCATTTATTACTGTTGCAATGATCGTAACCCTGCGCCTCCAGTTCTAAGCATAGCTTACAAATCAGACATCGCATTTCCCAACTGCATCTATAATGTACACTTGGTCAAATTGGTTTAAGTTACCTGTTTTTTTCCTCTCTTTATTTACGCTCAGGCAATTTATTTGTCATAATTAATTTCCCAGGTAGAAAGTCCACATGGGTAGAATTGGTTCCAATTATATGGGCCATTTTTTCACTTTTGGCTGATAAAGTTTGTCAGAACATAATGAGAGTTTACCTTATTTTGGAACAAAACATTACTTGTGACCTGACTTGAATAGAAAAACTTTGACTTGTGACTTGACTTGACTTAAGGAAGAATGACTTGGTTACAAGACTGCTGAGTGCATGCACGCTACATATTGGAATGTCCAGGTATATTAACATGTCGTCTGCTGTTGACCTTATTCCAGTAAAAATAGTTATGGAGTGTAAACAAATCTGTCGGCGGCATCCCACGTAAAATTTTAAAATGGATTTCCAGGTTCAGAATTCATAGTCCAACCTACCTGAGAAGAGAAGGTACAAACTAAGAAGTCCGATAAAGACAGGAAGTGAATATCTGTAATGACACCCAGTAGTGCATTCCTGGTGTAACGGCTAGACAGACCAGCTGACTTGGATATTGCATTGTCACTAATAAAAACATATTGTGGATACCTGAATGACAACAGACAAAACAAGCAATTATATAATGTAGTCACAATCAGTGATGTTGACGATTGATTTTTAGCAATTCTAAATTCAGCGTATTATTCTACACTTGAGGATACAAGTATAAGCAAGTAAAAACGTAAATGGTATCATGTTTAACTCTCAAATCATAATTAAAGGCATCGTACACGTTTGGTAATTGTCAAAGACCAGTGTTCTCACTTGGTGTATCCCAACATATGCATAATATAACAAGCCTGTGAAAATTTGGGCTCAATTGGTCATCGAAGTTGCAAGAAAATGATGAAAGAAAAAACACCCTTGTTGTACAAATTTGTGTGCTTTCAGATAGGAATAAAAGGCTTCTAGCTAGAAGTCTTTTATTATTTTAGTGAGAAATTACCTCTTTCTCAAAAACTACGTAACTTCAGAGGGAGTCGTTTCTCACAATGTTTTATACTATCAACAGCTCTCTGTTACTTGTTATCAAGTCAGTTTTCATGCTAATATATATTTTGAGTAATTACCAAACATGTACGATGCCTTTAAAGACAAAGTCAGGATTGGTAATCGTCAGCAAATATTGTTAATTTTTCAACCTGAAGCTCATTAGTTTTATGCTTATCATTAATTTCATACCAATGTCAATCCATCAAAAATACTGTCCTAAGTAAAACAAAAAAACAAGTAAGACCTAAAAACCACTGTTGTTTCTGTTGAACTTTTACAAAAAACTCAGCTTGTGACTAAGGTGTAGATACTTGATGTGTTGACTTATCAATGATGGCCAGGAAAACCAATGTTAATAAATGTTCTAAATCTTTACTTAGCTCATTTTTTCAAAGGTTATAATGTGTTTGAATCATGGGAGATCCCCTGCAATGTAAACACTAAAAATAGTCCAACTAAATTTTCACTTCTACAAAAATAATCCACTAAATAATGTTCGTTTGTATTTTGTTTCTTTATAAGAATAAAGGGTGGGATTTTTTGTTGTTATTTTAAATCATGAAATTAACTTAAAGTATTTGTCTTGTTTTATCAATTGTATGATTTCTGTCAATATGGGCTGATGTTTGTTTAAATTAAACATTGAGTTACTTACGCTTTTCTTGCCTCTGCTAAGAGACTGGCATCATCCGTGGCAAGATAAACTCTTCGCTGATCAACAACTTGGATTCTCTCCAGGGTATTGTAATACTCATCTACATGGATCATGTATTCAATAATGCCATGAAATGCAGCCTCAGTTCCTACTTTATCTGTACGCCTCACATGCACCCTGTCAATACAATACACATTCAATGCTATAGTTCATTTTCTGTGAGTTCAGTTCATATTAAAAATAAAGGACAAGGGATAAAAGTAACATCTATTAATCTGAAACCTCACTTATTATAAAGTTCATACCAGTACCAATCCAAGCACAAAATAATTATGACTGAAATACTGGAAGACTCCTCAAATAACAATTGGGTTTCTTTTTGGGTTTTTTCATTGCCGCAATCAAAAACATGTACATGTCTCTGTGAACATGCACAAACTCCCTGACAAAACACAAACCTTTTTTCATTGCTTTCACTAAAATGAAACCAAATATATTTTTGAATGATATTTTCACAGGTAATTGGTTGGATGTTGCATTTTTTTGAAAACTAGAGGATGGAAATGAATTTACTGTTCCAAAAACCAATAACTTTAACAAGGATGTGATTGCACATCAAATGAATCATCCTGGTGGTCTCCTCTTGTCTAGAGATGAAACCAAAATAAATTCAAGAGGAATTACAGACTCATCACCACAAACGGAAAAGTAGAGAATTGGGGGAAAAAAGGTTTTATCATTTTTTCCCTTGATAAGTTAGAAAGTTAGAATCTTTAAAGCCAATTTGAAGGGGAAATGGGAAACCTGTGACAAATCACTAGGACTGATTTAAAAAGTCAATTACACACAGCGTTCAAACCTCACACATAAGATCTTCACAAGTAGAAGATACCGCTGTAGTATACCTGTTAGTGGTGGTTAATCACTGTTGGTTATCAATAAATAAACATAACAAATAAATAAAAATAGAGATGTCATAATGACATCATCAGGTGTTGAATTACATTAAATCAAAGTTTAATATTTGAGAAAATCATAACTCATGAATCACAGAATGGATTTGTACAATCTATATGCCATCAGAAAGGGCTGTACATGACAGGTTTGCTCCATAATACAAATTTTGATCACCCCAAAAACAATCCTAAATTTCCTGTCCCTTAGGGCAACCAACTACCGAAGTTACAAATGTCCAAATGTCAATTCTGACTGGAGTTACAGCCCAAATCATTTAGCTATAACTAAATGATTTCAGAAAAAAATATCTTCTTTGTTTGATGTGTTTTCTCGTTCCGAGACGCGCGAGACTTGCACAGTCTATTGGGCTGGGAGGTAAAAATCATATCTCCTGAACCATAAGCTATTTTGACAATCTAAACATCTTATGAAAGGGGTAAACAAACTTCATAAAAGTTGCACTGACATGAACCAAATTTGACCTTGTCTTCTGGTTGAAACCTGGAGTTGAAGTCAAAATACATTAAGTAGGATTTGAAACTTTGCATGGTGGAAATACGATATGGAAAGGTTTGCGGTAACACCATGTAATGACTATCTCCAGAAGACGATCAAAGCATACTGATCGAAACGTCGAGTTGAAACCAACGGTTCTTTTCAGAACCACCCCCGACTCATTTAGAGATAGTCATTACATGGTGTTACTGCAAACCTTTCCATATTGAAAATACATTCCCGGGCCTCATTTAGAGGTCTACAGACAGTATGAACTGGAATTTGGACATGGTCTCTGTGTATGCTATGAAATAACGTTCGACCACTCGGCCTTCCAATTATAAGAGTTATAAGAGTAATAAGAGTAATAATAATAATAATGATTACATTTATATAGCGCTTCATACTAAAAATTAAGTTTCTAAGCGCTTCACAAAGTAAATATAAACGATTAAGTAAGCAAACGGGAAAATTAAAGCTAGAAATATACAATAATAATACAAAAGGTACACGAAATATACAATATAACAGGCTATTTAGAAGAGACAAATATCATTAGACTATGAGAACAATTATTGTAATCTCATTGGCACTGATGGAAACCATTGAAAAGATGGGTTTTTAATTTTATTTTGAAACTGCCAATTGTCTAAGCATTCTGGGTGTAGGAGGGGAGACTGTTCCATAATGTGGGGGCACATACTGAGAAGGCTCTATCGCCGTATCGTGTGTTGGTACGGGGACCTGGTGCCAACTGGGATGACGATGAAGATCTAAGGTTGATTGAGGGGCGTGTTCTGGAAGACAAAAGTTCAACTAAGTATGATGGTTCATGGTTATGCAATAACTTGTAGGTGAGGAGAAGAACTTTGTACTGGGTGCAAAGGGGAATGGGGAACCAGTGTAATGAGTGAAGTACTGGGGTGATGTGCTGAAACTTCTTGGACCGAGTGATGAGGCGAGCTGCTGTATTTTGGATGGACTGTAGTAGGGCGAGATGAGAAGCAGGGAGATTTATCAGGAGGCTGTTACAATAATCAAGATGGGAGGTGACTAGTGCGTTGACGAGACGTTCTGTGGAGGTACGGTCTAGGTATTGTCAAAGTTTTCCAATTTTGAATATTCCAAAGGATGCGGCGCGAGAGATTTTCTTGATGTGTTCTTTCATAGTGACGGCATTATCAACTATAACCCCGAGGTCCCTTGCAGAAGTGGAAGGAGTGATGCGCACACCATCAATGATCAGATCTGGTGATGGATTTCTTTTACGAAACTGTGACGCGATATGGATCACCTCAGTTTTCCCACCATTCAGCAGAAGACTATTCTGACTCGACCAGGACTTCACATTTATGCAATGCTCAAGGATTGAAGCTCCAGATGCAAGTTCATTTTGTTTCAAGACGATGTACAATTGGGTATCATCAGCATACATTATGTGATTAACACCCGGATGAGCAGATATAGTGTCAGATATAGAACCAGTATACATGGCGAAGTAAAGCGGCCCCATTACTGATCCTTGTGGAACTCCCCAAGAAAGGGGGGACTCATCTCCCATAGTACCATTAACCACTACGATTTGTTTTCTGTCTATGAGGTAGGAGGTAAGCCAGCTAAGGGTCGTTCCGTCTATGCCGTAAGACTGCTGAAAGCACCGAGTGATCTTTTTGTGGTCGATGGAATCGAATGCTGAAGAGTAGTCGAGAAGAACAAGGATGACTTCCTGACCCTTATCAACCGCCAGAAGGATGTCGTTGTAGACTCCATCAGAGCCGTCTCTATCGAGTAAGAGCCGTCTCTGTCGAGTGATTTGCACGATATGCCGCTTGCATGGCTGGAAACAGGTTGTGCTCTCAAAGATAAGCACACAGTTGATTGTCAACAATCTTTTCAAAGGTCTGTAACCGGCAAGGTCATCAAGATCCTGGAGAGATTTCTTTGGAACAGGTGTTATGTGAGAAGTTTTGAAAATACATGGGACTATTCCAGTTGACAATGACAGGTTGATAACCCGAGTGATGAGGGGCAACATCTCATCGAGGCAGGTCTTGACAAGCCAAGTCGGGGCTGGGTCCAGGCGACAAGACTTGGACGGGCTTTGCTTGATGGCCCTCCTTACGACATCCTCAGACGCCGTTTGGAATTCTGAAAACCTGGCCTGCAGCTGGAGTTTTGTTGAACCTTCCTCAGACATTGACTGGCTACTAAGTTTGTTCACAATGCTCTGGACTTTACTGTAGAAGAACATTCCAAAGTCATTAGCCAGTTTCTTGTCTGAGTCATGCTTCGGCAAGGTTCGGGATGATGATTGGGAGGAAAGTCTATGTACGAATTGAAAGAGCCCTTTGTTGTTGAGCTGTTCAATTTCCTGCTTCATATATAGCGATTTCGATTGGAATAGAGTCTTGCTGTAGAATCTGCATGCTTCTTTGTATAGTTCTTTGTCGATCATCAATCCAGTTTTCGCTGAACGATGCTCTGCACGACGTTTTTGGCGTTTGGATTCTGCCACATTGTCATCGTACCTAGGTGCAAATGGTCTTTGGGATACCTGGATAGTTTTCTCGGGAGCACGACTGTCCATCAGTTCCTGAAGTACAGTGTTAACTTGCACTGCGAGTTCAGATGGACATGATTTGCTGGGTAACGCCGACATGGATTTACGTAAGTCTGCGCGAAACTGGTCCAAATTTATATCTTTCACCTTACGACATTTAATCAGTTTCTTGGGACACTGTGAAGGAGCAAAATTAACTGAACAGACAACAGCCTTGATCGGAAGGTAGTCCTGAGACACATGACGTATCAAGTAGAGGATGTCCATCTTTCCTGGTGATCACAAGGTCAAGGGTGTGTCCGGCTTGATGCGTAACATCACAGACATGTTGTTGAAGTCTAGCCGCATACATGTCGGAAAACGTCTTTGAGTCTTTGTTGGAGACATTATCAACTTGAATGTTGAAATCTCCAATCAGAAGTGGCTGATGTTTGTCTGATGTTACCAGCTCTAAAAAGGAGGTGAATTCGCGAGCAAATCCATCAAAGGTAAGTTTGCTTTTGGAGGATGAGGGTGGTCGATAGACAGCACTCAGTCTGAAAACAGTGGAGGGTGTTGTCCACACCGTAAAATCCATAAGCTCAAATGATGGGAAGGCAGGAGTGTCATTTGCAGAGATTTTCAGACCCAAGCGATAGCTAACGCATATTCCTCCTCCCCGGGTTTGCCTATGTGCATGAGTCACACAGAAGTTGGGTAGTGTTGTGTTGATATCAGCTATGATGTGATCATCGTGATAATCTCCCCTGAGCCATGACTCAGTGATGATCATGATATCTACGTTGTTGTCTAATATGAAGTCACATATATCTGTTGTCTTATTGTTCCAGGAGCGAGCATTCCAATGCCCTATGTTGACACAATCATTTTGAGATTGGTTACGTGATGATGGTGGAGAGTTCACTTTTGATGGGGCACCAGAAGATGGGATTTGAATTTGGATCAACACTCGTTCCCGAGTCTGATGATGTCTTGGAAGTATGGTCTGGGGTTCAATGACAGGAATTCGAGGGCCTGCACTGGTGCGCCTGCCACCTCTCTTTCTACGTTTCCCCCATCTCTTCCTCTTTCCATATTTTCAGTATCGAGAACAAAGTTTATTTGTTGCTTCAAATTGACTTTCAATGTGTACAGTACATGATTTACGTTGTAAGTTAAACTTCCGAATTCTTAAACAGGATTCACTGTCTAGATGGCATTCATCGGTATAATAGGGTGGGCACAGTCTATTGAGATATTCAGTTGAGTACTGAATGAGCCTTTGTCCTGGTGGCATGGCTGTGTGCTCTATGTGGGTAAGCCCACACAGGATGGTTGACCGGATATCAAGAATGGTAGATGAATAGGATGAGTGTGTGTATACTGTCCCAGTGGAAACATGCACAACTTGAGTCAAAAGTAGAGCAAAATTCAACCATAAAATGCTGGGAAACGTCGAGACTTCCATCCTTTTAACGTAGATAGTTCCGATCTATGTGATAGTAGTTTCCAGATGGTATAAACATTCAGGTAGAACATTGCTTATTTGAGAAGAAATAAACAAGAGATGCGAGAGCCTATGCGCTGCACAGCACTACTCTTTTGTAACTAGTAATTACGTCATCATCCTCAACAACCCCCTCTTGTGACAAGTTTTAAAAATGCACTATTTTGCTGAAAACCTGTCGCAAGTTCAAAATAGTTTAACACTTAGTACATACTTAAATCTCAATTTATACTTAAATCTCAATTTGTACACTGCCCGAGTCGACGCTCGCTCTACAGCTGTGGGTGGCGACAATTTGAGCTTGCTCAGAAAGGCCCGTCGAGCGGAATGACTGTTTGACAGCATCCAACACGCCAGGTGTAGGTCCCCCAGTGCCGAATGAAGAGGATTGAGGCTGAAATGTCTGGCCGCCGCGAAAGAACCACAGGGCGGTACACCAGAAATCCGATCAGTCTTGCCAACCACGGCTGGCTGGGCCAGAACGGGGCCACGAGGAGAGTCATGCAACTCTCTTGCTCGATTTTGGTCAGAACCCGAGCCAGGAGGGACAGGAGCAGAAGGGACCATTCCGTCGGGATGACACGACCCCGGGAAAGGGCGTCGACAATGCCGTTCTCCTTGCCCGGGAGATGTACTGCCAACAAGGCAATTTTGTGTAGGATGCACCAGCGACAGAGTTCCCAGGTCTGTGCGCATAGGCGCGCTGACCGAGTGCCCCCCCTGGTGGTTGATGTAAGCCACCATTGTCCTGTTGTGGCAGCGGATGCGAACCGCCTGAGCGGAGGCCGAGGGAAGGAACTGTTTGAGGGCCTCAGACACCGCTAGGACCTCGAGAACATTGATATGGAAAGAGCGCCAGGTGGCGTCCCAAAGCCCAGCTATTTGGCAGGGGGACAGGGTGGCTCCATAGCCGGTCAGTGACGCGTCCGACGTGATCCTGACCGCTGGGTGTAGCTGACAGAATGCATGGCCCTTGGTGAGATTGATAGGGTCTAATCACCAACGCAGATGGGGGACGAGCCATGTTGTTGTCGGGACCATATGGTCGATAGGGTTCCGGCTGGGCCGGAAAAGGGACAGAAGGTGGAGTTGGATAGGGGGCATGTGCAACCTGCAAAAGGGCCACTAGGCTTGCCATAAGACCCAGCAAGCAGAGCCAGGCACAGGCTGGGGCCCTTAGGACGGAGGGCCGCCACGCCATCGTCGGTCGGGCGAGCCACGCAGGCGCACAGGTCGAGTTTTGCACCCACAAAAAGTCGGCCGTCGTGTGGGGATTGGGAGGGACTTGGCTGGGTTGATGATGAAACCCATGAATTTTGTGAAACAGACCCACGTGGCGAATCGCAAGTTTCGTTCCTCTTCGAGTGCTTGGCGCTTCGCTGGTGCAGAGGGGATCTGCGTCCGGCGGGCGATCGTGACCCAACAGGGCGGGGGGGGGGCCCTCGCAAATTCTAGTGCGTAACCGCGACTGATGATTTCGAGTACCCACCGATCGGACAAAATCTGAGCCCAGGACCCCATGTGGAGGTAGAGGCGGCCACCCACGGTTTCTTGCGCCAGCCCCCAGAGTAACATGGGGCTGGTGCGCGGGCGCCTCGGGTGTCTTGTTGGAACTGGGGGGCAGTGGTGGGCTGACTTTGAATGTTGCAAAAACCAGCCTTGCCAGCGCCCTGATTACGGGGACCGTCGCGTGCCTTGAAAGGTTGGTGGCGTGGGATCCTAATAATCGAATTGGATTTGGCTTTAGGGGCCGACTTGGCACCCTGGGCAGACAGTTTCTTGAAGTAAATCTTGTCCGTCGCCTCGATGCATTTAGCCTCGGCTTCCATGGACTCCTGGAATTTCCAGGGGAAGAGGTCACTGCTGAAGAGAGCGAGAGCATTGAAACGCTTGCGCGCACCCTCTGACGGGAGGAAGAGCACGTCCAAAACATTAGCTTGACAGGTAGCAGTGACCAAGAGATATTGTCACCGGCACGGGCCCCCGAGGAGGCGGCTTGTCCCGGGGAGAAGAATTTCTCCCTGTTAAGGACGGTCTTGCTCCCTGCTTAACGTTTCTTACTCATTCTAGAATATATAATAATAAATAATAAAGAAAAAGAGAAAGAGGAAGCTAACGTGGCGCCTATGCCGCGGGGCATCATAGGGGAGTCAACAGGGGGCACTAGTGTGTGTAAAAATCTTAGCATTTGCGTCTGCTGGCTTGGGAAATATGCGTTGAGGATATGTTCATGGACAGTTAGTATAAAGGACATTCTCAATGAGATAAACATGGCAAACTTGTTTAATTCAAATCATTTTATAAAAGAGAGAGATACATTTGTTTATCCAATACTAGTTCTAAGCAAACCTTAAGAAGTAGAGAGTATAAACTTTCTGCCAAATTGAAGAACTTGCACATCCAAATTGCTTACTTAAAATACTTTGATGTTTCTTACCCGACAATTGGATGCTGAAATCCCAATTTCTGTCTGGCTAATTCCAGTTCGTTGGCAAGATTTGGCTGTGGTCTGAGGATGTACTTCAAGACTTGCCCCATCCACCAGACGATGGGGTTTCCATGGAGACGTATAAGCCTTTTTGAGAGATCTTCAGGAATAGCAAGAGGTAGAAAGTCTGGTCTTGGGTGGATCCCATCAACAATTGGTAAATCAATCACTTGAGTGTTAGCCATCTTCTCTATGGTTGCTGCAAAAGGCAATCATTACTTGGGTTTACTTAATGAGAAATATTGTTTTGTTTACATGAAGACACATAGGTGTATGAACTTTATAATCATGTTATAAACCACAAGGGAGACTGGTTAATCAAGAAATTTATAATCAATGCGCTTTCTTTTTGATACCAATAAAAACAATTTTCCTGATAAATACCAATCTTGTACTTTGTCTTTTTAGAAGTGTCTCATTTGACTGCAAAAGGTTAAATGGGATGATTCTTATGACTTTTTTCATGAAAATTCCCAGGAAAAATTGGTTTGTATGACTCCACTTTCCATACATTTATTTTAACTCTTTGGTGCACATGTGGCCGCCAAAAACGATCAGTATGACGTTGAAATAATGGTCATAAAACAAAACTATGGTCCCCGTGTGGGCTATGGCCCCGTGTGGGCTTTATTTTGATGTGTCTTTCAATATGTGGCGCTATTGAAAAAAACCTTGAAAAACCTGGTTGAACTTTGAAAGAAAAATTGTTTTGATCTTGGGAATATAATTAATCTGTGCATCAAAGGGTTAAAGCACCATGTGTTTAATCACTTTGTCCACATTACGGGAATTCTCCATTAAAGCTAAAACATCCTTTTCAAAGTTTACCTACTTCAACTCCTTATCTCATTGTAATCCCTTCGACAAACAGAGACTTTTAATCCCATTAACTGGACGAAGAGTGTAAGAAGCCGGTACTACTTTTAATCAGTGAAGCGTGGAGCAGTCCGTTGCAACATGCATAGAGCGTGCATAGAGCCTTCCTCTATGCATAGAGCAATAGAGTTCTCCATCCAACATGTGATACAGACCCGCCATGCTTTGTGCGGCGCCAGCCAGCAATTTGTTTTCCGTACCACACGTTGACTAATGGGCCAACAACAGTAAAGGCATAGGATTTTTTTTGTTCAGATGTAAATTGCTTCGAAAATGACAAACACAAAAACATATCGAAAAAATGCATTAAATTACATGTGCGTCGCTACTGACTCGATGCTGCCATCTACAAACAAGTTCATGCACAATATTGTTCATGAAATGTCAAGGGCACCGCACCGGTACCCGACTGAATGCAAAATCAAAAGAGGAACGCCCAGTTTATTTTATGCATGAGGTGACTATTTTAAACTCAGTGCATAGAGACAGGCAAGCAGCATCGTGCGCACACGACGAAGTAACCACGTGAAGTCAGCTCTTGCATATTCATGTATATGCAGTCGGATCGGCCGCACCGGGGGGCGAATTTTTTTTTCCCCAAACGACATTGCAATGATGACCTTGCTTTAATGATGACCTTGCTTTTTTTTTGCTTTTTTTTCGATCTGAATGCGGATGTTGGAAAGAAATAAAATATTTAAAAAAAAAAAAAATTTGCAATGTCGTTTGGAAGAAAAAAAATTCGTCGCCAGGGGCTGTCGCAATGTCTTAATACATGTGTACAATACATGTACAGTTTTTAATATTATTTGTTTTATTTGTAATTTCATAACATCATATCTGGTCAAAATAATCGTTTGGTAAGCCCCATCATGTTCCACAAGTTTAAGGAATAGGGTGAAGTATGTAGGAGTAGTATGCGATGCTTATAAGGGGAGATACATGTATTTGCAATCAATGTGGTACGACTTGCTCGTACTTTGATTTTAAAACCTAGCGTTTTAGACACTGGGGTGGGCTGTAATGGACCTTCCTCTACGTTAAGACCGATCTTTTAGAAGTGAGAGCCATAACAGCCCAACAAGGTGGGCTAGTCCATGTAGCCCCATAAGTAGGGCCAATCCATTTCGTATTAGTGGCCCTAGCACTGAATGCAATCCGATTTCTTTTACCCGGATGTAATTTTGTGTTCCGCGTTGTTCATCACCCAATGGAATCTAACAACTTGCTCGAAAACAATACTATGTCGGGCTCCCTTAACAGTACCGTCCTTTACAACAAGGATACGATCAACTGCTACAATTTAATGAGGGCTGATTTACTCAGCGCGGCGAGGGCAATCAAGGTTATGTTTTTTTGAGCGGCAGCTGGCATAGATCGCGCATCGCGTGCCCGTCGCCGTGCAATATAAATGATTGCGCTCGTCGCACTGAGTAAATCAGTATTATTCCCATTATACAGTGGAGGAAACTAACGGAGTGCGCAATGTCAGATGCACTTGACGCTAGCGCTTAGACAGATAGATAGGATTGCATTGGTGCTAGTGCCAAGGATATGAATGACCCTTTTCATTGATCTTTCAAATCTTGTATAATTTAACTCGTGATTTATTGAAAGTGTAGATGTTTTTATCAATCATGTCGTATTAGGCCTGTATTCAATGTGAATACCACGAGCTTTAGTCAACGTGTACACAGAGGTCATTTTAAAATATTCATCAAAAATACTCAGTTATGAGATCAGACTGTATGCACAAGAGATATTCAATCAGGAACAAGTGGTTTTATTCAAATACATAACTTCAACTTTGCCAAATATAAACTAGTGTTATTGCTCTCACCATCTGACAAAGCTTACTCTAAATACATAAGTAGCAATTCATCACAGTATTTTTTAGGCCTATGTCTTTCAAAACAATTGCATGTTATTAAGAATAATTATGGGCATGCAGAGGGCTTACGAAAAAGTAAATGGAGGCCTGCTTCAATTTCTGAAAAATCGTGTTAAACAGCCCGAAAGTTTAGAGTAAACAAATTTGCTTAACACAAACATATTTAAATTAAAAACATGTTTACATTAATTTTAAAGATGCACTGACTAAATTCGGTTGAGAGAATTTACAACAAGTGAACGAATTTACATTTACAACACAACATTTATTTTAATCACAATCAAAATAATAATACCTCTTGAAACTAGCTATTCATGTATAGACAATCAATGATGCAATATATCAAAAACAATTATGGGAGCTATAATTCGTTTTATCTTGGAAATACAATTATGTGTGGAACTTGTTGGTACATTTACACTGGAGTCTCTAGAATAAAGTTTCTTATGGTGTTTATGTTGATTTACTGTTAAAGCAAATTCAGTTATGGTCAGTGAACGAACTGGTTACTCCCAGCAGTGTATAGTAAACACATTGTTACTTTATCCTCACAAATTATCTTAATATAAAATGGCAGTGCTTTTAAATAGAAGTTATTAAAATAAATGCAAATTATAGATTTATGGGCTAATTGCGTAATCATGTCAAGTACACACCTTCAGAATACTGGTATTACTGTGGAAGATGATAATAATCAATAATACTAACTCAATAATTTGCACTGTTAATCCAACAAGAATTTAGTAAACATTAATATATCAATATATCAATAACAACATACACACAATTACATGTTGGAAATCAAGCTTTCTTACTGACATACAATTATAATTATGACTAATAGTAATACACAACTTAAACTAATTCAAAACTAAAACATAATATAAAAAACTAACAGCTCAAACCATAGCTCACTCATACCAAAGTAGGAAACATGTCAGGTTAGCGCACATGAGTAAATTCACATATAAAAGTATAAAAATATATATACATGTACAGTGTACTGTGTTTATGTAACAGGATGCAATATTATTGATGTATTATGTATAGCTTAAATTCCCAATATGCAGAAAATGTATCAAAAATATGATGGTTTTAAACAAATATCCACCAAAAAACATGTCATGCAGTTTCGCTCTGCAAAGGGCATTTAATCATTCGAATTTTGCAATTTCCCATACAACAATTTGGAAACTATACCTAAAACATTTTGGAATTTATTTTTTTAATTTGCTTAAACTTCCGTTAAATCCTGACATAAACCTTTTTAAGTCACTCATGATTATCTTCCACCGAAGAATGTTAGTTGCGAAACCGGTCACGTTCTAACAAAGAGTATCGTTCAAAGATAATATCCGCATTCGGATTTAAAACAAACCTCCTACTGAACCAAAGCGTGACAAATACTTATGTCTTCTTTAGAGTCACCCACACAAGTCAAAAGTCACAAAGTGTCACTACATGACTTGATAATCACTGGTCCGTATCAAAACGAACTCACGACATTACATTGTCCCGTTTTAAATTAAAGAACGAACTTGACATCCACATCTATTAAACAAATATTGAAGAAAACACATACTAAACCCACAATCGGGACAAAGTTTTTGCTGCACATTTCAATATTTTCCAGAATTCTGCATTCAGATGGAAACAACTAAACGCGAACATCTTTCACATTTTAATCTCTTACAAAGAAAACTTACAAAATTAAACCAATAGTGTTCCTGGTTGTTTTTTGTAACACTCCCAGAGTGTAATTAAACAATCAAATCACCAATTGATGTTCCGGTGTTTCATTCTTCAACTGGCAATAAATAATTCGTATTTTGCAATTTCCAAACCAACAATTTCGAAACTAAATCTTCCACATTTGGAATTTAGGTTTTTTTGTTTTTTTAACTAATTTGCTCAAACTTCTGTTAGTTGCAAAACTGGTCACCTTCTAACAAAGAGTACCACTCAAAAATGATATCCGCATTCGGATTTTTAACAAACCACCTTGAACCAAATCGTGACAAATAATTCTGTCTTTCACAAGACATGAAACCTACCGATTCTTTTAGAGTCACCCACACAAGTTAACAGTCATGTCATAACAGGACCATCATTTATTTACCACTGTAATTAAACAATAAAATTGCAAATTGGTGTTCCGATGTCAAAACACGTTCACCCTCAACCTTAATAAAAAAATAAGGTATATAACCCCACCCTCCAACAAACTATGGGAGTTCACCTAACTTTTACAAATTCCACTGGAATTTAGGTTATTTCTTTCACCCATTGGGATCATGATCCAACCAAAAACTACAAGGAAGCTTGTAATAATAGCATTAGAACAAAAAACCTCCCATTTCTTCAAGGAAAAAAAAATTGCCGCGGAATCCAAAATTTAACATTCTGTATTCCCCCGCATAAAAAACAAGTTTCAAATGTAGTTGCATTCTGCAACAGGCATTTAAAGAGTTCCAAATCAAGGGAAATGTCAACTACATTTTTATGATGTACTCATTTTCCAATAAATAAATAAAGTCATGATGTGAGTGTGGGAAAAATTATTTTGACATCTCCATTCCTCTTTACTCATTCGTATCAGGCATTTATCTACCAGACACAGAAACAATGCTCAAGGGAAGTCTTTCAAACAGTGGATATGTAATTATACAAATAAACTACATACATAACTTTTTTTAAGAAAGCACACATTTTAAATAATCACTTTTTATATAATGAGAATATGGTTAACATATCCCATGTAATATATGACGTTTTAGTGATTTTATTTTTGTCTATTTTGAGGTTCCATGGCTGTCTTATACAAAGGTGACTCTGTACAGTTGTACGAATCCAGAGATTTGTTGAGTTCTTCTTGTTCGTTACTTTTTCTCCTTTTTGCTCTCCAAAGTTCAACGTACACTTGCTTTTCCTCATCCGGTAAAGCCACATAATCTTTGCAAAGCTGACCAAATAATTTTGCTTGGCCACTGAAAGTTTTTTTATGGTCATTTTGAAATTCCTTTCTCTTTAAATTTGCAAAAAACAGTGCAGCATTTATTGGCACTTTATCGGGTTTACTAGCATTTCTTGTTGCCGTCTTAGTATGCTTTTTCATCAAACTGATCATTCGAGTTTTCTTGCAAAAGTGTTGTTGATGAAGTGTTGGTTCTTGATTTATGTTTTCAAGAATACTCCCAAGTTCAAGTTTGTATTTATCCTTAGTAATGAGCTGCTTTTGTTCAATGCACTTGAAGATATAACTGTAATCTAAGACATTATATCTGCGATGAACAGCTTCTCTTACACAATCCAGCACTTTTTTAGATTTAATTATTGACTGTACATCAACAAGTATATTGTACATCTTAGTTGACCGTCCCTTTGCATTTCCGGGTAACCGCTGTATAACTTTTCCACCAATACATAGAATTTGAGTTTGCAATGCTAACTGTGTGTACTTTGATCCAGATTGCTTGGGAACATTACCAACAAGCATGAATGCTTCATCAGCCAGTACACTCGTTTCTGATTGCAAGGTGGACTTAGTGGGATATTGAATTGAGTGAATAGACTCTACAATGTCATGGTTGGCCTTCTCTTTTGTAATGTTGCAAGGTTTCAAACAGAAGCCTTGCTCTCTAAATATCCTACGGGTTAAATATCCTCTGAACATAGACTGTATCTTATATGCAGCTGTATGTCTCTGGACATAAAATACAAAATCCTCACATGACTCAGAATGCATGATAATGTAAGACAACTTCCGGTACATTGTTGACAGTAACGACAATTGCGGATCAACTTTATTTTTTCCACCGTGTCGAGTGGTGTGTTGAAAGTAATGCTTATTGTGGTTGTAGTTGAGGTGCTCCCCACCCTCAGCTTGGAACCTGCTCATTGGAAAGTCTGATGACTCCAAAAAATATCGCGCATAATCAATGAATTTAATCATGTAGGGTGTTAACTTTCTCCAGGTGAACCTCATACAAAACAGTTGGTAGAAACGCTCAGCAAGCTTTTTGTACTGATTTTTGGTTTTATCACTGTAGCCCCACTTATAGTCATTAGAATGAAGCGAACCTTCAGGCTTTCCTGGAATTAACTGTGGGTCTGGTTCAGTTTTGACTATGGTATACATTTGAAAGAGGCTGTCCCAAAGTTGAGTGACAAGGTCATTCTCGGTTATAGCACAAGGAATATTTGTAAATACCCTTATTTCTTTTTTTATTGAATTTGGAACTATACGATGTGGCACAACATTGTGTAATACATGTGGGAATTCAGCTTCCCTACCTATTGGTGCAGGACTTATGATACCTAAAGCATGGTCCTTGTTCAGGGAGATTTGTTCGGCTTTGCCAGTTTTGTCAAAATAAATTTGGAAGTTACCCTGTCGCACTCCTCGTTTGTTTATATTGGAAACTAAATTATCCAAAAGCTGTTTAGTTGAGGGAGCATTGCCTCGAACTTGTTGATTTTTGTTTCCCTCAGACATAATTTTTTCGACCTCAAGGCTCAAAAGCTTCTCCACAATTCTTGCTAGTCCATGCATAGTATCAAAGACAACGTTGCACAAGGGAATAGATGGAGTTAATGACTGGGGATGTTCTCTGTCTAGGTGGACTTTCAGGTCAGTGCGCAAGCCATTAGGTGCAACCTCACCTTTCTGTTCCTTTTCTGCCAGGTGATAAAAATTCCACCCAGACTCTGAAGTAGGACTTAATACGTTGGACCCATCAAGCACTTTAATCAAGAACATATAGTCACCACTGAGATAAAAATTACTGTTATTATTTACAGAGACCATCTTTTCAATGAAGTTGTGTTTGGAAATATTCATTTCCAAATTGTCCCTTGAGTCACTTTCATAGAATATAGCAAATGGATATGTATGATCAGGGCTTTGATAAGGAATATTATTTAGATACAAGTCGTTGTTCAACAAAGATAAAGTGAGAAATGTGCTGTGACGTCCTCCAATTTCCCGTCCATCACCCCACAGACGAATATTTAAACTTCCAGAGAGAAATGGGTACCTATACAAAAGGATTTCTATCAGGCGTCCCGGATCAATAAACCATCCTGTAGATGTACGTCTTGGTAACAGTATTGCTTCAAACTCAGTCTTGTATTGATGCTTAGTTTTTTGTTCTTGCGAATATGAAGGTAAAATACCTGGAATTGTCTTCCTTAGTTCAGCCATTAGTCTTTTACCACTGAAATTATCTGTAATGTGAATTGTATCCTCTGGTTTAATGGGATGAATGAACTTATACATGTCATGTATAAGTCCCTCTGTCCTTTTTTTAGCTTGAGAAGCGTATTTACCCTCATGACCATGGGCACCTTTCATCACATAACTTAGGTCATCTTTACTTAAAAATCCATTAAACTCTCCATCAGTACTGGTCTTCGTTATGTTTTTCCCTGTTAAAGTATGCACCAAAGCATCCAGTAAAGGTTTCTTGTCACCAGAGTATTTATTTTCTGTTAACTCCAGCAATGGGTGAGTCTTGCTTAAGTGTTTGCAAGGTGATTCTTCCCGACAAGAAATGGCAGCAAGCCTCTGAGTTTCCAATTTAACATCAATCAGCAGTGCCTGTTTTCGAACTTTGTCCCCAGGTCGGAATTTGGTCAACAAAACCTCCAGTGCATCCATCCTAATATATACCCTCTTGTGAACAGCGTCAAAGGCAACAGAGGCACTGATGCCATTTTTACTCAAACAAGAATCTACATACTTCCACTGGTTTTTCTTAATATGGCTTTGAAATCCTACATAATTTGAAATGTCAATGAATGATACAAAGATCCTATCAGAGATTACAACAAGTGGTACAGCAAGACCACACAAGGTTACAGTGGATGTATCCATGTTGTCTGCAGATGAAATAGTTATTTTGCAAACTGCATCATGTACAATTGTCTTTACAGCCTTATTGTACTGGTTATTATCTCTCAACAGTGTTAACACGGCCTTCTTAAGAATCCAAGCTCTTCTGTTCCGCTTGATTAAGAAAACTGCTTGCACATTAAAAAAGCTTCGTTCCAAAACCATGTCTATTTTACAGTATCCTTTGTTAAGCGGTATATGAGAAACTTTAAAAATGTGTTCACAAGAGAAGTAAACGTTTGCATTATAAATTGTGTATGGAATATGTTGACCACATATTTTTGTGAAAACAATGTTTCCCAAATCACCCTTTAGTTGTACGGTTGGTAGCAAAGCATGTTTCTCATCATGCCGTCGTCCTAATCCAGAACATGAATGAGCTGTGCCCTTCTGTTCACTTTTCTGTTTCCTAACCTTTTTGTTTTCTTTCCCAGAAAATACTTTGTGAGACTTCCCCTTAACTACTGGTGGTTTATTCAGACAGATTGGTGAGAAGGGTTTTCTGACTACGTCATTTTTTTTCTGAGGTGATGAGAGGCTGTCATGCGTGCATGAAAAAGCTGAGGTAGTATTCCCCTCTTCAGAGAATGGTGACAAATTTGGAGATTTGGTCTTAGTTACTGATGGTACATGTGTATTAAGACTGATTGGACAGAATGGTTTTCTGACTCTGCCATCTTTTGTTTTCTCAGGTGATGAGAGGCTGTCATGCATATCCATCAGAGATGAGTTGCATGAAAAAACTGAAGGAGGATTCTCTTTAGAGAATGGTGACAAATTTGGAGACTGGGTCTTAGTTACTGATGGTATATTAAGACTGATTGGACAGAATGGTTTTCTGACTCTGGCCTCTTTTGTTTTCTCAGGTGATGAGAGGCTGTCATGCATATCCATCAGGGATGAGTTGCATGAAAAAACTGAAGGAGGATTCTCTTCAGAGAATGGTGAAAATGTATCTCTGTCAGCAGCATTGTTAGTCGTGGAGGGAGATGCATCTGTGCATGGGGACTTTTGATCCTGTCTTGCATACACAAGGATGTGCACGCCATCATGCCTGTCATTCAATTTCACGCTATGTGTTAATTTCTGGTCATTCACTGTATGTCTTAAACTATGTTCCCCCTTCAAAACTGCAGCTGAATATGTTTGCTGATGCTTAAAGGATAAATTCTCCTGAAAGACAGCACCAGCGAAAGTTGTATACGTCTTAACATCTTCACTCAAGTCATCTAGAACAGTATATCCGTTCTCAACACGAACAATACAATAGAAATGACCAGGTTTCATTAAGACAGCCGAGGTCAATGTATACTGTGTACCATGAATGACAATACACTCATCTACGACAACTTGGGGGACTTGCATATTTTTACCATGTTTGTCAAGTCCTAAAGTAACAACAATAAATGTTGACATATCATACTGGCTATTATTGTCATAACATACACGAAGAGGGGTGTAGCACTGGCCACATAGAACACCATTGCACTGGTGCGCAACTGCTCTGTCAATGATAACACTTAAACCTGCAGAAATGTTACCTCTATTCTTGAGGTTGATTGTCTGATCGTAAAATAGAACTCGATTAATATCTTTGGTAATACGTACTTCACATGTACAGTCAGGACAGGTACCTACCCCATTAAACTTGATTGTAAACTTCCTACTAGAATCTACTAGCGTCTCAAATCCCTGCAGAATTTCTGCATCAGAACGTCCTTTGGGACGATAGCCTGCTAAGTTGTCGGACAACCAATTCCACAACTCCTCGCGGATCTCACAAGTGGGACCAAGTACTTTACGGAACGTGCAAAGTTCAATCATACGTTCTAAAAGTGGATTCAACCCACTTGCATTTCTCTCTGGGTCAAACTGATAGATACCAAAGTAATACACCTCGATTAAGGTATCTACTGCACAAGAAGCTTTTAGAACTCCATGATTGTGAGCACTACACTTCAACGCATTTCTAAAATGCTTCAAAAGTGTTCCTTCACTTAAAGACATCTCCATTAGAAAAAGATATAAAAACAAAAACCATGGCAGCAAAATTCACTAAAGGAAGTCATCGTTCCAAACTTACAGTTCATTATCAGTATTAAAATATTTATATATATATACACCACCCAACTGTATATATAGCATGTATCGAGCAATACATAAATTATGTACAACAATATGTACATTTCTCAACTTTTTCGTTCGTGTTAAAAAAACAAAAACAAAACAGTGGTTTTTCATGATTTCATTAAACATATCAGGTACATGAAAATAGATATCTGTTGCCCACATAGTTATATTTTTTAATCCCATGTCTTTCCACGGAGAATGAATATTTGAGTTGTGCATGCTCAAACAGCCGTTTTATTTGTCACTTGGCAAGCATGGCCTAAATATAAACACATGACAAAATATCATGTATTTGCAAATTCCAAATTTCTGCTCAAAATGCAAATATTTTTATTAGTTTTACTGAACAAGAAACAATGTTTCTCTTTTTCAAATTGTTGGTGTATTTTTTCTGGTATTAACTGGTATAAGTGACATAAGTGGCATTACCAATGCATTTGATATCAAGTGTTTGTAAAGTTTAGAGAAGGTTGTGGTGCAGTGTTAAATTATATTTAGTGGCCTTATCCAATCGGTTAAGTACACAGATTTTATGAAAATTCAACTCCCGTAATCAGAAAACCCCCATAAGTTAACGACTTTCAAAGATATCACCCGACGATAATATCGATTCTCATCATACAAAACAAGTGTGCATCAAGGTGTTGCACAGATTGAAAGCCAGCTTACAAACGCACTATCAAAATGAGCCCGGACCAATTATCAAATTCATCTTAATATTGACTATCCCACATCCCTAAAGGATAGCAGGGCATCTGAAAATGGTTACCACCACAGTTGTGTGGAAAATTTGGATTTCATTAATCATAAAAGGAATAACATGGCGACAGTCGACCTCAAGCTTGAATAGAAACACATGCTAAAGTGTCATGCATTTGCAATTCCAAAATTCTACACAAAATGCAAGTCTTTTGTTTGTCTGTTCCATTGTCTGAAAAAAATAATATGAAAGTTGGCATACTGCTTACTACACCAGGGAACGGTTTCTTCCAGCAATTATGCCTAGCAAAACACTTGGACTGAACTTATTTTGTGCACTGAATGCTGACATTGAGAAGCAACCCGTGATTTTTTAGAATCAACTGTCAAACCGTTCAATGACTACATATAATAAAAAAAACACTTACATTTAAGTTGAACAAATATGCTCTCTTATGAACTGGCGATATTGTGTCGTTCTGATGACTCCGTCGTAGTCTGCTACTTGGACTTTCCCAGAAATAACAAGCTCTCGGGTCACTCTGACCCTTATGGATGTTACAAATCTTGTAACTCCGTCCCTAGAAGTTATGTCCCAATTCTGCCCAAGCAAACTGTCCAGCTTCTGGAGGGTTCCCTTTGAGTAGCTGAACTCTGCACTCGTGAAGTCAGGAATGGCCAAACCGAAAGCGTCGCAATCTACCTCGATGCACATCAATCCCAAGTCAAAGTTTCTCCTTCTTGTTGGTGTCCAAAACGCTGCCGAAATTTCTCTCTGAAGAGCCTCTGTAAGTTGGTTTCTTCGAAAGTTCACTCGATATGAAGGATCGGCAAGATTTTCTTTAGTTGAAAGAAAAGCTGTTTTTGCAACTGATGATGCCAACTTCTTAGCAGATCCCTTCACGGGTACTTCCGTTTTTTTCAGATGAGAAATGTTCATCTCAATCTTGATGTTTTGCTGTACTTCATCGTTGATGACTGGCCAGCAAACGGAGGTCTGGTCTCTCAAGTTTAACTTGGCAACCATCACCTTTATACCAAGATGCTGAACCTGTAACAGTCATCCAAGCATTATAATAACAATTAGTTTCCTTTAAAGTTCGGTGGGGCTGTCATTCAATTGAAAGAAAATAGATTTACAAAAACGTGAACTGAATTTGTCGTGTTGTGGCCGAGCGCTTTAGTGCATCGGGCTCAATTTCTGGTCGCCGACTCATCAGGGTGTGGGTTCGAATTCCGGTCATGACACTTGTGTCCTTGAGCAAGACACTGGACTATAATTGCTTCTCACCACCCAGGGGTAAATGGGTACCTGTGAGGGCAGAGATGGCTCTAAGTGCGCTTTTGGCAGCACAGGCTGACTCCCATGCAAGGGAGCTGAGATGGTTTAAGGGAATAATTAAATGGCCCATTGACCAGGGGTAACAATGTTCAAAGCGCAATGATCATTCTTTGTAATTGCGCTATATAAGAGCCGATACTAAAAATAATAATAATATTAACATTATTATTATTACTTTTATTATTAAATTCCCTAGTCCAATATCTAGTCCAATTCAGAATGTACTGCATGTATATACTGCTATTGCTGGATACATCTGATCCCCATATTTTTGGAAAAAAACTACGTGAATTTATAATGCATACTTATACTTATAATATCATGAAAGGCACCAACAAGTGAACAATTTGTAAGCTTTCGGCTAAATACCAAATGATATAAACTTATCCCTGAAGTGACCTATGACTTAGGGGAGCTAATTCAAGTATTCAACCGGCAGGCTACTAAAAGAAAAAAGTACTTGACCCCCTTTCATTATTTATTTATTTTGCCTTCATCTTTAGTGTTACAGCCATATGCAAAGTGGTTAACTTACCTCATGAACCTTCCCGCACTGATAATTACCAACCCTGAAGGCATGGTCACCGCATGTATTTTGCACAACATGTTGTGCATCTGATAAAGAAACTTGATGTTCCTCCTCAGTCAAGCCAGGTTGTGGGGCATCCTGCTCCTGTGGTTTACTCTTCTGTGGGAACACAAACAAATATTATTTCTATTTCCAAGTTAAGGCTCACCCTATCAGTACCTCGGTATGACATTTTAATAACATAAATCAGAAGATTTACAACAGTTGTAACAATAAACAAAATTAGAGTTTGTTTAACCATGATCCAACAAATGAGATACTGAGTATTTTGATATCGTTAGTGCAACAGGCATGAGAATGGGCGATGATGAAAAATCTATTTCGTACGAAAAAAATCTGAAAAATCGATTGCCAAAAATGCATGTCCGTGGGTGATAGCGGTTTAGATAGCGATTAGGTTTTTGTGACTACACAGTAACCGGAGCGTCTTGGAACCAAGACTAATGGAAGCCGGGCGGCAATTGTTAACGTTCTGTTTTTCACGAACAGCATGTCGATCTGCGATATACGATTACAAAGGTAAAATGGGTTAACTCACAATTTATGATTAGAGAAGAAGGATTAGCGCAATCCAAATATATACCCTCTATACAACTCAACCCCCAAATTTTATATCAAATTCACACTGAACTCAAAGACCACAAATTTGAAGGGGAAAAAAACAGGAATTCCTGTTCAAACAGGACGATTCTCATGCCTGCAAGGAAGGATCAAGGAAACAAGAATTCAAGATAACACTCTTATTTTGACAGGCTGATTATGTATTTTACATCGGGAAAAACTCCAAAAACACGAGACTGTTGGGTGACTTCCGAAAAGCCATTAAGACAGACCGAGAAGCCAACTGAATGAGTAAACTAGTTGTAAGTTACAAAAAGGCTTCACCTCCATACACATTTAGAATACATTTCTAAGGGCTGTTATTACCGCACATTAGATAATGACATAAACATGACATGTTTTTTTACCTTAAACCTGAATTGACGTGTCTTTTTGCGCCTTTTGACAGACTGCTCCTGGGATCCTTGGGAGAAAAAAAAATTCATTAATGACCTTTGAAAGACATTGGAACTCATGTCGATGGTCCTTTTTATTGATCAGAATTCCTGACAATCAAACCTTACGTTTACTAATGATTACCTTTGTATTCTTTAATTTAAAATCAGTGGCGGCTCGGGGGGGGGGGGGGGGGCTTTAAGGCGCAATAACCCTCCCCCTACCACACCAGATAGACAAATATTAACAACTACTTAAACAAATTGCCGCCAAAAGGCCCTTGCACTCTGGATCCGCCCCTGGTATTACAGATATATGGTGTTACTATAGTCCTATACCACACAAAATTTTCAAATATAACGATCAACACATTTTATAAATCTTACCTGATGACACGAGCACATCAAGCAAGTTGACCCGGGAACCATCTTCTAAAATCATACATCTGTTGAAGGGATCTACTGTGGCTGCTATCCCTGTTCCATCCTTAGTTTGTATTGGGTCACCTTGCTTGCACTCTGCCAAAAACTTTAACTGCTCCCTTGTGCTTTTTAGAGACAGCCTCCGTTTGTTGCCATTGCCCAAAACATTTTCTACAGAAAGAATAACCATAAAAAGTAACATGAGAAAGAGGGAACTTTAAAAACTATATGTACTTCTGTGAATGTGAAGCTGCACCGTCAGGTAGAAACAATATTGTGGTTGTTAATACATGACGATGACAATTGGCAATAAATGTTAGCTGTTTTCATCACCAAGTTTTAAGCAAGATCATTATTAATGCATAGGCCTAGTATATGAGGTGTATTAACTTGTTTTAAGCCTAAACCCCTTATGATAAAGAAATATGTATTCTAAATAGGATGCCTTATAAGTGAATAGCTTTGGGATGAATTAACGATCGTCCGGGGTAGGATCCTATTAAAGATCACACCAAGTGTTTTTATTATTATTATTATACAAATGAAATACCCTTGTGGTCAGAAAGTATTGTATGATTTTACAACCATGCAACTATGGAGGGGAAAAGGGCTCTGACTTCTGTGTTATTGTTGATGGTTTTGAGCTTCAAACGGGGCAATTGTTTACTTCGAAGAAAATACTTGCGGTCAGAAAGTAAGGTACAACCATGTAATCATGGAGGAAGAACCAGTTTTCATGGTAATAATTACCCAGATTATACCCTCTTTTAAAAGGACTTTTCTAAGAGCTAGGATGCATGTTACTTTGTTAGTGACTTACAAGTGAATAGAACACAAGAATGCTAGTTGGAAGATTACACATTAAACTTTGCTCAAGTCATCTTGTGTTATGTGTATGCTTTTCTTGTTAACATGCATCCCTCTGTAGAACTTCCTTTAACAAAGGGATTGTGGGATTTAGACTCGAAGCTTTAGGGTAATAAACTTCATAAGATGCTATATACAATAAAGGTTCAAATCAAAGGCGGAAAACATCAAGTAGGTGTAGTCGTGCATGGCTCCTTCCTCACTGACATATAGCTATTCATTCAATGCATGTCGGGTATAGGCCTAGATTGTGAGGTGTTTTAAGCCTAAATCCCTTAACATAAAGAAATAGGTGTTCTAAACAGGATGTGACTATAGCTTTGTGATGAATTAACACTAAAAGATCGCCCGGTGTAGTACCCTATATTAAAGATCATACTCTTATGTTTTACTTAAAAGAAAATACCCTTGTGGTCAGAAAGTCATGTATGGTTTACAACCATGTAACCATGGAGGCAGAACAAAGCTTCACATCAAAAAGCCAAACCAAATGCATTTGTCATAAAGCCTATAGCTAAACTTCAAAGTTGCATGGCCCGATTTTCACCCTCTTTTTTTCTCTTAACTAATTTTGACAGAATGCTGTTTCAATACAAAAAACATAGAAAAAACATTCTCATATTAAGCCACCGGCAATAAACAAAAAACATAAAACCTGCAAAAATTGTTTGAACATGCTGGGTAATGATGTGATTTCGGGACGCCTACAGTAATTCATTTTTAGGTTTAACTACCATTAATCATCGGCGGAATGTGGTCATGCAACACCCTTTTTTATTTAATAAATGAAAGCTTGTAAGTTTCTCAAATCTATGAAAATAGTTATTTGAAATTTAAATCTAATTTTTGGGGGGTCAAATCCTAGCAACCTCAAATCCTTACAAAAAGATCCAATTAAACATCAACAAATTAAGACTGATTGACCAAGTTCTATGCCAGTTTACACAATTCAACAAATAATGACGTGATTGCCCTACTCGAGGTATGAATATATTCGTATCTTCATATGTTCATATCTTCATATATTCAATTCAAGCACTAAAAGCCCACAACAGTACTGACGACAACTGCCGACAAAAAGTTTTAAATGCACTAACAAAGCATGTTATAACAAAAAACAAATCTTTATTATATGTAAAAGAGTCAAAAATATCCAAATCAACTTCAATATATTGAAAAAAAATTAAGGAAAACACTTTTTTGCCGTGGACCGAACTTGGACGTTACCATTGCCCCGCAGGGATAGCAAATTTGCACGTAGGCCTACTCAGTGTGCATGTAGGAGGAAGGTTCATCCACGTTATGGCGGTTTGAAAATTTGTGTAGAAAAAATAATTCCATCAAATATCATTAATTTCTATGATAATACACGGGGAAAAGAGGGGTGATCTAAAAGAGGGACAGCAGTAAATACTTTTTAAAGACAGCTAAAGGCCTCGCATTATACCCCCGCAGGATAATGAATCATCCAAGAATGGTAAAAGGCAACGTGGCGGGAAATTGGAAATTCACGTGGCGAACGATACATGTTACTTCGTTGAAAAGAATTGTTTTCCTCAGTTAATAGAATATTTCTTTTCATTTTGATCTTTATGACTCTCCTACATAAATCCAATAGTTGTTATGTTCTAACATGGTTTTTTGATATACATTTTAAACTTGTTGGCAGATTTCGTCAGGTGACCCTTAAAAAACATTCATTAGACCAGGCAGGCAACCCACCAACCGAAAAAGAAGAGAAACATTTTGACATGTATGACAAAACTTGGACAATCTATTTTTTCAGCGCGAATTGCGTATTGCAAAGCCATTATAATAGTACAGTTTTCACGAATGAATTTTGTTTAGAAAAAGCGGAAATCAACCGATCAGCGGACAAGTCCCATAACTGATGAAAAATGACGGTAAAATGGATACATTAACTGTAATAACAGGAACATATTCAAGTTATATGCAAGGCATCCCCACAAAAAGTTTTAATTTTGTCCAAACTACTAAACAATCCATCTTCAAGTTAGATTTGAAATGAGTGGAAAGGTCAAATGAAACTAGGCCTTCAGAAAAAAAATACACCCTGGCAAAAAACATGCTCAGTGAAACGTCATTATTGTTATAGGAATATAACAAGTTTGAATTATACTTACGTCGCTGCTGCTGTTCAAACGGGAGAACTGGATTTCTCACCGCACTTCGGTTTTTCAAAAGATCGTGCCCTGGATAACCAGGAAATGAAACCAATACTCCGTCCCCGTCTTCTCGTAAAACTCTTGCACTGCACCATCTGCCCAACTCATCAACTGCCTGAACTCGACTATCTTTAGTGAAAATTGCCGCCATGGCTCTTTTAATTTAGCAAGTCATTTTCAGTTTGACAATCAATAAGAACTTTATAAAAAAAATAAGAAGAATGATTTGTGCAGCAAGTCCTGAAGACGGACAAGGAGACACGTGCATGTACTTCGACTTTTAACAGCGAATAATATTAGTTGCCCTTCTTACTTCTCTTTTTAAAACCTAGCCAGCTGGCTACGCATTACGTTGTCTGACGCGTTGTCAGTGCCATGCACACAATGCAATATTGAGTATGCTGCTTAACGCATGCGCATATTATGCTCTACCATTAATTCTCAGGGAACAGCTCCATGGGTTTTGCAGTGACCAGTGATTGGTACCCGTGATTTTGAATTAGGACCAGTGCCATGTGTGACAAGAGCGTGGTAATAAAAACGAATGGTGTTGTAGCGCATACATTATTCAAAATGGCGGACTAGAAAGAAAGGTTCACAAAGATCTATGTTCAACAACGCAATTCGAGCTGCGCGAAGATCATAATTATGGGGGATGGGAACAAGCTCTGTTTCCCACCCGTTGAGACCCGGCTTTCTTGAGATGCACTCATCATCGTTTTAAATTCATAAATCGTTTAGATGATGGCAGGATCAACTTGCAACTGACAAAGTACTACAAAATAAGTTTCGAACTAATAGGCCTAAGTAAAATCCGGTAGGCCTACTTCCAATCCCACAGAGAAACTGTTCCGTCAAAAAATGTGAGGTTTTGCATGCGTAAAATGGATACATTAGATGTTCATAACAGAAGCATATTATTGTATCATGTCCGACATGTTTTGTTATCATTATTCAGCACATTTTACTTCACGCCCGAGTCAGACAAATACTCTTTCGGTCAACTCGACTTCCGACAGGTCGAATGTTTAGACAGGTCGTCCACGAATAAACAGACGGTATGGAGAGGAAGGACCCGGCGGAAATCCTGAATGGTCTCACGTCAAGTTGTTCGAAAGACGTGTTGTCTGGACACCAGCTAAATTATTGGCCAAAATAACGAGTAATGGCAGAAACTGCATGGTGTATAATAAGTTGATGTTGATTTGTGAATGATTGATTAGATAAGAAATAACGGCTATGTGAAATACGTATGATTAAGTACCGGTGAAACGTTGATGTAGGCCCAATAGTTTTAAAAATGCAGGAAAGAATAATGGCGTCCGTCACGTTAGAAGCATTTATTGGGCGAAACTGCGTGCAAAGGTTTATTGAAACCATGAAACAAACTTATAACTTGGTTAATTATTTGGCCCGTCAATAAATAATGTCCAATGAGGAAATGTGTTAAAACGGTAGCACTATTAACAAGATAAATTTGGGAGATAAATTACCTTAAAACTACTGAAAAAGTCAACAGTTTAAAAACGACAATTATTATAAAGGAAAAAGTCATGTTTGAAAACGGCAATTATTATAAAGGAAAAAGTCATGTTTTAAAACGGCATTGAATTTTTTTAAATGTGGAGGACTTGATGGGCAGTTAATAAAAGGAGAAAACGGATGTTTACTGGCCGAAACCTAGTACAAAGTTTATTATAACATCTTGCCTGTGTAATTCATAAGCAAGCATGGCGTTCATCTGGAAATGTGTTTTGTATTAATAGACTGTGCAGGTCTCGCGCGTATATTAGGAATTCCAGGACCATTGTGGTTCCAACTGTAACCCTGACCACAATATGGTCCTAGGTTACGAGTCTATTTCACTTTACAAAATATGTTTTGTATTCCATTGTATTTTTTCTGTATTTGAAATTCGGGCACGATTGGCAATTTGGGTTTTTAAAAATAAGCACCCTCGGGCGTCCGAAGTTTAAATTTTGTTTCAAGGTTAATTTGAACAAATTATTTGTGTTATATAAAGATTTATAACAACTTGCTATGGGTATTCTTAGTTTCCAGAGTTTGGTATAAATATAATTTTGAAAGGTTTGATTTCATAGAAAAATATAGTCTTCGTTCGAGTTGTTTTCTCGGGCCGGGGTACACTACGCCAACAGCCTTGAATCAAGGCTTAAGACTTGCACAGTCTAGTGGCTTAGTGCATGTGACGTATTTTGCCATTAAGTAACGAAGTTGAATACTGTTCTGTATATCGATTAATTTTAACAAGAAATAAATGTAGGCCTATCTTGAATTGAATTGAATGAGGATATACGCCTAATGTTAAATGTGTATGAAGTATTTGTGGAGGTATTTTTCATAGTTCACTAAAGTGTTTTACGACTCTTTGTACTTAAACTCTTCCATCACAGAAAACAACATCAACAACAAGCTCTTCCAAATAGCGCTGCATTCACACCTTCTTTGTGGTTAGCTGACTCTTCCAAATTAAGCGTGATCGCTAACATTTCCAAAGCTGCCAAACAATGGCCAACCCAGACCTTATGCCTTCGGTTGTGCATTATTGTCTGTGATGCACTCGCTGGGACTGCTAAAGAAGACGCCGAAACGTTTTATGGCACACTTCTTAGATACCAACACTGGTTGCCTGCAACAATACGTCTGTGTTATGCCGCGAGCCATAATTGGAAGCAACATGGAGGCCTCCATGGAAGCAACAACATACAACAACACCGGATGAAAAAGAAAAAGAAAAGGCATTCAAACTCTCATAGGTATAGATGTCACAGAGCAAAAGTATGATTAATTAGACGGAGTTCGCAATACTTCCCATTTTGTAACAATTCTAATTTATAAAAATGTCCCACAAAGGCAATGTTATTAATAAGGAGTTCCTGCAGACTTTCTTTCTCCACTATGGAAGTGTCCCAACAACAAGACATATAATGACAAATATGGAGTTCGGTCTTTCTTACCCTTTAAACAAATATTCTGCCTTCACAAAAAGGAAATATGATTAATCAAAGGAGTTTGGACTTTCTTAACCCCCTTTTAAAAATATTATCAAATATGCAAATGTCCCAAAACGGCAATATTATGATAAGATGGAAACGTATTGAAGCATTAGCGCTTTAACAACATAATTTAGAATGATTTTGTATTAAAAGTAATGCATACAAGCGAAAACAGTTTTGATTAACCATTTAAAACCCTGCTATCAATGTCCAAGCTTACAAGCGACCTGCATGTTGAATTGATTTCTGGATTAACTGATGCATTATCAAATACATTCTGGTTGTATGATTATAAAATATATTGGATGATGTAGGCCTACAATGTAAGCTTGCTAAATCAGTCATACAAGGCGACAACATCAGCGCTCGTAAAATTCGTAGCAAGGGATCATGGTATTTTTTTTTTTTTTTTTTTTTTTTTTTTGGGGGGGGGGGGGCTGCACTAGCCATCTTATTAATAAAGCCCATTTCACACATGTGTGAATATGGGCTTTATACACTACAGAGTAGGCTACATGTACATCCATACATGTAAGTCGTTGACTTATAGTCCTGCCATTGGTTCTAATCATGTACCATCTTCGGAAGCTGCATCGTATTCGAAGGGGGTAAAAAGCTTTTGCACAACTTGATCAAGGCTAGTTTACGTCCGTAAATCCTCAAGCTATTTGACGTTTTTTTAAGAAGTTTTTTTGAGAAAGTTGTTTCTGCTTATACATGTTTACGTGCAAACGATCGTCTGTTGGACGGATGGGAACATTTAAACGGATATATAATAAATGTAGTTTACGTTAAATATATACATTTTTTTAAATTATTTAATTAATGAAGCAATTAGCAACGCAAACAAAAAATCATTTACGATTGTTCTCAAGTGTAAAGATTTGGTGAGTTAACAACATTCGAAGATAACATCACCCTCAGATAAATTAAATTCGTCCAGGCAGTCTCACGCCCGGCCGCCGCCAGCATGCAGCATCCTAACAACCGCGTAATTGAAATGCTGTATACATTGTACATGTGTACATACATCATAGAGCTATAGACATACATGTACACGTATAGGGAGTACGCGTACCTCGCGTTGTTTTGTATGGGGAGCTTCGACCAGTTCCGCGTCGCGAGTGAATCTCGAATGAGAATATTTTCAACGTAGGTGGCGCGTTGGTGGCGTTACCCCTTCCGCCCCCCCCCCCCCCCCGCTCCAATGGGTTTACATGTGTCGTACGTGTACATAAAACTACGCCAGAGAAAAAATAGTGCAGTGCACCATTGCGCGAATTGCTTTTCTTTTTGGGTTAAATCAAACAAAACACAAATTGGTACACAAATAAACTAAATATCTTTACTTAGTTTTTTTATAAATGTTGCAATCATAATCATTTTACAAGACATGACCATGCTCTACGACATGACGAAGCAACAATGCACAATCAGTACAAATCAATCCGCACGTACCTCGGCCTTTTCGAGGCCGCGCAGGCGACGTACAAGATCGGTTCTCAGGTCGTACTTGGTCCTTTTTCATGATTGAAACATGAAACTATGTTAACTTTTTGTACATATGAACAATGTATTAGGATTTTAGAAGAAGAAAACGGCCTTCTGTATGATATTTATTTTTTACAAACTTCCAGTCCGAGTGCTTACATTGGTTAAGAGGATTAACTCTTACTAATCCGATAAGTCTATTGACACACGTAGATCAAATGTAAACAAGTCGTTCATTAAAAAGGATGTGGAATTCCCAGTTTGGGGCTTCAAACTCGGAAAGGCTTTAATGGAGCATTCCCGTAATGATCTACATGCAAGGGCTGTCTTTCCACACCAATGGACTCAAAGGAGCATAGTTAAGGGAATCATTGGATAGTGATGATAAAGGCAGAAATGTTCTACTATGTGTGCTAACAACTAGCCTATACAAGTACAGTGTTTAAAATTGATTGCGGTTTATTTCAGAACAAATACAAATGTATCACTGACAGAAGGTTTTGGAATGTACAAAGAAAAACCTTTGGCCAACATTTTTTAATTTTTCCTAGCACACCCTACCATGCTTCACTTTGCCTTATCAGTGTGGAAAGAAAGCAATCACCGTAGAGTATTGCAACATCGAACACATAATTTTGAATCTTTGGAAAGCCAAACTATGACTGAAATGCAAGTACCACATATTAGGCCATTAAGTCAACTGATTTCATGCATCAATGCACAATTACACCCCTCCATTGCATCCAATTGTGGTCCACTAGAAGCTACCACAACACAATATAGAAATGCTAGGAACAATAGAAAATTAGCTTAGTTGACAGGCGTACAAGAGTTAAAGCTTAATAAATATGCATCATATAACAGCTATTGTACAGTGTGCAAAACAAAAACAAAAATAGGCGGTGTGCTGCTGTTAAACTGGCCATCAAAGGTTGAAAGCATTGGGTTAACTAACAGGTAGAGTGGGAACAGAGGAAAATACAACAAATAGAGAAAGCAGAGGTTAGTAAGCAGCAATGAGAACGTAAATAGCATTTAGCCAAAATATTAAGGCAAACATTCCCAAGCACTTCATTCCCAAGAATTTGATCAAACATTATGTGTACTAAGATTGCAAAGTTAGCATTCAAGTCAATAGACTGTGCAAGTCTTGAGCAGTGCAAATGTTGGGACCTGGTTTTGTTTACAACCAAGCAGAAATATTTGAATACACACAAGACTTGCTTTCTGTAGTTCAAAGTGCTTTATCCTAACTATTTTTACTGATTTTATATTTTAGTGTACAGGTAACTGTCTAAAATCAGTTTTAGTTAAATAGTTAAAAGGTAATTACCTTTTAACTGTATTTTCTCTGTTGTTTTATTCAACAAATGACCCTACTTTGACCTTTACTATCGGTTCAAACAGGAAGCTCAAATTTTAAAAATCACATTTCCAGAACCACAAGGCTACAAGTCATAATTTATGTGCCATGACCAATTTCACATTCATGCAAAAACATGACCCCAATTTGACCTTTCTTCCGGTCCAAACAGGAAGTTCAAATTTTTCAAAATCAAAATTCCTGAACCAGGTGGGGGTGGTGGTACGAATTACATTCCTAGCACATGGTTCAGTTAGAATGAAGGAAAAAGTCAGGGTCAGATTCACGGTGAGGTTTAAAATCAGTTTTAGAGTCAGTGTTACAATGAAGATCAGGTATAGGTTTTTAGGCACACTTTAATTCAAAATAAGGGCATGTCAAAGTTTGACGGTCTTCTATCTTGAAGTCAGGCTATTTCCAAGGTCTGGAGTACTTAATCAAAGTAGAACAACACGGAACAGCTTTGTGTTTGTTCACAAACACCCAATGTCTAGTTATTATTATTATTATTAATATTGTTATTATTATAGCGAGTTGGAAAATTGAGTTGAACAGCTCAATTATTAGTAGTGCTCACAGCATGTGTTGTTCATCCTCAGCAATTAGTTGTGCTCACTAACATGTTCAGATACTCAGTGGTTACTCACTGGTACCATGGCAACCATTGCAACGCATCTTTGGGTCATCTCTCTCCAAACACACTGTACCCTGGAGCTGTAAAACACAAATACTTTTGCCCATATACAAGCTACTAAGACAACATTCTGTGACAATGAACTGTTTGTTTGAGCCAATTCCAATCGATTTCATTTGCCAGGGCTTAAAGTTTGAAAGTGAAAATAATTCTCATAGATTGATAACATGACTTAACAGATACAAGAGACCAAAGGTTGCTGTCTAGTTAGAAGTAAGCACATGTACTTGGAAACCTCTAATCTCATTTATTGTAAGTAATTCAGTCATGATTGTCCTGAAAGGCAAGACTGATATTAGGATCATCACTTCTACACATTTCATTTTCTTAAATGTAAGAATGTAACTATTTTTCCTTCTTAGCGTTGAGAAACATGTCAGTTTGTTGCTTACAATTTTTTTTTTACAAAGCATAATAATGACTTAACATTTTGACGTTATAGAACATGGTAACTACAATGACAATGAGCATTTTATGGAGTTTTTACTGGGAGATTATTATAAGAAATTAATTTGATGACACCATAAATAACATATGTTTCAATCGAACACTAAAGAAGCCCTAAAAAATAATGGCCCTAACGCTGTAGTCCCTGCACTGCCCGAAGCTAGTAAAAGTAAGAGTTTGCAAGACATTTGCAGTAAATAAACAGAATCTTTGATCAAAACATACCTAAGGTTTATTATTTTCTTAGTTTGTTGTCCTTTTTATTAATATATTCACTGATGTCCTGTACTCCAGAAGTAATAACTCATAAGAAAACAATAATTGCCTCTCAGTAACAGCTAATTGTTATGTCAATTATTTAGGTTAAAATTTACACACAATGAACACAACAGTTTTTGAGCTGACATCAAATACTCTTACTGATTTATTGCTAAGGCATTGTATGATTGTCAGTATCATCAGAATGAAAGGAAATGACATATTTGGTTGTATTTATGAGTGTGTGGAACAAAAGTCACATCAGTACTATTCAATAGCTTCTTGTTAGCAAGAGGTAATTTTTCATTAAAAAGTCAACTGTGAAGGGACGGGATTAAACATGAGTTATGAGGTAATAAACACAAGCCTTGGAGTTGATATACAAATTAATTTTTTTTCAAACACAAGCCGATGAGCATTCCTTCCAGCTGCATGTTGCAATGTTTGTGGCCGTTGGGGTGGCTCAGTGACTAAACGTTAAAGAAGAACCATTCCCTCACAAATTACTTTTCCAAACACTTAAATTTTGATATGTCCTTGAAAAATCATACATCCTTACAATATCAATATTAGTTATAAAACTTGTTAATTATGCTTACTTGATGACTTAGCTCTTAGTTCATGCAGAAATGCAGGAGTACATGCATGACCATGCTCCAAACACATCAGACAAAACACTGTCACATAATGCATTATAAAAACAAATATTATGAACACACAAATCAACTCCTTGCACGTTAAATTACGAAGAAAACAAAAAAAATACAGCAAAACTGATGAATATTCAAAAGCTTCAACAGTAATAAACAATAAAGATGTAGCACAACATTGGGAACCATTCTTGTTCCTCACTGTTGATAATTTTAATGATTATAGTGAAAATGTAACAATGGAGATAAAATGTAACCAGAACATGTCACAACAATCCCTTGTTTTACTGTTCAAAAGCAATTCACATGAAATACATGAGGCAAGGCCAGAACTTTACATTTTGTTTCGCATATATCTTTTCAAAAAAATTCAAAACCTATTTTCTTGGGCTTCTGATACTTATTGTTATGTGGGCATGTTTACTTGGGCTTCTGATACTTATCGTTATGTGGGCATGTTTACCTCAGGCTTCTGATACTTATTGTTATGAGGGCATGTTTACTTGGGCTTCTGATACTTATTGTTATGTGGGCATGTTTACCTCAGGCTTCTGATACTTATTGTTATGAGGGCATGTTTACTTGGGCTTCTGATACTTATTGTTATGTGGGCATGTTTACCTCAGGCTTCTGATACTTATTAATTGTTATGTGGGCATGTTTACCTCAGGCTTCTGATACTTATTGTTATGAGGGCATGTTTACTTGGGCTTCTGATACTTATTGTTATGAGGGCATGTTTACTTGGGCTTCTGATACTTATTGTTATGAGGGCATGTTTACTTGGGCTTCTGATACTTATTGTTATGAGGGCATGTTTACTTGGGCTTCTGATACTTATTGTTATGTTGGCATGTTTACTTGGGCTTCTGATACTTATTTTTCTTACTCCATTCTTGCGTTAGAAAATCATTTTCTTTTCTAAATTTTTGTTCATGTAAAATATACAATGGTATTACTTCACACTTACTACCAGGATAGGGGCATAATATTTTTGTAAAAAGTTAGTCTGTAAAGAATACTTACATCCCCATCTAGTTGTACTTTCCCCGCTTCGATCCACACATGTCTCACTCAATGGAAGGAAAAACCTCTCCCATCCTTCTGGTGCATAGCGCCATCCTTTAGATTGTAGAATCAATGTACGCTGTGTACCATAGGCTACTATCATACAATATGCAACATGGTGTACCTGGCAGCCATACCCACAACCCTTGTTCAGGTTACATACAATCTTCTTGGCTTTACTGCAGTCAGCAGGATTCTGGGGGAAGGGTTGTAAAATTTTACCAATAATATTGTAAATTTATTGAAAATAGCATCGTTTTCAGTTGAATAATTTGTTTATCCTTTTTTTATGAAGAATATGTGTACTTTTTGCTGTATCTTTTTGTGGCTATGACATCACAAAACACAAGTCTATATTACAGGTACTGAGGGCTTGGGGCAGAAAACATCAGGCGGGTGGGTGAAAAAATGTTTGAAGTCTAAACTGAACGGGAGAAACACATGGTCAAGGCGATTAACACATGGGCTGTGTCTTTGAAGAGGTACAGTGTGGGTATTGTTGACTGAACTAAGGAAGATCTACGTGTCACTGACAGAAGAACAAGAAAACTGATCATTACGTGTCCAGCCCTTTAAAAGCAGACCCGACCAAACCTTGTATCTGGTCGGGTCGGGACGCATACTTTTGGAGGGTTTTAAAAGGAGAAAATCAGCTGGGAGTCGGGGGGATTGCGATTGTCATCACCACTAATCCGATAAGTGTTTGACAAAGGTGTGAAAGCCATCCTGCCTGAAGGAATCCATGTGGATTTATTTCAATAGAAAACAAGGATATTGAGTGATATTATATTTAAAATAATTAGAATTGTAAAAAGTTATTTGTTTTTCTTTTTTGAATGGTAAAAATCCATCAAGTAATGGCAGAGAACGGTTAATTGTTAGTGTAGATTTTCTTTCCGCCGGCTGCGCCGTGCGTGCGCAGTAATATTGTGTAGGATAGATAAAGTCGTGCTGCCTGTTAAAATAGGACTGTCCTTGACAAACATGCGTTCGTTTAAACTTATTCTTTCAACTTAGGCCGTTCCAATTTTATTAGTTAATTGGTTTACGGATCGCGGCGACTTATTTTCTTGAAAAACCCCCCCAAAAATAAAAAAATTGGGAAATCCATGCTTGGGTTTATTTTTTTCGCCCGGCGACGAATATTTTCAAATTTGGACAGATTATAAATAAATGAAATGTTTAATAAGTAGATTTTTTATCGAGAAAACAGGTCGCGAAAACCCCCAAAACATCGTGTTTACGTTTCGATCACGCAGTGTGTCGGCCCGATGAATGTGTATCCATCTAACTCTGTGCCTCCCTCATGTTTCAATATCAAATACATACAGCGCAGCGGGCTGTGCTTAATAGTGAGAGCGGCCCACGTGGACCGTTTGGTGTGCAAGCCCAGTGGCCGTGGGGTTGGGTGTTAGACGGGAAGTGTAATACGTGATGTAAACGAAAAAGTCTGATATCCGCCCTTTAATACTTGATGGCGTAAACAACATGTTAGATTCAGCGTCCTGTCAAAGTATGGTAGATCCAAATTACGATGGCAAGCGCAAGCAAATAATACTTTTTGTTACTGTAAAAGACGGAGGAAAGCTGGATAAAAGCCTTATTAATTACCGTCTCACTTGATGAAACTATTGGTTCGTTGTCAATACAAATACAATGGGTATCAATTTACTGCAAGTGCCGTCGACATGACAATGATGATGACGTTTGGAATGGATATTTCGGGTGGAAATTACCAGATGAGTGACAAAGAATTGCTCCAAAAACCATCGAAGACCTCTACAAAATACTTTAAACTCACCTGAGATACACAGGAGATGTTGTCACTCAATATGGGGGTGCGTTGTGTCAGATACATTTCTCATAACAAGAAATATAAATTTCCGGCTAAAAATCAAAACCCGATGTCCAGCGAATTAATTGTGCGTCGATCCTCGTGGAGCGCATTCTTGAGATTTGCACAATCTGTTTATTGCGCACAATTTGTGATTGATTACTGCTAAATCTTCACAGCGCAATCTCCAGATTGTGCAAATCCTAATAATGCGCTCCACGAGGATAGACGCACAACAAAAATTCGCTTATTTATTTTGTATTTTTTAGAAATGTATCTGACCATCCTACCTCCATGATCTGACACAACATACCACCATTTAGGCGGCAATATCTCCTGTGTAACTACATACACCAGATATTTGTCCCCCCAAAAAAGCGTTGTTAATAGGTCCAGTATCATAGTAGTATGCTCGGATCGTAAAGCATTTTAAAAGTAAGCAGTACACTCCAGTAAGCAACTTCATTTCATTTTATTTGTTTATCCATGTATCATCCTACATTGAATTATTTATTACTTTATTTCTTTTTTTACATGTACTTTTTTATTTATTCATCTATTTAATTAAATTTTATATCTATATTTTTAAATTAAATATTCATTTAATTATTTATTTGTTTGTCTAATTTCTAGTTAATTTATTATCTTGTTTATTATTTGATTGGTTGTTTTGATTGCTTTACTCATATTTGACTGTCATGTATTTATGTTGGATAAGGAGATTGTTTGATTAACTTTTTCGTTGCTTGTGTTGTTATTTTATCAATTTGTTTTCTTTTATTTATTATCCTATTTGTTTGTTTATCCATCCATTATTGCATTATTTATTGCTTTATTTCTTTTTTACATGTACTTATTTATTTATTTATTTATTTATTTATTTTATTAATACTTTATATTTATGTTTTTAATTTAACTATATATTTATTTTGTTTTATTTGCTTGTCTTATTTCTAGTGTTTGTTTTTGCCATGCTCTTGTTGTAAAGGTCAACCTCTTTTTGTATCAAATTTCTTTTTGTTTTTTAAGTTGTGCTTTGTGTATGTATGGAGCAATAAACTAGATTGCTCCATGGTGTATGCAGATTATATATATTTATTCTAAATTAATTTTATTTTTCCAAAGAGAGTATTTTATATAGTGTTTTTGCCTCCCTATGTGACTGGATTAACAGGCTTTTGAGCTACAGTGTTTTATTATACTTTTGTTGATCCTGGCCATCACATTATGGTTGTTTTGTAATTTACTTTTTGCCCTTTCGGTTTGTCTTGCTTTGTATTTACTTTTGTTTACTTTTGTTTTTATATATCCATTTTACATACTGTCTGTTTGTAATTGTTTAATGGCCAAATAAAGAATAAGAATAAGAATAAGTTAATTTTTGTTCTTAATTAATATACAGAAAACAGTCCAGAACCATTTATCTTCATTTCATAAATTTTGGTAGGTAGTCCAGAGTTTTAACCACAAGGAAAATTGACTGGGTAAATCTTAAATAATTTGGGATTTTTCTTTGTTTGACCCAAAATCAAATAAAATTTGCTCACAACCCAAAAGCACCTTTTTTTGTAGATTCATTCATCATGTGTTCAGTGGCAAAATAATAAATAAATCTTGCAAAAAGTGTAATTTTACAAATTCCAAAAAGAAAACTGCAATTATAGCTTCAATACTGGCTGCAATATCTTTGCCAAAAAAAATACGTATGTACAGTCATGTATCATGACTGAATGAAATCTAGAATCAAAGTATAATAAGCTTAATTGACCCATTAATGACAGAATTATCAAATTTGTACTTAAAATCTTAGAAGGAAAAGGTAATTTAAATACATCTACTGTACAATTTTTCCACTGCCAATGGCCATTTCATGTAGCTTTTAAAAGTAGTTCCAGCAATCATCCAGTCAGTTTCCTGTCCAGAGCAGATTGTTTATTTAAGGGATTAAAGGGATTATCTTAGTTGGATGCCAGGACAGTGTGTTTACTCAAGGACCCTCCAAAAGTATGTGTGAAACCAGCAATATATTTTTTAGAGGGCTGGACACATCATGGATGACCATGCATGGCAAGCTTCATCTCTGGACAAATGTCAGCAGACTCTATCTTCCGAGGTCAGAGGGTGGAAAGGGGTTACTGAGCGTGGCAGACAGTGTTAACATCGAGTGCAGGAGCTTGCATTGTCATGTCAGGAGCACCCAGGAGGACTTGTTGAAAGTTGCGCAAAAGTTGGGCTGAAGGAGCACAAGAGGGAAGGAGAGAGGAAAGAAACTAAGGAGGAACAAACCACTTGATAGCCAGTTGTTGAGATACGTACATAAGAAGTTGGGAGCGGCAAGTCCTGGAATTGGTTAAAGAGCGGAGACCTAAAGGAAACCGAGGGGTTGATTACTGTGGTGCAAGACCTGTCTGTAAGGACAAATGTAATAACGGCAAGGATAAAGAAAGCAAACATCTCTCCTACGTGTCAAATGTGTCATAAGGCAGAAGAGACTGTATTTCATATTGTCAGTGAATGCAGTAAGATGGCCCAGATGGAGTACAAAGGAAGACATGACAAATTGGCCAAGGTGATTCACTTGGATCTGTATAAGAACAATGGTGTCCAAGTGCTTGCGAAATGGTACGACCATATTCCAGAGAAAGTTGTAGAGACCGAGCAGGTCAAGATCCTCTGGGACTTTAACATTCAGACTGATGATGTTATAGAACATAGGCGTCCGGAGGTTGTGGTCTTAGACAAGACGAAGAAGATGTGTCGTCTCATTGACATAGCTGTGCCAGGTGATATAAGGGTAGCTTCGAAGGAGGTAGAAAAGATCCAAAAGTACCAAGACCTGGCCAGGGAACTTTGTAAGATTTGGCAGGTGTAAGTGAAGGTAGTCCCTGTGGTGGTTGGAGTACTTGGCACCATTCCGAAGACTGGAGAAGCAGCTAAATCAAACTACAGATCTGCTACAGAAGGCGGCGCTTTTGGGAACAGAGAAGATAGCAAGGTGGCCAGACACTGCCAAGACCATAACATACATCTACTTCACTCTGTGATAAAACAGTACCAAAAGGTTTGGATAAAATTGGTATGCCTGGCCTTATGCTAAGATTGGGTGGCTTGGAGTAGGGTAACATATCCATTAAAGTCATGCAATACTAATGCAGAGAAAAAAAAGGGGGGGAAATTGCTTTGCAGAAAAAAGTTACTTTATTTATTTATTTCTTGTTTATCCTGGGTAATCCATTCAGTGAGAAAAAACTCGCTGACCTCCCATGGATCGCAGCTTACATAAAAACTACAAAAATGCATTGAATATACAGGAATAAAAAGTTACAGGGAAAAACATAGCACATACGTTTAAAAAACACAGGAACCAAGGACTCAGAACAAACAAAAAGGATGAAAAACAGTAAAAGAAAGTTGGATTAGTTGAGCTCTTTGAGTTGATTTAAAAATTGATTAAGATCTGTTGGCTGCAGAGATTTAAGATTATGCAGTAAGTTGTTCCAAGCCTGGGCACCCCTGAAATTAAACGTTCTTCTTCCACTCTCCGTTCTAGGGGGTGAAAGGACCATATTACCAACTGCACTATTCCTAGTCCGGTGGTAGTGTAATTCACTGACTGGAACAAAAACATTCCTAAGATAGCTTGGAACATTGCCATTTAAACACTTGAAAACCATGGTATTTACATGCATAACTCTTCTTTCTTTTAGAGTTTTCCAACCTAGTTCACTACGTACAGCTGAACCTGATGTTCTAGATGGGACCTTAAGAATAGTCCGCCCTGCTCTATTCAAAAAAACATCAAGCCGTTGTAACAGGGTTTTGGAAGCATTACTCCATATAAGATCACAATAATCAAACTGAGGGAATATAAGACTTTTCACAATAAGGTTAAGGGTATGCGTAGGCAAGACATTTTTAAGTCTATTTAAAATACCTATTCTTTTGGAGACAGAGGAAGCTACATGGTCAATATGTTCTGTCCATTTCATTTTACAATCAATATGAATACCAAGATATTTATAACTTGTGATTTGTTCCAGGCAATTATCATTAACAAAAATATCAAGATTGGGATGTTCACATCTGGCAAGTTTTTGGGCTGAACCAATCAACATATTTTTGGACTTGGTAGTATTCAATTTTAGTCTATTGACGTTGAGCCAGTTAGATATTTTATGTAGATCACGATTTAGATATAAGTTAATCTGATGAATATATCTTTACTTGAATAAAAAATAGAAGTGTCATCAGCATAAAGAACAATTTTAGTATGCTCAGTCATAGATGTGATATCATTAATAAAAATAGAAAATAATAATGGACCCAAGATAGTTCCTTGAGGGACTCTAAAATTGATGGCATCAGATTTGTTTGACAAGACATTCCCAATTTTAGTTACCTGTGTCCTTCCACAAAGGTAGGACCGGAACCAGTCGAGCTCCAGACCTCTTACACCAATAACATGTAATTTTTTCAGCAAGATTGTGTGATTAACGGTGTCAAAAGCTTTGCGAAGATCTAAAAACACTGCACCAATAAATTTACCGTTGTCCATCTCTTTAAGTAAAAAGTCAGAGACATCAATAAGTGCTGTTTGTGTGGAATGGAGAGGTCTGAAGCCAGACTGCTCCCATGCTAAACAGTCATTTACTGTGAGAAAAAGAGAAACTGATTATGAACAACACGCTCAAAAATTTTCAGCACAATTGATATAACTGAAATAGGTCTATATTGATTAGGGTCATGAATTGAACCACCTTTGTGGATTGGAGTAACCTTGGCCAATTTCCATTCATCAGGAACAATACCAGTCTGCAAACTTAATTGAAAAATTAAAGCAAGCGGTTTGGCAAGAACATTAGCACATTTTAAAAAACGGCCGTTAATCCCATCCATACCAAAGTAGGTATTTGTCTAAGAAGCTTCATTACCTCACCAGTAGAAACTGGGCAAAATTTAAAGTTCTGTTGATCGATAAAGAGGCCATTGTTCTCATTCAATTCTGTATCAACCACGGAAATAGTGTCAAACTGGTTGTCCTGAACTTGGCCCACACTAGCAAAATGTTCATTAAAAAGATTTGCAATTTCAAGTTTCTTTGTTTTGTCTTCGGCATGGGTGTCAGAAACATTTGATTTCTTACTCGGGAGCAGTCTTTTAAGAGTGGTCCACAATTTATTTGTATTCCCTTTATTGTCACAAAGAATTTTGCTGAAATACTGTCTTTTAAGTTTAACACCCAGATTATTCAGTCTATTCCGAAGAACATTTGCTGTTCTATAAAGCTCGTCATTATTGGCTCTGTTAGTGTTAGCAATATGTTTGACCCTCATGGATTGTTGTCGGAGTTCCAAATATTCATCATTGATCCATTCTGCTTTCTTTGTGCTAACTCTTAGACTTTTCACTGGGCTGTAAATATCACAAACACTCATTAGCATTTCCTTGAAAACAGTCCACGCTGCATTTGAATCTGTATATTGTTCCAGTATATCCCATGGTTGGTGTCTAAGAGCAAGATTAAAAGCTTCTTCGTCAAAATTTCGAAAAGAGCGAGCACGAATATATTTTTGACCCTTGGGAATTTTCACAGACTTGCGAACAGCATAAATCAATAAATGGTCACTAAGATTAATCTCGATTGTTCCTGAGTTAGTGTACATATAGGGTTGGTTGGTCCAGACATGATCTGGCTTGAACTTGGAGACAAATAGTCAGCATTAAAATCGCCCAAGCAGGTTACTTCCGGAGGAGTTCTTGAGTTGTACATATTTGTGACATCATTAAGAACAGCTGGAAAATCCTCAAAGAATGCCTCATTGTCTGGTGCCCGATAAACATAGCTGATAATTAGTGGTCTTGTTGATGGCAGCTGAATCTCTAGCCATATTGATTCGACTTTGTCCATACTATCAGTAAGAAGTATTTTGTGGTTAACTGTATCTCTAACAAACACTGCAACTCCGCCTCCAAAGCGATTCCGATCTTTCCTATAAAGTTTATAATTGGGTATTTGAAGTTCCTGAGTGTCTATTGAGTCATTAAGCCACGTTTCAACGAGACCAATAAGGTGGGGCTTTGTATCGGCTGCTAGCAGGCGCATTTCTTCCAACTTAGGGAGAAATGATCGGACATTGAAGCATATTAATTTCATGCCTTTTGCTGATTTTAGGCTTTGTTCACATTCACCGTGTTCATTTCTTGGCTGTGTGTGTTGAGACAGCTCTAAATTGTCAGATTGAGTGCTGGGTGGGTCATTGAAGTTGTTGAAGAGTGTAGGTGCAACATATATAACGTTATCAGGATTGCGTTTTCTGTCATTTGAAGCCTGTCTACGCAAGGGATTGATGATTGTTGGTATAGCCTGTCGTAGATGTTTACATTTCTTATATCCACCTCTAGTTCCCCTGCAACTTTGCCGAAGATTTAACTCAGTAATAGTGCTCCAAACCTCCGTGGGTAGATAAGCTTTAACAGTCTCAGAGCCTATGCGATATAGTTGGTTTATGCTGTATCAGTTACGTTTCTGCGTATGATTTGACGATTGCGTTAGAGACTCTGGTCCTGGGTTCAGTTGTATGTCACCACAGCATATTACTGGGAGACCGAACGTTGCACTGCTATTTGGGTAATAGCTAATAGGAGCTTTGAGGTATCTGTTTCTGAGCAAATTCTTGTGGGTGGTAAATTGATTGATGAAGGCGCCATTTCGGATTGTAGTAGTCCCAGTGGAAAAAACACACAGAAGGCATATTAACAAAGCACGTACCTCAGCTATCTCCATTCTATTATCAGGTCTTTTTGTTGGTACCTCTTGTTAATGGTCCTAATCGGTGCACATGAAAGGATTTTTCAATTGTAGCAATGGCGCCAAGGCACAATGATATGGGAAACGGTACAAGTCTCAATGGCCATCCATACCTGTTACACTACACAGTGCTTCAAATTATAGAACACCAAAATTACAGAAACAGCAAACAGTTCACAGGCTGAGAAGAATCCCAGAGGTCCACAAGACATTTATAACGGTGATGGTGACTAGAAGAACTCTTACAATAAGACACAACAACTTAAAAAGGCGAATAAAATGGTAAAAGTAGGAGCAATATAATAATGGCTGCCTACAGTAGAACGGCGCCCTCAGGATCTGCCAATAACATGTCATATTTGTTGCTTGAGATGGGTTACCTGCTAATTCTTCCTTAGCATAGACATCTATTATAAGATAAATTCTGCTGAAACAGGACATGAAATTGTGCCCTTAACAAGGAGTGCACAACCGACTAAAATTTAGATTGATATAGAAGGAATCAGTCGTCTCCCATTATGCTGTAATAAATTGTGCCAGTAAAGCAACCCCGGATTCAACAAACCAAGCCAATCATTTGAGTTAAAAATGACCTTCATGAAATATTTAGCCATTTTCTTCTGAACAAACCAGGCAAATCATTCTATTGAGTTAAAAATGACCTTCATGAAATATTTAACCATTTTGACTGCTAACCATAGCTAACAGAAGTGGAATTTCATGTACCCTTGTCAAAAATTAGTCGTTACATAGTCAATCCTGTTTGATTTAGCGACTAGGAGTTTCATTATCATATGTACCATGGCAAAAAAAGCAGTGGGACCAATGCATTGGTAGTCTCTTAAATCAATCCTGGCCATCTCCGATATGGGTTGTCTGCTTTTCAAGCACTTCCCCTGCTACCTCCCCTTATCTCTATGTTATTCTTGGCAAAGTCTCCATCCTATCCTTCCCTTATTCTCTATCTTAAACTTCCTCAATTCTGTATCCAGTCATTCCCCAATTCTTGATCATATCCTTCCCCACTTCTTTGTCCTATCCTTCCCCAATTCTCTATCTTATCCTTCCCCAATTCTCTATCTTATCCTTCCCCAATTCTGTATCCTCCTTCCCCAATTCTCTATCTTATCCTTCCCCAATTCTGTATCCTATCCTTCCCCAATTCTGTAACCTATCCTTCCCCACTTCTTTATCCTATCCTTCCCCAATTCTCTATCTTATCCTTCCCCAATTCTCTATCTTATCCTTCCCCAATTCTTTATCCTATCCTTCCCCAATTCTGTATCCTATCCTTCCCCAATTCTGTATCCTATCCTTCCCCAATTCTGTAACCTATCCTCCCCAGTTCTTTATCCTATCCTTCCAGTGTTCTCCAACTTTGAAAATTAAAGGTTGGTGCTTGGTGTGGCGAAAACTGCGAGGGGGTACGTACAATGCGAGCGCAAAGCGCGAAGCCCCTACGGCGTGGGGTCCGGGGCCCGCTCAAGGGCCCCGAGAAAAATTTTGATCCTAGATGCTCTGTGGTGCATTCTAAGGTGAATCCTGGCCACTTTCCTCAGACTTTTTTGAGGAAATATTGTTACAGTTTTTAAGAACACAAAGTAAAATACTGGTTTAATTTCTAAACACTTACTTGAAATAAAAACCAATTTAATTTAATTTACTGGTACCAATTTATCTTAGGCACCCACTAGAGGAAACGTATGTGTCCGGTAGCCCGACCGCATTTTCTTTTTCTTACCTTGTAATTCCGTGTTACTAGTGTGCTCCAAAAAAAAAAATGTGGCGCGCGCCGCAGAAAGCGTGGCGGTGCGCCACGTCTTTTCTATAGGTTGGAGAACACTGCCTTCCCCATTTCTTTATCCTATCCTTCCCCAATTCTGTAACCTATCCTCCCCAGTTCTTTATCCTATCCTTCCCCAATTCTGTATCCTATCCTTCCCCAATTCTGTAACCTATCCTCCCCCAGTTCTTTATCCTATCCTTCCCCAATTCTCTATCTTATCATTCCCCAATTCTTTATCCTATCCTTCCCCAATTCTGTAACCTATCCTTCCCCACTTCTGTATCCTATCCTTCCCCAATTCTCTATTCTCTATCTTATCATTCCCCAATTCTCTATCTTATCCTTCCCCAATTCTTTATCCTATCCTTCCCCAATTCTGTACCCTATCCTTCCCCAATTCTGTATCCTATCCTTCCCCAATTCTGTAACCTATCCTCCCCAGTTCTTTATCCTATCCTTCCCCATTTCTTTTCATTGCTGCATCTCCCCATCACCAGAAAGTTTTAAGCCACTTATCGGTAAACGTGAACAACACAACATTTAAGCCATCTCAAACAGTACGAAATTTAGGCGTCTTTTTCGACAGCTCCATGACAATGAGCACACACGTCACACGTACATGCAAGTCCATCAACTATCACATCAGAAACATCTCCAAAATACGCAAATATATTGACACAAACACATGCCACGCCGCTGCCAGAGCCCTCGTGTTGTCTAGACTGGACTATTGTAACTCTCTCCTCAATGGTATTAAGCAAGCTGACATTGACCGACTACAAAGGCTCCAAAACAATGCTGCACGTATCATTTTCTCACAATCCAAATACACACACGCAACCACTCTTCTCCAACAATTACACTGGTTACCAGTTAGACAACGCATCACCTTCAAAACATCAGTGAACATGCACAAAGCAATCTCTGACGTACTTCCACAGTATATCACAGAGTCTCTCAACCTCAACAAACCTGGCCGGAGTGGCCTCCGCTCCAGCCAGAATCTAACAATCCCTCGCACTTACAAAAGGGCAGGGGACCGGTCCTTCTCAGTTGCTGGTCCCCGATGCTGGAACTATCTACCAAATCACATTCGCAACATCAACTCACTCCAGACTTTCAAGTGTAAATTAAAAACGCATCTGTTCTCTTCTCGCCCTTAAACTGACTTTCGTAGCTTTCTTTATACCAGCGCATTGTATCTCTGTAAAATGCGCTTTATAAGTCTTATTTATTATTATTATTATTATTATTATTATTTATCCTATCCTTCCCCACTTCTTTATCCTATCCTTCCCCAGTTCTTTATCCTATCCTTCCCCATTTCTTTATCCTATCCTTCCCCAATTCTGTATCCTATCCTTCCCCACTTCTTTATCCTATCCTTCCCCAATTCTTTATCCTATCCTTCCCCAGTTCTTTATCCTATCCTTCCCCAATTCTGTATCCTATCCTTCCCCAGTTCTTTATCCTATCCTTCCCCAATTCTGTATCCTATCCTTCCCCAGTTCTTTATCCTATCCTTCCCCAATTCTTTATCCTATCCTTCCCCAATTCTTTATCCTATCCTTCCCCAGTTCTTTATCCTATCCTTCCCCAATTCTGTATCCTATCCTTCCCCAGTTCTTTATCCTATCCTTCCCCAATTCTGTAACCTATCCTTCCCCACTTCTGTATCCTATCCTTCCCCAATTCTCTATCTTATCATTCCCCAATTCTCTATCTTATCCTTCCCCAATATCCTATCCTTCCCCAATATCCTATCCTTCCCCAATTCTGTATCCTATCCTTCCCCAATTCTGTATCCTATCCTTCCCCAATTCTGTAACCTATCCTCCCCAGTTCTTTATCCTATCCTTCCCCATTTCTTTATCCTATCCTTCCCCAATTCTGTATCCTATCCTTCCCCAATTCTGTATCCTATCCTCCCCAGTTCTTTATCCTATCCTTCCCCATTTCTTTATCCTATCCTTCCCCAATTCTGTAACCTATCCTCCCCCAGTTCTTTATCCTATCCTTCCCCAATTCTGTATCCTATCCTTCCCCAATTCTGTATCCTATCCTTCCCCAATTCTGTATCCTATCCTCCCCAGTTCTTTATCCTATCCTTCCCCATTTCTTTATCCTATCCTTCCCCAATTCTGTATCCTATCCTTCCCCAATTCTGTTTCCTATCCTCCCCAGTTCTTTATCCTATCCTTCCCCATTTCTTTATCCCATCCTTCCCCAATTCTGTAACCTATCCTCCCCCAGTTCTTTATCCTATCCTTCCCCAATTCTGTAACCTATCCTTCCCCACTTCTCTCTGTTATCATTCCCCAGTTCTTTATCCTATCCTTCCCCAGTTCTTTATCCTATCCTTCCCCAATTCTGTATCCTATCCTTCCCGAGTTCTTTATCCTATCCTTCCCCAATTCTGTAACCTATCCTTCCCCACTTCTTTATCCTATCCTTCCCCAATTCTTTATCCTATCCTTCCCCAGTTCTTTATCCTATCCTTCCCCAATTCTGTATCCTATCCTTCCCCAGTTCTTTATCCTATCCTTCCCCAATTCTGTAACCTATCCTTCCCCACTTCTGTATCCTATCCTTCCCCAATTCTCTATCTTATCATTCCCCAATTCTCTATCTTATCCTTCCCCAATATCCTATCCTTCCCCAGATCTTTATCCTATCCTTCCCCAATTCTGTATCCTATCCTTCCCCAGTTCTTTATCCTATCCTTCCCCAATTCTGTATCCTATCCTTCCCCATTTCTTTATCCTATCCTTCCCCAATTCTGTATCCTATCCTTCCCCAATTCTGTATCCTATCCTCCCCAGTTCTTTATCCTATCCTTCCCCATTTCTTTATCCTATCCTTCCCCAATTCTGTAACCTATCCTCCCCCAGTTCTTTATCCTATCCTTCCCCAATTCTATATCCTATCCTTCCCCAATTCTGTATCCTATCCTTCCCCAATTCTGTATCCTATCCTCCCCAGTTCTTTATCCTATCCATTCCCATTTCTTTATCCTATCCTTCCCCAATTCTGTATCCTATCCTTCCCCAATTCTGTATCCTATCCTCCCCAGTTCTTTATCCTATCCTTCCACATTTCTTTATCCCATCCTTCCCCAATTCTGTAACCTATCCTCCCCCAGTTCTTTATCCTATCCTTCCCCAATTCTGTATCCTATCCTTCCCCAATTCTGTATCCTATCCTTCCCCAATTCTGTATCCTATCCTTCCCCAGTTCTGTAACCTATCCTCCCCAGTTCTTTATCCTATCCTTCCCCAATTCTGTATCCTATCCTCCCCAGTTCTTTATCCTATCCTTCCCCATTTCTTTATCCTATCCTTCCCCAATTCTGTATCCTATCCTTCCCCAATTCTGTATCCTATCCTCCCCAGTTCTTTATCCTATCCTTCCCCATTTCTTTATCCTATCCTTTCCCAATTCTGTACCCTATCCTGCACCATTTCTTTATCCTATCCTTCCCCAATTCTCTATCTTATCTTTCGCCATATCTCTATCCTATCATATGAAGTTAAGTGTTTTGTCATGTATTGAATTTCTGTACTTTGAAAAAAATGGCTGAATAAATAACAACGTTCACTAAAACAAATTGACTGTTCATGGTGAGATCATTTACTGGGGCCTCCAAGGTCAAATTTAGTTTTCTAGAGATTCACTTATTGTCCAATAGATAGAGTCCAAAAAAACACCTAGAAGGACTGAAGGACAAAGTGTCATCCCACGCTGCCCTCCTCCAATGGACTACGTAGTTTGCACTTCCTGTGGCACAAACACCAAAGTCCTGCGAACTACAGCACTACAACTTGTGGCATGCACCAGCTGAATACTGTGCTGCAAAATGGTGCTGTAGTGCTCACTTATCGACTTGTTGATATGCCCATCAACAACTGTCTCCACACTATTACTGGATGCCTTCGACCAACACCAGTAGAACAGCTGCTAGCCCTTGCAGCTATTGCTACCATCAGACACGAGTGTGTGGAAAATTCACTGTGTCGCAAAGCAGTCCGCTGTCCAGATCTCCTCCCTTACGATATTGTCACCAGCAGTACAGATATTGGGTACAGAGGCTGATGAAATCGAGCCATCCATTCAAGGCGGCAGCGCATGATGCCCTGCAGGCAATACTGGATGGAGAAACCAGAGGCAAAATGCATGGGCAACTATGCCATTACCACTCCACAGGTTCCAAAGACTCGCTGTCGGACAACCCTCCTGGACTCCTCCTCAATAGAACCTGGGCAGTTCGCATGAATCGCCTCATGACAAGAGTTGGTCGATTTGCTTCCTGAATGCACCGGTGGAAGTTGGCACCCTCCACTCTATGCAAATGAGGAGAGACACAGACGGCCAACAACATAATTGACAACTGCCCCCTGTACTCTCCCCTGACAAATGGCTGCCCTGATATACATGTATGATCATGAGCAACAACTCGAAAAAAGAAGAAGAAGAAGTCCTAATATAAGTGGGGGGAAATAACATCTCTAACCTCATGTTCAAATAATGTAAAATGTCATTTTATTTTAGGCTCTTTCAGTACGAAATTTAAAATATGACTTTATTGGAGGTCAACAATAAATGTACATAAACACAGAGGTTTCATATGCCTGTTCAAATGGGAAAAAGTTGCATCTCTGATTACCAGCTAGATGACTTACCTGCAAATACTTGAACCTTCTTTGCACTAAATCGCTTAATTCTTTAGCCTCATTGTCTCTCCATGCAGCATGATTATCTATCCTGCTCAAGTTATAGATATCTAAAAGGATGGCTCTGTAATGAAAACAATAAACAATAAGTACTTTATTAATGAAAGAAACATAATTGATATTTAGTAAAGTAAAATGTGTTTGAACTTTAATGCAATTTTTTCTTATCAATGGATTTATCAGACCTCTGTAACTACACTTCATGATAAGACATATTTTTGTTTTTGAATTTCATATTTAAGAAACGGCCTTGATCATATCAGTGTCAGACGTACATTTCACAGTGTGGGACATACCTGTCCGAAATTACATCAAAAAGTAGGTAGCAATCGGTTAATTTTACTTTTGGGGGTTGGGGGGCTAGCATTCAGATTAACAGTCCAAGCAATACTTAACAAGTTGGAAATTTTCAAACACAAACTGCCTCTATACATGTAGCATTACAATAAAATGCATTCAAATTAACACAAAAATCCTGAAAACCTTGAGCTACGATGGGTCTCACACTTACGTGTAACATGTACAAATGTAAGAGGCTGTACACTTTCCCAATAAATGTATTAAAAATGTAAATTGACCCCCATTTCCAGCAACATTTGGAGGCTCAAGCTTCTTAAGAACATCTTTTCTGGCATAAAATATGTGATCTTCATAAAGTGGCCATTTCCATTGACTTCCAGATTTGTGCACGACATTCACTTTAACGTCCACATTAAGTGAGTGACCAAAATCTGTGATTTTTCCTGGAAATACATGTATGACCACATCGTATCTCACTGCCACCCAGTCACCAATATGCAAAGTAATTTATAGTTCCTGGAGTTTCTGTGAGAAGTTCTGTCTGGCTAGTCAGAGAGTCATTAAAGTCAGCATCTTCCTCTTCCTTCGGAATTCTCACCTCTGAATACATGTACTGTGTTGAATCTGATGTGTATCACCTACAAGAAAATGCTTCCCCTTGGTTTTCACACTGTAGTTTTTGAGTGTTGGGTACTTTGTTCAAGGGGGTTTCTAGCATTGTTTTAATCTGTTCAGTTACTGTTTTTTGTATGAAGTGGGTGCAAACATTTGGGTTTCTGTCTACAGCTTAAGTGGAAGAATACCTGAGCCTGAGCCTTCCCACTTCGCACATAACGCCAAAAACAGCGTTTGACAGTTCCCCCTAAACCATCCACAACACACTTTTCAGAATGTTACATGCAACACCAACTCTGCATTGAAGAACAGCTTGTGATGACTTCAGTGAATGCAGTAGCATACACCACATAACATGTAACATTAACATGTTAACTTGGTTAACTTGCTGCAAAAATTTTGACCATAAAATAGGACTTGTGTGTCCATATAACTAATGAATATTTAATTTGAAGCAAATTATTGAAATAAAGCAGAAAACTGTTTGACTCATTTAAAGTAGGGTTGGGCTATGATTAGCAATACTTTTCATCCATGTTTTGGAGGTGTCGGACGTACAGGGTGTTGGACGTACAAACAAAATGTACGTCTGACACCAGGATTTTTTACAGTTAAGAAAATTATTTAAAGAAATAATTTCACGTATAGATAGAGGGTATCAATTGTACTAAGTAAATTTGACAATTTTCTTCCTAAGGTTGAAATAAGGAGATTAAAAAATACACCATTTTGGTGTCAGACGTTTGGAAAAGTAAGTTTCCCAATATATTGAATAACATAAAATTTTGAAAGAAAAATGACAATTCGTTTCCAGATGTAACAGGTAAAAAAAAACAAATTTGACTGAGATACATATTCACCACTGGTGTAGTTAGTAACTTCTTATTGACTCATTCACTGTCTTAGGCTTTCAATATACATGTAAGTCTCTATGGATTGCCAAAAAGCCAATCATACATAAAACATTATCATGATAAAATATATTTTTGTTTGCCACTTTGTACACGAAACAGCATGGGTAGAGTCTCATCGAGTTTTACAACCACAGGTTTTACATCTCAAACATGAATAACTACTCAAGCAGAAGAAAGAGTAGACAATAATTATTTCAATTTCGTCTATCTGTTAATTATGGTTACAATGTATTTCATTTAAGTAGCTAAATGTAGTCCGAAATAGGCATGAGGGAAGACATTATTTGCAGTTTTCAAAGGAACATGCCCACATTGTTTAACAACATCAAAAAATCCTGGCAATTAAGTGTTTGTAAAAAACGAACACAGAGGGGATTTGGTTGGTGGAACAAAAAGATAAAAGAAAATGATTTCATACTGAAAATTACATGTGATATCCAATATCGTACATCCTGAAAGAATTCTTGGAGTTAGCTGTTTGGACAAAAAAGGAAAGGTCAATGTGTCAAAAGCTACAAGACGGCACAAAGATGACTCTGTGACAGGTGGTTCAGGAGATATGGTTTTTCTAAGTTTAAAGGTTCCTGTTAAGACTAGAAAGAAAGGTCAAAATGGGTCACATTTGTAAATAAAATGTCATGTGTGCTCTCACCTAAAAGAAAATGGCACAACAATTGTGACTCTATGACATGGGGTTCAGGAGATAAAATTTTAAATAGTAGTAATAATAATAATAATAATAATAATAATAATAATATAGTCTTATATAGCGCACGTATCTACCAATAAGGTACTCAAGGCGCTTGAACAGACAATCAGTAAGTTTTTCCCGCAAGGTATGCAGGGCTACATTTTTGAAGTATGAGACCTATTCCTTTACATAGCACCATGTAATGGTTTACAAGGTGCTGTGGCGCAATATGCTGCCGATCAAACCAGGAAAACCGGGGCGAACCCCTTCTCTTTACGACAAGTGCACTGGGTTCTTTTACGTGCATTACACAACACACAGGACCTACGGCATAACGTCTCATCCGAAGGACGAAGCATGTGGTTAAGTGTCTTGCTTAACCCTTTAGCGACCATAGCGGCCACAAGCGGCTTGTACCAAAATGCCCATAGTGGCCACAAACAGCTGCAAGGTTTGACCTACTTCCATTTACACAAAAAGGTCAAAGTAAAGGTCATGTCCGGATATGAAATTTTCCAATGTAGTATGTTAACATAGCATCCTAATTTCTAAACATAAAACTAAATTTTCTGTTTCATGTTATTTCTGTTTACATTTTTACTGACAAAATTTGATTAAAGAATTTAAAAATATTAGCAATGTCTGGGCGTTTTGTGATGATTATACAGAAATGAATGGTCTCTAAAGGGTTAAGGACACAAGTGTCACGACTGGGATTCAAACCACACTCTGCTGATCAGAACACCAGAGCTTGAGTTCGGTGTTCTTATCCTTTCACGACACTCCACGACACTCCAAAATAAACTTCGAATTAACTTAATCTGAGTTTTAAAAACTACGTTTTAAATATGGTATAACACAATAGCCCCATATATGATAACCCCTCGGATGGAAACCCTTAAAACAAATGCAAAGATTCAGCCTTTTGATGTAGACTTTGCACACATTGAGAGAGGGCACTGTAACATATCATAAAAGCTTGGGACTCATCACTTTTGATTCAATACACTAATATCAGAGAACATCATAATGTTACACCACGGCAGCGCAAGAATTGTTGAAGTTTTTTCCCTGACAGGGCATATGACTTGAAATAGCGGCAAGAGAAACTCACTTAAATTATAAGCTACAATATGGTACAGGTATTTAAATGTAACAACATGGATGGAACATTGTTAAAACCTATGGGATTACGGTTGGTAAGAAAAATAAGAAGAAAACTAGAAATGTGTTACATAACAAACACAGGGGTTTCAGGTGAGAATGTATGATGTCATGGTGACGTAATGTAGTTGTTGACTTACTAATAAGTTGTTACAGTCCCAATATGGTGTATCAATTGTTGGATGTGAAAGTGTCAAGATAAGTACAGAAATTGAACCTTTTGATTGAGGGCGTGCTATGATGACATCAACAAGTTGTTGTTTTTCAGAAAGCTTAGACTTCACTGACAATTTTGTACAGAGAAATTCTTTGTTAATTTTGTTGTAGACGCAAATAAATTTAAACACTTATATTTTTTATTCACCGGATAGAAGGGTCAAATTGGGTCATGTGTGAGGAAGAAATGTGACACTGACACTTGCATTGAGCTAAAATGAGCTAGACTGTAGTTCCTGAAATCGAACAATCACAGGTTTCATGTGTTGAAGCAATGAGATTTGTTTGGATGGAAATATAACAATAAAACAAACTAAAAAAAATGGACGAAAACAAAGGTGGTTTCGGCGGATGGCCGAAACCCCCACATATTAAAAGATTGTCAGTGTAATCACTTCTCACTGGGTAGAATGTGAAAAAAAGTTGTTAAGCCGATGTGTTAAGGTGAAGGCGCCCAGGCATGGCTTACAAAGCAACACTGAGCTATCAGAATTATACCAAGACCTTACAAGAAGAAAAAATCTTATTGCAGATTCTAACAAAAGTAAGGTTTGATAAATTTCAAGTTGTACATAATTATATGAACAAAAATCGGTCACCAAGCGAGTTCTCTAAAATCGATTGCATTGGAGCCTACGCTGTTATAGTGTAACAGCGAAGCCGATAGGCCGGTAGGGGGCATCAGCACAGCTCTAATGTGGAGCTTTCCCTGGCCATCCCACTAATGGGCAATTGGGTAACCCGGTTACCAGGGATGCGTCTCCTAGTTACGCTTGATTATTGTAAAGTTTGGAGTTGTATTGTGTCAACAAAAGCTCTCGTTAGCAGAAATAACAAGAAAAAGTCTCCTTGTCTTGTTGAAAGCTGTTTGAACCAGAAAAGCTAAGTCTACGCTACAATAGGTATCTTTTGACCTCAATAAAGGATTTAAGTGCCTCTCCTTCATCAGTAAGCAACTTAAATGATAACTGTGATAGTTTATCTTTTAAAGATGCAAGGTCCAATTTTTAGCTGATTTGACCCATTAAACTTTTAAACTGTTTTTATAGTTTCAAGAAATTGCCATGCTTTCATTTAAAATATTGCACATTTTCAAACAAAATTCGCCAATGCTAAGTGGTAGTCAGTTAAAAAATAAAAATGAATTTTTGTCGGGATACCGATAATAAATCAAGTCCATCAGCCATGTACAAACTATTTTACAGGTATGCATTTTGTGCATCGTCTATGGCATTATATGCAAAATTGTTGTTCGTTTTTCGTTTTGAAACAGTATCGTCTGTCAAAATTCATTCAGAGATAAAATTCTTTAAACACCAGGCCATTTTGAGGGAATCTTTGCTAATTTTTAAAAATTGATTTATGTTGTCATTATAATTATGGTCAAGTTAGCCCGAAACTATTTTAACATTGAACAGACAGACTCAAACATTGTACAACCGGCTTTTTCTTTGAAAGACTGAAAGAAAATCATGTCAAGTCAGCCTTGTGGCACTGATACTCAATTTAATCGCCACATTGGCGCATAAATTACAGGACAATCAAGAGTGGTCACATCCCAGTGATCAGATTTACATCACAGCAAGAGTTTGAATCATTACAGTCATGTTTTCATTCATATTGCGCAAGTATTATGCTAAAAATATCTTCATTATGCACATTACAATGTTAAAAACAGATATTGAACAATAATTTAAGTGATTTTGAATGACAAAAATACATGCCGTGAAAAGTTCATGCGAAATGCCTCCAGATTAAGATCCAGAAGGTAAAATAAAAAAATTGTTTTTTTTAAATTACTCCCATGGTGGAAATCATTATTGTTATCCCATAAAACAAAACTGAAATGTTATTTTGACCATTTTTGTAATTACCGATGAAACAGAATGTTACAGATAGTTGATAGTTCCCATGTTAAACCCCCCAGACAGTTGTCTTAGCAATAAAATGGATAATGGTAACCCACTACTCTTCATCACTATGCCTGAAGGCCAGTAAATACTATACACAAAAGCTGGCAGCATGTAAATGCAATAAACTCCTTACGAATGTGGCCCTGTTTTAGGCATTTTAAATATGTACAGTGTACTTTGTGTTCTTCTGTTTTCTACTGTCAAATTTTAAAATGTGACGGTACATGTACAAATGTAGTGTGCTTTGAAAATTTGTTTCTACTAAAATATAATTCAGAACTGAGTTAATTTTTTAATTTTTCAATAACATCATTAAAGGTGTTGTACACTTTTGGTAACAGCTCAAAATCAGTGTCCACATTTTGTGTGATTCAACATATGCATGAAAAAACAAACCTGTGAAAGTTTGAGCTCAATTGGTCATCGAGGTCATGAGAAAATAGTGAAAAGAGACTATATGTGTTTTCTGTTTTTTTCAAACATCACGTTTTTATCACGCGTTATAAAAACTATTGTTTGTTACTTATTTCTCAGAAACGATAGCAATTTAGGCAGAACTATTTTAAGGAACCCTTTCTACCATTACTTACTTTAAATCATGTAAGTTATGTGTGAATCTGTGAACATTTGTGTTTTTCAATCTTACCAATAGTGTACAGGGCCTTTAAGATATCTTTTAATTGATGGTTCAGTACTTTGGCAATTGATTGGCAATCAAATTTGGTCATTAGGAATAATTATGCTGATGAAAATTTGCATATTCATATATCTATAAAAGATTCATTGTCAATGTCGTACATGTAGTAGGTATGGCAGGTTTAGTATTTGTACCTGTTGTATGCATTGGTATTGTGTGAACATTTTTACATAATAGACTTACACACATTTAACAGCTCAATGCCAAAAACTGTATGCAGTCTCAAGGATGCTCATCACCATATGTACATGTACATGTACATGTACATGTATATGTAAGCTTTTTGGGGTTTCCTTCTGCTATGTACATGTATATGTACATGTATATGTAAGCTTTTTGGGGTTTCCTTCTGCTATTTAACCAAACCGAGGCAAAAATTAAAAATATGTATTTTAGCTGATTCCATTTTGACGATATCTAATCAACTTCAAACTGCAATTTGGGTTTTTTGTAGAAATAAAAAATTGGCACGGCCAGTGAAAAAGTGGATATCCGCTTAAAAGCGGAGATTTCTCAGGCCTGCTGAAAAACACAAGACATCCAACAGATAAAGGCAAAATTCTGTCCACCAAAAGAAACAAAACACAACCACACAATTTTTTAGCTGAAGACCAAAGTCAACAAAGCTCTTCAAAACGCAATTAAAATACCTACAGATTGAGCAGGGAAGAATCAAAACTAATAAAAACATAATTATCTACATAAACATATACATCCACAGTCTGTGATTAAGATCATTTGCTATTTATAACATTGTACACCTACATGTACAACCATCAACAAAATAAATGTATATTTATTTAGCATCTGACTTAAAACACTTCATTTGGTAACAACCACAACAGAACTAAGGCCAGACTCCAACTAATCACTCTGTGTTTAACTACTTGTATCCCAGTTTTTTTGTATGTATTCTTTTCTTGATTTTGTTTTGGACAACATATCATTAACATGTATGTTTTATTCTTTAATGTAGGTAAGTTACAAAACCTTATCGAGTTTGAGCTGAAGTGACAGAATATAAATGAACCTGGAAATATTATTCATTATTTCATTTTTGTCAAGTGTTCGATGCATCTGTGAATGTTGTTAAATTTGGCAATACTTGTTTTACAATTTATTACATTTATAAAGAATATCACCTTGTTTTTAAATAGTTTAATAATAATAATAATAATATTTATTTGGTCAAAAACTTCACCAGTACAATGTACAAACATTAAAATATATTTGAAAACCTATACCAAACAACAGTGGGATGCCCAGGAGAGTCAGAGCTGCCAACATTTGTTTTTGAAAATCCGGAAGATTTTATTTTTAAGTCAGAAAGATTCAATCTCAGCGCGCGTCAGAAAGATTCAATCTCAGCGCGCGTCACAACGATTTTTGCTGGGCGCCATTTTGCTTGACATTCCCAACAACGTTCCCAGTGGTATACGATGTTGCAGCGTCATTTGCTCGATCGTGGGCAGTGCGTCGTTACGATACCACACGAGTATTAAGCCACTGTAAGTGTAATCACCATTGATCACTATTATATTGACTGGATAGGACACGTCGGGCGCGTTTGTACACGTTCGATGATCCACGGTGCAGCACGCAGTGTAGTCGATCTAGACGGCTCACGGATGAAAACACGCACGCGCAAGGGACTTGCTCACACATAAACGTACATGAAACCTAAAATGAAATGTCTAAGCCTATCCATGGTAAAGTTTACGTAACGTCTGATGATCACCTCCTTAACACAGAAGAGTTTGCTAGATAAAATACACATGCGGAGAAATCTATTCCATTTAAGATATCGTATGCGATTAGGATCTTACAGTGATCAAACAGATCCGGCAAGAAGACAAAAGACTATTGCTAAACATAGTCAAAGTATAACGTTAAGCAGATGATCAATACAGACTAAAACACTTACTTGGTGAATGGAAATTCAAATTTTCTGAACATCTGTGCATCTGGCGTTCTGATACACCTATAACTGCTCAACAGCTCACCATTGTTGTATTTGAATTTATAGATTTTAATTAAATTTCTTTCACATCTTGTTCAAAAAACAGAGGAGAAATGAGTAAATTTTGATCCAAATAATTTTGCTCCAGTACGAAACTTCATTTGTTTACGTCGCGTACAGAATGGTGTGACGACCCCCGCGTTTCAATTTTCAGATCGTCTTGAAAATACGCGCGCGTTGACGCATGGTGGCGCAACGTGTCCTATCCAGTCAATATAATAGAGATCAATGGTAATCACCTATTCCAGGGGTCAGTGACGAGAGGTTCGTTATAGCGTGCTACCCATGGTAGCGAGGCTGATCAGTGCCAGACTACGTGCATATTTAATTGCATAGATGTGCAGAAAAAGTTGTTCTAACTGTAGTTTCGTCTTGTGCATGCTACATGAAGACGAAACTACGGTTAGAACACTACTTTTTCTGCGCATCTATGCAATTAAAAATGCACGCGCGCAAACGTTATAAACACACACAAGGACGGCTGGTGGAGGGCTAGGAAATTCATCAATTTTATTACTTTTTTCATTAGCAGGTTGGGGATCCAGGAGATTTTGACTGCTTGCGGGATGTCGGAAGATTGCCGTCAAAAACGGGAGTCTCCCGCAAAATCCGGAAGAGTTGGCAGCTCTGGGAGAGCATAAAAGTTTAAAAATTAGGTGTTGCCAAAAGGCGTACAGTGTATGTCTCCCAATTCCCAGGAAAAGTAAGGAAGATTAAGGCAAGACAGGGCATAGTAATACAAAAAACAACACTAAAGATTAGAAGGTTCAACTGAATAATGTTCATGGATTGCTAGATTTTTTTTCCAATGGTACAAAACAAGACCTTTATGGTGTTTCTTTTCAGCATGATTTTTCTTGGCTTAACAAACTTCAAATCACTAACATTTAATTCCAGATTCAAAACAAAACACATTATGTGTAGATTAAAAATTAAAGCATTGAAATGGTGGCATGACTCATAGAAGCAGGAGCTTATTATATTGCAAACTGCATCATTGGGTTATATGGATACAAACTAGTAAATGCTAGGAAGTTTAAACAAAAAGTATTTACTTATGGAGTAAAAGCATTAAGGAACAAATATGAAGTTTTATTGAAATGGTAGTAAATGCTTCATACTTGTGGTTCATTGCACAGCCAAATAATTTACAACAATGGGGAATCCATTGTGTGTATGTAGTTCACTCTGTACAGATACAGTACAAACAGGGCAAACCGTAAGATAACAGGGTTTGGTTAACACAAATCTTATCATGGCTGATATGCACTGCAGTAGTGATTCTGACCCTGCATGATGAAGAAAACTTATCTGCACCTGCAGCTAGATTGTTTAAGTCTTACTTAAGAAAAAATAAGAATGTTTGCCAACCTGAAAATGAAAGTTATAATAGCTTGTTTTGGTTGCTCGATGATAATCACCAGATGCTGTAATTACGAGACGCTAACCCTTTTCATTGCAGTCTACGGTCGTTGGGACGTCAGTGTCCTCTATAAACTGCGTCACGCATCAATTTTACGCCCATGTGACCATCGCGCGTCGGCATATAAACCAGCTTTTAGTGGTTGCACGTGTTTTCTTGTTTCAATACATGCTAGACTTGCACAGTCTACTGCAAACAAATTTGTTGTGTGAAACGTTACAAGGTGCTCCTTGCAAAGTCTGTTACCTATAGTTAAAGCAGAGAAAGAGTGTGCACTCATTCAAGAAAATGGCGATTAAGTATCAGCATGCAACTGGCATTTAATTCCTCAAACTGGAACAGCTGCTTCTGTTTTGATTTCCGACACTCCTTTCTCTGTGCATATACCTTGTCCTACTGATTGACATACATAAACGTTGCCATTTACATTGTAGCTGTAGTGTTTGGTTGTCCTTTTTCAAGGTTGTAAATACTCCAAATCTGAAGCATAAACTCCTTTTTATTTATATAAAACGAAGTAAAAACTTATATTCTAGCAAAAGCTGAAACGTCACAAGAAAATACTTTCAGATTTGAGTAAAAGCATTTGCTTCATTTTATTCATACGGATGTGAGTAAATGCTAGCAAATTTTTGGTAAACCTAAATGCTAGTGTTTATCCATAAAACCCATTGTCTTTGGATGGGAGAACAATTTAAAAAATATATCAAACAAATGTTTTCAGTGAGGCGGCGATATTGGCAACAATAAAAAAAGCAGTAAATGTGTTTACCAGTAGGCGCATTGAATATAGGGGAAAAAATCCTGAAGTGCAAGTGTATATAAATGAATGCACAATGGATTTGTGTTGTTGCATAACACATGAAGCACCGGCAACATTTCACTTACAATAAGCTGTAGAATTTATGAAATATAAACGCTTCTAAGAACTGTTTCATAATAAGCAGAAAGCCCCTGCTCTGAACCTTCATGAAACTGGCCCCTGTACTTGTACTTGTTTTCCTCAACAATTTTTTCTTCTTCTGCTGAACAGGTTTGTAAAATTGGGCCACCTTGTGTCTGCTTGACTTATTGCCCACTCAATAATACACAATGCAGATACTACCTCAGCATGCAGGTATATATACAATCAAACAGATGTCAGCTGTTCTCCAAATGATAGGATAATAGCCATAATTTCCACATGCTAAGCTCACACTGTTGTTAGTAACAATATTCATATCATGAAATCAATTTTGTATTCAACAGTGCAATGCAGGGGGTGGTGCACTGGTACTGCAGGAGAATAAATAAAGTGATTAATTAATTTTCTAGCTACTCTGAAGTCAATAATATTAATCCGTTCGAACAATGATAATTAACTGCATGGTTGGATGAAGCCATTTTTTTGTACACAAATTCAGTAACATTACAGGTCACTCGTCACCATCTGCTTCACACTACTGAAGCCTTGTGCATTAGTTTGTTTAATTCCTTTATACTATCTACATATACATGTACAGTGACAAATTCAAAAACCTGGGTTATGTTAACAACATTTTTGTTGAGTTGGGTCAAAATTGCCAGTAGCCTCCCTTGCCCCATTTATAGCCATAATGTTTAATTTTCCAGTTTTATAAACATCAGGCAAATGTTAAAATAAAGCAAAAATCATCATCATCATCAGGCTGTGTTTGTCCATTGTTGGATGAAGCCCTTCTCATGCAATTTCCATTCTCTTCTCCTTCTTGCTATTCTGGTCCAAGTTGTCCTCTTTGTGTAAGTTTGGATTAATTTTCATCTCTCCATTTTCTCTTCTGTCTTCCATTTTTTTTTTCCCCATTTCTATGTTGCTACTTGATTAGTCTCTTGGTCCAGCTGTTGTCATGTCTTCTTGATGAGTGTCCTGCCCATCTCCATTTTATTTGCTTGATCTTTTCAAACATGTAATTGATCTGAGTTTTTTGCCTTATGTCATGTATGTTGGTATGTCTAACTTTGCCGCATAAGTTAGTCCAAGCATCCTTCTTTCCATAGCTTTCTGTGTTGATATTTATTTGTGTTCCATCTCTGTGGTTGTCGACCATGTTTCTGCCCTGTACCATACAGGGGCGGATCCAGGATTTTCCAAGGGGGGGGGGGAATGTACCATAACCACGTGGGGTCCGCGGCCCGCTAAAGGGCCCCGAACAAATTTGGTTTGATGCTCTGTGGTGCAATCTCAGGCAATATCTGAGACAATGTCTGTCAGTGAAATAACAGTGGTCCACAAAGGTACGGGTTATTAAGTAGTTCATTTTGAAGAAAAAGGGGGGCGTGCGCCACCACGCCATTCCCCCCCCCTGGATCCGCCCCTGCCGTATGTAATTGTTGTCAGGATGCACTGATTATATATTTCTTCTTTGAAGTGACATTTGGTATTTCCTTGTCAGTTAGTAATTCTTTGTGCATTCCCAATCCACATGCAAGGCTCTGATCCAAGGCGGGATTTGAATGGAAGTGACATGCGGGGAAAGAAACCACTGATCCAGCCTGATCCCCAAGAATGTAAGAATAAAGAATCTAGAGTTTTTCAAGTTTTTTTCAGGGCCACTGTTTTTATTAGCCCTGCTGGCTTCAATATATGGCTGCAAATTGTTAGTGGGGTGCTGGAATATACTAAAGCACCCCATACTTTAAGGATGTTTAATAAATTCACCCAACATGAATGGGAAAAAAATGTATATATACTTGTGGCATGTCAGATTTTAAAAAAAATCATAATATTTAAATATTCATAATTCGGCACCAAGGTGTGCCTGAACAACCAGTTTGATTATACACTGTATTATTATAAACATTTTTATGCGCGTGCCTGATCCGCTGGCTGACAGGCCCCATATGTGCACATGTTTTCCATAAGTCATGCGTATGGTGCAGGATTGAACAAAGACAACAGGGATTTTCGATGTACAGTCCTATTGTTTAAAAGACGACGGTTTTCAAGTCTTTTTGTGCAAATTCTGGTGCTGCCAGCGTCCCCAGCAATGACAGCACAGCGTACAACACTTGCCCGTACGGGCTAAACAAGATTGGTTTATATTGCCGATAGAGCTATCCGCGATGCTTCAAAATTTAATAAAGGTGTCCCCTCAAGAGCTTTTTCCAAACCTCGGCTTTGGCTCCGGCACCTGCTCCGGGTTCCGTTTGATGCTGGGAACACCGTGCAAAATGTACACCCCAACGTTGAATCTTGGTTGATATGAGGTCGCAACATTGAAATACAAAAAAAAAAAAGAAGTTATTTCAACGTCATCTTTGCGATGTTAGTTTTATGTTGTAGTTTGACGTTGTGTAAACGTTGGGAAAAATGTTGAAATGACGTTGCGACAATAACTAACGTTGTTTCAATGTGTAATAATTAACCTAAATGCAATGTTGGATAAAGGTTGTTATTGCGTCGCGACAATAACAACAGAAAATAAATGTTGATCCAATGTCAGTCTGCTAACGTTGTTTCAACGAATAATAATTAACGTAAATACAATGTTGGATAAAGGTTGTTATTGCGTTGCGACAATAACAACCTAAAATCACTGTTGATCCAACGTCAGTCTGCTAACGTTGTTTCAACGTATAACAATTAACGTAAATGCAATGTTGGATATAGGTTGTTATTGCGTCAAGATAACAACCAACCTTAAGTCAATGGTGATCCAACGTCAATTTGATAACGCTGTTTCAATGTACAATAATCAACGTAAATGCAATGTTGGATAAAGGTTTGATATTGTGTCGCAATAATAACAACCTTAATCAATGTTGATCCAATGTCAGTCTGGTAACGTTGTTTTAACGTATAATAATTAACATAAATGCAATGTTGGATAAAGGTTGTTCATATTGTCACGATAATTTCAACCTAAAATCAATGTTGATCCAATGTCAGTCTGGTAACGTTGTTGTAACAAATAATAATTAACGTAAATACAATGTTGGGTAAAGATTGTTATTTCTTTCGTAATGATAACAGCAAAAAGTCAATGTTTACCCAACGTCAGTCTGGTATCATTGTTGATTCAACGTAATTATTTGACGTATATGCAATGTTGGATAAATGTTTGAAATTGTTTGTTGAAAATTATATTTATTTGGTTTGCGGTAACACCATGTGTGTATCTACTTGCCAGGTAGAGTTTGTTCTTAGAGAACTGTCTTGCTTAATTCTACTACCGCGGAGTAGATTGTTCGGGTGTTCGAAAATTGTTGAAAATTGTTATTCCCACTAGAAGCCATTAGCATGCACCAGCCGCAGTTACAGCCTTAGCCGCAATGTAGTGTCAGATGTTTTTTTAAATGTAGTCTCCCATTTTAATAAGGCTCACCATATACATCTGATAATAACCCCGATGTCATCTTTATTAGGCCCCAAAAATATTTCTAGTTCATTTAGTTAAGCAGTGGTAAAATGATGCGAAACGAGCCCACCCTCCCCCTGTTGACGCGTACACGACTGCATGATGTGACATCATATAAAGTATTTTACAGCCTAATTTTTTCATTCCCACGTAGCCCAGCGGACTAGGCTAGTGCCTCTCGAGTGCAATGTTGTGCGATCGAGTAACTGTTAATTTGGGTTTTCTTCAAGTTTCGTTTTTTATCCCCCCCCCCCCAAACAAAAAAATTATTCTTGTTTTATTATTAAAGTTTGATTCCTATATTTAAATCGATAGTGTTACCTTTTCTTTTTCTAGTTTGTGGTTCTCGATTATTTTTTCAAGGGGAAATTTTGCTGATTCGTATAAACGCCGATGATAATGACAATTGTGTTTCAATTTGAAAACAAGTTTCACTGTCCATGAACTTGACCACCACGTTAAAGGCCCTAATCACTATTCATTTTGCAAATTAGGTTTCCCAAAGTTTACTGAGGACTGGTGCGATGGTCCATTAGTTTTAACCGCACGCCTGAACATGATGGCGCATATTACTGCGAAAGTGTTTATTTTTTCAAATTCATTGTGCTGGGTCTCACATTGGAGGTTCCTTGATTTGCACTGAATCACTATAATGTGTGCTAGCTCATCACACCCATAAATGGTTTAAAATTCATCTTAATTAAAAACAAGTCAACACTGTAATGTCCTTCTATGAAGTGCAAGGTATAGAATGTAGCTCTGAGTACCGGGTGGTGTGGGTCGCTGCCCTGTACATTTTTTTATATCTGAAAGTGAAACGTGTAGTTTGGTTCAGTATTGTGACCTTGTTTTGTCCTGTTTTGATTTCTGTAAAAGGTAGGATGAACAACACACCCACTGAAACACCACCATAATTTATTTATTAAAAATCAACAACTCCCATAAACCACTTTCTGTGCTGTCTTCAGGTCAATAGTCAAGATTTTATTGTATGAGTCATGTGGTCTCAATACTCCAAGCAACCCTGTATTATATTTACATATACAAATTCACAAATTAAATCAACCTATTTCCGATAATTCATCAAAAAAGATTTTTTGTGCGACCGTTTTGAAAAATGCTTGTCTGCAAGTGCGCATGCTCATAAATACACCATTCTTGAAAGAGGCTAGAGGTACGGTCGGGATGCGTCGCCACGTTATCCGATTAGCTTTGCGGCTGAATGACGTAGACACAATCTGCATTTAGTCGATCTAACAAAACACGTTTTGATGGCCAATTGGCAAATCACAGAATGATGGTAGTTGTTCAATGTATAAGGTATAGTAATTTTGTCTAACGATTGTTCCCGAAAAAATATTATTACAGGCAAATTGCATTTTGGCTCACAGCTGCGTCAATCATTCCTGTTGTTAACCCAGTCGAGTTGAATTTGGTTCAGTAATACACTTTTTAGATCGCTGAAAGTAAAATTAACAAAGATCTTGTGATTTCTCTGCGTAAAAGAATTGGTTCAGATAAATCATGTGAACTTAGTTATTTGAAAATGCTCAATAACGGTCAAATTTGAAAGTTTATTTAGGGATTGGTCTACTCTACTCCTGGAAGACCGTCAAAGCCCAACATAGCCGGTGTGTGCCTACATACCTATGTTGTGCAAATGGAAATAAAATACATAGGAAAAAAAGGGCCCCCCACTTTTAAAAGTGTTCCGCCGCCGCTGGCCAAGATTTGTGAAAATTCAGAACTTTTTTACCAAAAACAATTGTTTTATTTTTGGGGGCTCTTCAAATGGTATTTTCTCAACTACTCAGAATCAGATTAAAATATTTATGCGGAGGATTTGTACTGATATGAACTTCGTAATCAGTCAATATTTTGGTGATCAAACCTACATTTGGCGTCTGATGGAATAATAACCATACCAACTTTGATCAAGCTTACAGCTGCCTGCATCGTTTTGTATATGATTTGTAAATCTACAAGGACCTATACACAATGTATGAAATATGGCAGCTAATTATCAATTGATATTATTCTTATTATATATTACAGATTTATGCAAGGTGTCGTCAAAATACGTTGATTACTTCACATACAAGAAAACCACCTCCCGTGAAGTACCGGAATATGACAGGAAATCCGCAAAGCACCTACACATCATACTACAGTGATAGTCCGGTCTATGGACTGCTGTTGCTGACTCAAGCAAAATTGACACCAATAAAGATCTTCACAAGTATACAAAAGAGATGATTCCATGTGCCTGTTTGTGCATTAATTTACTTGTGAACAGCATACATGTACCAACAAACGTAGTCCCCCACCATACCAACAGTGGATGGAACAATTACTAATTTCAACATTGACTTAATGCATGTGGTCCCATCAGGTCCAATTGGGATCCTATACAATGTGGTCCTATTGGGACCCAATGACATCAAGTTGTTTCAATTACAGCATTACAATATAAGCTGAAGCCCAAGCCGAGGATTTGTAAAATGCATACTTATAGGATGCTTCGCAGCATCATTTCCAAAACATTTCATTCATCGTGCATTGACAAATATAATCACTCAATGAAATCTGGCTTTTCCATTTCAGCCAGTTTCGCCTTGTGAACAAAAAATCATTGTGGGGGTATTCATTTTGCAAATTACAATAATAATAATTCGCCTAAAAAAGAGACATTAAGTGCCAATTAGTATCTCAGAATGCATGGCAGAGCATTACAGGACCTGAAAGCTTCCTGGGCCCTTGGCCCACGCCATAAAATTGGTTATTGTTGCAGAATATAATCACTCACTGAAATCTGGCTTTTCCAATTTCACACAGCCTCGCCTTGTGGAAAAAAAAATCGTTGAGGGCCAATCATTTGCAAATTACACTAATAATATTTCGCTTTAACAAGGCACATTTACATGCGAAATAGTGGCTCTGGTTGCACGACAAGAACATCTAGAACTCCAAAGTTTCCGGGGTCCTTAAACAGGCCCCCATGCCATAATGGCTTTGCGTTCCACGCTTGCCAATTGTCTTTGGAAAAAAACCAGCACCCCCTTGCAAAAATGTGTTCTGACTGGCCGGACTCTTGTTGATTTATATTGCGACAATTGAAATAAGCACTTGTATATATGTATATAAAGTGAAAAAACATAAAGCATTTGGGATTGTTTTTACCAAAAAGATGACCACTGATTTCACACAGGTTGGTTGTATGTTGTATTTTAACCGAACCCCTTCTGAGATGTTTTTGCTAGAGACTGTCGTAAATCCTCCAAAATAAATGTTAAGTCTAGGGACTTTATTTTAAAATGCTGGCCCCACCGATAGGCATGGTTTGTAATGCCTTACAATACCAAATCCATCAAAATCAAGAAATATCAGCCAATGGGTTTGGGCAGATTTTGGGTGGTTAGAGAGTGAATGAAAACCAGAGTAAAGGAATTAATTTTCTTTTTCGAAAAAGTTAGATGTAATTTGCCCTTTATAGTTACTCATTTATTGTCAGATTTATCATCATTATCGAGTACAGTTTGCATCTGGAAACTACCGTAATTTCCTGTGTATAAGGCGGTCGGCGTATAAGGCGCAGTTCCCTAAAATCACCGAAAAAAGATTCAAGTGTTAACATATAAGACGCAACATGACTTTCATACACAGGCTCGCCAGGTCCCATTCACTGTTGGTACATCAACACATACAGGGGTCATTGTGATGGTAAAAGGACACTTACCATAAAGGTAAAGGGATCGTAATTTCTTTAACCACAAACATGAGTAAAACATTGCTTCTGGGGTTTTTTAGGGGTTCGGGCATTAAGCCCGCACAACTCTTTGTTTTTGTTCGGTTTTTTTAAAGTTTTTTTTTATTTGTTCAGGCATTTAGCCCGAACAACTCTTTTTTTTTTTTTTTTTTTTTTTTTTAAGTGTTCGGGCATTCAGCCCAAACAACTCCTTGTTATTGTTTGTTTTTGGTTTTTTTAGTTCTTCTTTTTCTTCTGATAGTCGTTTGTCCGCAAAAAAACCCATAGATGCGAACCTTGGATGAACTTGAAACTTTGCATGTGCTTAGACTATAAAACTAGAAGATGCCAAGTGAGTTGTGACGTAATAATTACGTCATCGGGTGTCGAATTACAGCAAATCAAAGTTTAATATTTCAAAAAACCATAACTCGATAACAATTTAATGGATTTCAACAATCTATACATCATCGGACAGGTCTTTTAAAACTCAACAAGTGCTACACAAAGAGTGACCCCGTTTGACCTTGACCTCTGGCTCAAAATGTACGTTGAACATTTCGTCAGTAATAGCCCGCGGAAGCACGCGGCTGGCTGTTCCACTCCATTGATCACTAAGTCCTAAGCCTACGTGCGCCTTCACTGAAGGCTGGATGTAGTGGCATGATTTCCGTGCAAGTTTTGACGCGTCGCAGTTCAACGCACTTATAACGCAAGCTTATCAATGGCGCAATAGCACCGCAGAATTGAATTCCGCTCAACCTGTGCCATGTTCAGCGTCAAATTGTTCCCCTATTCGCCCTTTTGGTGGCTCAATGGTGAACACGGAATCAAAGACGAAGTTTCACTGAGATGGCCACCTGCTTCAGTGATTCGTATGACTTTTAATTATGTGAGAAAATGCAAGCAGAAAAAGACAAACATTGGTTATGTTTTGACCACATTGACTCGTGAAGGGCATTTCAGACCGTCAACTGACGGCAGTGTCAATCGGTGCGACACGGTGAATAAAGCGGTAAGCATCATTGCTTTTCAAAATGATTCTTTATTTAATGCACAGTTATGTTAAGTTTACCGTTAATCATTAAGTGGTGACGTTGGTGACGTTTTTAAAACTAAGGAACGTTTAGTATGATCGTCAAACGAAGAGGTAAAATTGGGCAAAAGGAAACAGGTATGAATTGCTGTGTCACTTGTCAGAAATGATCAGATGCATGAATGTTTTCAGTAAACTCTGTATTATGACATGCATATTTAAAAACCCTTCGATGAAGGTTTTCCTAATATGGTTTCGTTTATAAGTTGTTCACTTCAAAAACAGTAGTGCACCTTATACTAGCTTTTTCTTGCGCAATTTCCTTACTCTGATATTTTGTATTGTTATGTGCCCTCGATCAGGCTGGTCCTAGAGAGAGCGCAATATAAATTCAAAAAAAGTAGTATTATAATGATGAAATGCTTTAGGTCTTGAATTTTATTTATTAAAACAGTTTCAGCTTGACTTAATTTTCCTTGAGTCATACTTTCTTTATAATTGTTTTTTTCTTCGTCAGAGTACAGCACATCCAGTACCTGAATGGTCTACAGTGAAAGTTTTCACACCCGTTGTTGTGTTCTATCCTTATTTCCTTGCTGAGTGTATGATGCACCATAGAGGTAGAAATAGTACTCAACTCATTATGTTATTAGTCAAAATTCACGAGAGGCTTAGACTTGCCGTCTTCATGACTTGCCTTTGTCTTGCATAATTATCCAAAACAAGTGTCTTTTCTCTCAATATTCTAAATTGAACAAAACCGATCTGTATGAATGAAAATCAATGTCTAAAAATCAAGCAAGCTATTTAAAAAAATGCAACCGATAGCTCATACTATGCTCGACTTATTTTAATGACATCATCATCAGTGCATATGTTTTGAACAATCACAGTGATCATCAAAATGATCTCAAGTGATACCAGATAAGGCTCACCGTTAGATAAGACCCAGTGGGTTTTTTACCTTTGAAAGTCAGATAAGCCGCGTCTTATATGCAGAAAATTACAGTAAAGTAATCTCTAAAAAGATTCTAAACCTCAACTGTTTTTTGCAATGTTGACTGAATTTTAATAACATATTTTGCAAGATGCTTTCTATGTTTGATACCAGTTCAAAATTCATACTGATACAATTATGAGATTAAAAATCTTTAAAATAATGTTTCCATTAATAGTAAAAGAAAAAAAACACCTCTCTGTTTTTGTTCTGGAATTTTTTTCTTCTTTTTTCTTCTTCATCTTCCGCGGAACTCTTCTCGGAAGCATAACCCTTGATTGAAACTGAATTGAACATTGAAACTCATCAGACTATTGAACCTCAATATGAAGACGGCACAGTTTTTATGACGTCACGATGACGTCATCAGGTGTTGAATAACAATGTTTTTAAAGTAGAAAAATGACCATTTGGTATTCATTGTATTTCATTGAATTTGAAAGCTATGATGTTCATATTTGGGCATCGGATAGATCAAGACTGGGGCAACATTTCAAAAGTTAACGTCAAAATCGTATGACCTTTACTTCCTGGTCGTTACCCTGGGTCAAAGTTTGCCTTTGGGTTTTTTTCTTGAAAACCATCATTTTCAGGCTTATCTAGAGCATAACTCAAGATCAGGCATGTGAGCGGGTCATGGAGAAAAACAATGAATTTTTTACAATCTGTACATCATTAGAAAGGTCTTTCAAATTTAAACAAGCGCTACACAAAATGTGACCCTTTTGACGTTGACTCCGGTTCAAATTGGAAGTTGAAGTTAATATTTTAAATAATCATAACTCCCTTACCAGACGTTGGTTTTGAAATGTATACATAAGGTCTTCGAAAAGTCAACAAACGCTGCTCAAAGTGTGAACCCATTTGACCTTGACTTCCAGTTCAAACCGGAAGTTAAATTTTTATAATGAAAAAATCTAACTCCTGAACCAGACACTGGATTGATAAGGTAATTTGTCAACACTAATTCATTCACTCATAATTTGATGACTTTACTCTCGAACACCTTGTTTTTGTGATGACACAAAAACTGAATCTCAAGTTATCTATGAATCTGTTGTGTGAAATGGTTGCATCAAACCATGTCACATTTTTAAAAAAACTTTCAACTGACCGACAAGAAAAACCATGAAGAAAAAAACAAATGAACGATGATTTTTATTTTAACTTTACCTTTGTTGGTGCCCACCGTCCACCAGTATTTGGTTGATCTTCTCTTTCATTTTTTCATTGGTACTCAGCAGCTTAATCTTCTGCAGTTCAGACTTTAAGAAGTACCATATCTCCACCACACCATTGTGAATGCGACGTCTAAGTTTCTCACTTTCTGTGCTTGGCCCACTACTACAGGAAGAATGTACAGCTGGGTCATCTTGGGTTGGAAAGAACAAAACAGTGAGGTAATTGATGTGTTTATTGCTAGAGGATCAGGATGAATTGTGAGAAAAGAACTTTTTAATGATAAAAAGAGAAGACATTAAACATGGAAGAAGGGGACTCATTCATTAAAGTCAGATGGAACACTTTGAGAAGGATCAAGAAGGCAACTGAACGCAGCAAAATAGCACATAAGGGAGATCAAAAAAGGAACATGTACATGTACATTGTACATGTAAATGTACTTTTGGACTCTTTGGAGAAACAAATGGCAAAAGAGGAAGCAAGTTACAAGACGTCGGGACAGGAAAAGGACATCCTAAACCACTTGACATCGGATAAGGTCTTTTTCAGAACAACTTCGGAACATCCTCTTTTGGTTGCAGTCGGTTGATTGTTTTACATATAATCATACCCCCTGACATTGTGTAGCATGCACAGGCATGCACCTACCATGCTACGCTTCATTTCCACCATACAAAGACGGACAAAGGGTAGTGAAATCTCCACACACAAAAAAATGTTAAAGTAAAATCCCCAACTCCAGACATTTTGTTGTGCGAACGAGGATCAGAGACATTGATAGGCTCAGAGGCTGCAACCATACTTTACCACTGTATTCAGCACACCATCGGGCATGGCTAGAGCCAAGGTTTGGCCAATTTACATTGAAGCAAGAGTTTTCCCTTAACAGTGGTCCACTGGCCAAATATAGGCCTGGGCGACTAGTGAAATTTACTACTCGATTAACCACAATCCGGACTATTTTTTGTTTCCCAAGATGCAAGCGGTATATTTCTAAGCAGACTTGCTTGAGGGGCCAAACAATTATAATTTTATTCAGGCTTGAAAGTTTGGTTTTTTTAAAATCATTTTTGATCTGTTCACTGTGCATTCTCATTCAATCATGTCATCTTGAAAAAATGTGCTGTATTGTGTTCGTTGTGTTGAGTCTTGAGCGATTGTGTTGGTTCTTGGTTTTGTGTTCGTTGTGCTGAGTCTTGAACGATTGTGTTGGTTCGCGGTTTTGTGTTCGTTGTGTTGAGTCTTGAATGATTGTGTTGGTTCGCGGTTTTGTATTCGTTGTGTTGAGTCTTGAACGATTGTGTTTGTTCGCAGTTTTGTTTTAGTTGATCGATGCAGTGATCACGATTCAACGGCGTGCGCTTGCGAATTGCATTGCCTGCATACAAGTTATCACAGTGTTTGCCGCCACATCCCACTGCGGAACCAATCTCTACAAAAGCGACTGTAGAATGGATGCTGTACAAGGAGCCTTGGTCTCTGTGCTATGCGTGTAAGGTAGAGACAAATCCCGAGTGCAATGGGATTGGTACCTAAAATATAAGCACAAAAACCGCGTGTGATTTCGCCGCTATCATCACTTTTAACCACGTGGCAGTCAACATTTAAAGTTGTTTTATTTTATATTTTTAGTTTTAGTTTTTATCATGATACATTGTTTGTTACTATAGACCATGTGAACTTTGTTTACAATAAGTGTGACCTTGTGCATTCTTTGGGTATTCTGGCAGACAAGATACTACACAGGTCCTATGGGAAAGTTGACATTTTGTGTCATAATTTCCACATAAATCCAAGAATTATGAAAGTAAAAGCTGGACAAGTTTTGAGATGTGCCCTCTTTCATCATATCAAAAGTTGATAGGAATTAGACAGTGTAATCTCCATAAAATATAAGATTTTATGTTTTATTCCATTAGTCTGTGTACAAATCGTGCCTGCAGGAAGTCCAGGTTCTGTTGCTCTTTTGTAAACATGTGATGTCACAGGTCACATCGTCTATATGTACACAGGGCAGCTTGTTTGTCATATTTAAATGAAGTGTTATCGTAGGGGCGTATTCACGGCTCAAAATCGTAATTTCTACGCCCAAATCGTGTATAATCGCCGTATAATTCAGACAATTTTTAGCTTCAACCTTTATTTCTCTATTTATTTTATTTCCAGCAAACAACACAGCAGAAAAAAACACTGTGATTGTTGTGATGATTATGATAAACTGATGAATTAGTGTATTAATAAAAACAATTAAAACTAACAGCACATTGGCACTAGGCGGACGGCAATCTAACGAAAAAAATTATGACGCATCCCCATAGCGATGTAGACACACAAAATGTGTACCGTCAACCACTGCATGCTGCATGCTGCTGGCCGGCCGCAGCCATTTTAGCAGCTCGTCGAAGACCACCACCCCCATGAGCTTCCGGACCAATCACAAGCCAGAAGCCACACAACGTAACTAATGAATATGGATGAGCCTGCATAGTGCACTAAATATTATATGGCAGAGTGTGGGTGTGTGTGTATTATGAATAGGAATTCTGGACATGTCACGTTGATCCGTTCCTAGCCTGTGCATTCTCATTCAACCATGTCGTCTTAAAGAAATGTGCTGTATTGTGTTCATTGTGTTGAGCTTGAACGATTGTGTTGGTTCGCGGTTTTGTGTTCGTTGTGTTGAGTCTTAAACGATTGTGTTGGTTCGCGGTTTGTGTTTCGTAAATACATTATGTCGCAGTGAATAGTGGTGAGTGACACATTTAGTTCAAGCAGCAAATAATCAAGATTATTTTTTCAGTAGTCGTGGCGGGGCGGTTAACCGGGTAGTTGAAAACAGTAGTCGCAACTCGACATAGCAATCAATAGTCACCCAGGCCTAGCCAAATACCAGTTAAAGCACCTGAGGACCAGTCAGAATTCTTTCCAAGTGGTCCGGCTGACTAGTTCAGTGTTTGAAAGCATCGCTATTTCATTTGAATATTGACCAGTGAAAAAGCTGATGGACTAGTGAAATGACAAGCTGGCCAGTCACTGAAAAGGTTAGGGGCAAACCCTGGAACCCATTCCGCACTTTCTCGCAAGATAACATAAAAAACTGGTTCATTTTATGAGAACGTTTAATGTCTTTCGGAAGTTTGAACTTAAAACTAGCGAAAAAGTGTTGTATAAGTTTTCAATTTAAGAAAGAAACTTCAAAGGGTTTTATTTAATGGGGAAAAAGATCCCATAATAAAGCGACAAAGTGCAAATTGGGGAAAAACAATTTTAATCTGAAAGCTCATTCATTCTTTTCTTTTTTTACTCATTGTAAAATTCATAAAAGTTCGTACTGGTCCTCAAGAGAAAACATTAACTCTCCGTCCGAATTACTTTCAGGGTAAAGGAAATAGTTAAAACAAATAATATAATCACTATTTCTAATTTTTGTCGACATTGAAACACAGTAAGAACATAATGAAAGTGCAATACAGGTTCTTCATTAATTTAACTAAAATAAGACAAATGAATTTGACAAATTTTCACAGATTAGTTGGATTGCATGATTATTGAATACTAGAGGATCTTGATTGCATACTTAAAGCCTGTAAAAAGCAATGAAGTTACTTCATTGTGTACTTCAAGTAAATAAGTTTTCTCTAAATTAAAACAATTTGCTTTTTATCACAAAGCCTTTCCCCATTTAAGACATGTTTGTCAGGCATACAATGTATTTTAGAAACATGTGGGTTACAATTTTCTTGACCTGAAATCATGGTAGGAAGTGTGTCTAGACAATTTGTCTACTTTCCTTTATTTTAAACAGTGCCTAAATTAAACAGAAACAGGTGAAACTGTAGACAAGTCCACTATCTACACATCACTTGAAATTATGGCTTTTCAATAGTTTTTCCTTTTAACTTCCGGTTTGCACCAGAAGACAAGGTCAAATTGAAATAATATTTAATAAGTCCTTTCTGATGATATAGATTGTGAAAGTCCATTGAGTGGTTCATGAGGGTTTTTTTAATTAAAATTTGATTTAATGTAATTCCTTGCCTAATGATATCATCATGACTTCATTGTTCAGTAGGTGGTCTTGATGTTAAGGTTCAATTGTGTGATGAGTTTAATTTTTTGTTAGTTATACTAGCGGGTACGCGCGGGACCCGCTAGAGTTCCGTGCTGTTCTGATTTCACAAAGCACTAAGATTGATCTTAACTTTGTATCAATCTGCATGCTAAGCAAAGTGTGATGTCACAATACAAATTACCCTGTCACTGTTTGTTTATTTTTTCCCGTTCAGTTTATTATTTTCCTGTCCAGTATCATTTATTAGTCCCTTTTCTTTTTTCCTGTCCCGTATTATTTCCCCAGCCCCGTTAAATTTTTTCGTCCTGTTCATTATTTTCTCGTCCCGTTTTTTTCCCGTTTTGTATTATTTGTCAGTCGAATTAATTTTGTTCTCGTCCCGTTCATTATCCCCCGTTTGCGCAACTGTACGCGTTTTTGCAAATGATGTTCTTTGTTTCGTGCAAATTCCTGTACTTTGGGTCCCGCTAGACAGGTAAACTGGGCAGTTAGCACACCTGAATACCTGCTACGCATAACAATGTGCACTGTTGATGATCTGATCATAGTTCAAGGGGTTGATGCGTTACACAATGACCACGTGACGACGGTAAAGTTGCGATGACATCATCAGATCACATCAAGACATCAGTAGTGTTAGTTTTACTGTCAACTGTCACTTTTATATATAAAAAACAATATTCAGGAAACACCAATCAAATTGCTTTATTGGAAATCGTTAATGTTTCGCCAATGAAAGTAACTGCGGAAGTGTCAAAATATCGTTAATGTTGAAACAGAATAAGCCAAAAAGCCAAAGACTTTAAGAAATTTAAAACCCTTCTAGTTAAACGTGCTAGCGTAATAATAACAACAGTTTGAAATTGAAATATTGTGTTTGTGTTTTGAAACTTACAAAATAAGCCAATGAGCCAAAGACTTTTAGAAATACATCTGGTTAAACGTGCTAGCGTAATAATAAAATAAAACAGTTTAAAATTAGTGGGTCCCGCTAGAGTTCCGCGAAGTTCCGATTTCACAAAGCACCAAGATTGATCTTAACTTTGTATCAATCTGCTAAGCAAAGTGTGATGTCACAATACAAATTAGCCTTTCACTGTTTGTTTATTTTTTTCCCGTTCACTTTATTATTTTTCTGTCCCGTATCATTTATTAGTCCCTTTTCTTTTTTCCTTTCCCGTTTTATTTCCCAGCCCCGTTAGTTCATTATTTTCTCGTCCCGCTTTTTCCCGTTTTGTATTATTTGTCAATCGAATTAATTTTGTTCCCGTCCCGTTCATTAACAAAAGGGGTGTAGATGCCGCGAGGTTTAAAATAAAGTATTAATGTCCCCATGCGTAAACTTTTAAAGGCGTGTTTTATTCAGTTTGTCATAATTTGCTTGAGGACGGATGCATGTCCTGAATGGAGCTGCGTGTTGGGGGAGGGGATGCCCTCGTCCCTCCGTAAAAAAATAAAAGGTACCGTTCCCCCCGCCCCTTCCTCTCCCCGTCCCACGTGCTCTAAACCCGCGCCTCCGTTCCCCGTGATCCCGTGCGTTGGCATTGTTCTTTGTTTGCACTGTACGCGCGCGCGGCCCATAGCAACAGTTCTTTGCTTGAACTGTACGCGCGCGGCCAAAACGGCGCGCAAAAACCCATACATTTTGGTGGTTTTTTGCCCATAAATCTGTCAATTTTGAACGGATTTTGTTAAAAAATAGATGAGTAACCCCATTTGCCAATCACGCCTGAATGTGTGCGTCTATCACAAAGGTTTAATGACAACATGACCGTCAGTTGGCCAGCATTCTTATTTTTTTACAATTAACCGGAAACGGAGGTCAAGTCTTATTCTTGGGTTTTCTTCATTATTTTGTTGAATTGGTTTTACTTTCATACTGTTTATCACTTGGTATTGGTTTGCATTCCCAACAACATATATAATTTTCATGGCCAAAAACTAAAATAATTGACGAAACAAAATCTCGCCCACATAAAACTCAATATGGTTGGGACCACAAAGGTTCCGGAAGTTCCAATTTGCGCGACACTTCTATTGAGGTTAGGAGTTTTATAGATCAATTCAGTTTCAATCTTAGTATAATCTCGAGTATATGCTACATAGAGAAGAGTTGAGTGGAAGAAGTAGAAGACGGAGAAGAAAGACAAGGTGTTCATGTTGCTGAAAAACTGGGCCTTAAACAATATGGTAATATTACAGGTAGTTCTACAGTGCATTACCTGATAGACATGCTAAACTCTGTTTATGAGGGTCTTAATCAACTTGACCATTATGTCTATCTTTCTGCTGTTTATTTCACCAAAGCTTTTGATCATGTCAATCACTATTGTTGTAAAAAAACTCATCGATCTTGAAGTCAGGCATTCTATTGTTCCTATTGTCTGTAGCTTCCTCACCGGTGGTACAAAAAATACTGAACTTAATAATTGTACATCCTCTCTCGCTACCATCAATTGTGGTGTTCCCCAGGGAACCACGCTCGATGCACGCTTTTTCTTATTTTAGTTAATGACGCTGTTATTGGAAGCTGCAGGCAATGGAATATGTGGACGACCTGATGATTGGGGAGATTATCAATTGTGGTGACAAACCAACCTTGATGATCTGTCCAACTGGTGTAAAACTAATGATGTTTTTTCCAATCTTTCCCAATGACAGATCATAAAAATCACCTTTGATGGTGTCAACCCAACTACAATTACAGACTTAATTCATCTGAATTAAATCTTATCAGTCATATGAAGTTCCTAGGTGTTACAATACAAAACTAGACATGAATTTGCTACGAATAAATACTGGGGTTTCGGCTTTAACAAGGTTAAATATTGAATGATGTCTTGGTGACGTAATGTAGTTTGTCCGCCAGACGTGAAAGGTCGAGTTAACGAAAATGGAACCTGTCGCTTTAGGGCGCTTTTATGATGAAATTTCCATCACACAACCTGGACATTGTTTTGGGCAGAAACCAATAATTATCCCTTTAACGCTTCAATATCATCTTTACTTATCTTCATAGCCCTTAGATTTAAACGCTTCCGTATTTAATAGTTCGATCCTGTGAGGACTCTCCATCACGAGCGAGATACAAAATCGCCGTGCGAACCTGCCATCGATCGTTAGAAACCATAGACAGACCTTTGCATGAATTGTGCTGGGAGAAATTTATTGACTTTACATGGTGCAAAAACCTTTCATTTGATGTGTCGTTTGTGTGTTTTAAGACTGTATTTCCTGAGATCGAACCTTAACAAAATTTCACATGTCAAAGCTATGAGGACTGTTCGAATGGAAGTAATAATAATAATAAAACGAAAAAGAAAGAAAAAAATCTTGATGAAAACAAAGGTGGTTTCGGTGGATGGCCGAAACCCCCAATAATCTGAAGTGGGACAGACATGTGACTGATATTGTTTCCATGGTGTCATGGAAGTTGTGATATTGTTTCCATGGTGTCACGCAAGTTGTTTACTTTGTGTATTTTGAAGAAAAAACAGGCGTCCCTCGGTCAGACTTAGTCTCTGTTTACAAGTGTTGTATTAGACCCATAGTTCAGTATGCCAGCTAAGTCTGGCATAGTTCTATTACAAAACAGCAGTGCAGTAAAATTGAAAGGGTTCAAGATGTGCATATGGTATAATACTAGAGTAACAGGAATATCAAAGTTACTATACAGTCTGACAGTACGTGCAATTTGAGATCTTCCCTGTCTTGAAAGTAGATATGCTATGCTTTTTGTAAAATGTGGTGAAACTGTTGCGATTTTATGAAATGTTGCAATGTTAGAAATTTGCCACCCTCCCCCCCTCTTAAAACTGACTGTTCACATACACATTTGAGAGAAAATACATTGAACAGACAGATACAGAACTAGACATTCAATTTTTGTTAAAAACAAAAACAAGGTGTTCGTGAGTGATGTCATCAAATTATGATTGTTTGGAGAATTAAGTTGGGGGTTGACGATTACGATAATTTAATAATTAACTCACCACAGTACTGGTTAGGTGTCGGTTGTGGATCGGACCGGAGCACTGTTCGCAAGGTGAACCTCTTAATCCAATTGTATTAAGTCGGCTGGACTGGATCAAGATCATACAGGGCGTCTCAACGACAGATGTATATATTCCACGATAAAGGTACGTGCGAAATATATATAGTTCACAAAAGGACAGACGACTAACAATGACGATGAACAATATACTGGATACAGTTAACAAATTAAAACACTCCAACGATTCCTCAAGAAAACTGGTTATACGGACGAGGATTAAAAGTGAACGTGTCTGTAAGCGAGACTAGATAAAAGAAGATCGAAACTTAAACTTAACTATACATGTGCGAATTGCGACCAGCTAAAAGTTAACGTTAAAACAATGCACACGCCGTGCACCAACAAAAGCACAAATACTGGCGTTGATTGGACGATCGAACAAACATGTGATGTCAATGTTTATTTAATACAGTTAGTCACCACATGAGCCCCCTCCAGAGAGCAACTGCAAGGCAGAGAACGAAAAAAAAAAAAAAAAAAAAGTTGTGCAAAATGTTTCATCCACAGTCAAACTGAGCTAGACGGCTGTGGCGGTGATGCGTTCGAGTCCAGAAAAACTGGAGGAGGAAGGTCGGGGATTGGACGTGGAGGCGAAGTCGGAGTTGGCGGTGGCGGTGTCGATAGTGACTTTGACGGTGGCGATGAATCAATTGAGTGTTCCGTGTAGAGATATCGACCTTCAATCGATCCAAACTGACTGTGTCACTTTTGCCCTTGATGTCCAGAGTGTAGTATTTGGTTGCTCGTTCTATTACCCAATAGGGGCCTTTATAGGGAGGTTGGAGTGGTTTCTGTACGTGATCACATCAGACAAAAACGTGTGTGCAAGACGACAAGTCCTTGTGAAGCTGTGCGGTGCGTTCATGCGGACGCGTAGGAGCTGGGGCGAGCTGACCCATGGTGCGTTTGAGCCGATGCACGTAATCTGACGGGTCTAAACTGGCATCAGTAATCAGGGCTACAAACTGACCAGGCAGGCGAAGAGTGGTTCCAAAAACAAGCTCTGCGGCGGAACAACCGATATCGCGTTTGACGACTGTGCGTATTCCAAGCAAAACGAGAGGAAGTGTTTCTGTCCAGCGGTATGGCTCATCTTGTGCCTTGAGCGACGATTTTAACTGTCTATGAAAACGCTCCACTAATCCGTTGGCAATTGGATGGTAAGCAGTTGTGCGAATCTGCTTACTGCCTAGCAATGATGACAAAGCGTAGAAGAGCACTGATTCAAATTGACGGCCACGGTCAGTTGTTATTGTAGATGGTGCGCCGAACCGAGCCACCCAATGACAAATGAAAGCTCGGGCGACTGTCTCTGCAGTGATGTCCGGGATAGGGATGGCTTTAGGCCATCGAGTGAAATGGTCAATGCAAGTAAGTAGGTAGGACTGACCAACGGACGATGGAAGTGGGCCGACCAGGTCGATATGCACGTGATCAAAACGAGCATCCGGGGCCATGAAAGTTCCAAGGGGGGTGATGGTATGGCGGTACACCTTGGATTTCTGACAATGCATGCAAGACTTGGCCCATGTGCGAACATCGTGGTTCATATTAGGCCATACAAATCGCGTTCCAACCAGCTTTAGAGTAGCCTGTATTCCAGGATGCGATAGTGAATGCAAGGAGTCATATGCTGCTCTGCGCATTGTCTTTGGAACAAATGGACGAGGCGTTCCCGTAGATATGTCACATGACAGAGTAGTGTCGCTCCCGATTAATGGAACGTCTTGCAACTGGAGAACTGACTGTTGTTTGTGCTGGCATAATTCTTCGTCATTTCGTTGATGCTCCGCCATGACCTGGTAATCCATAGGAGTGAGGGATTTGGGAGTGAGTGCGTTCAAGCTGATGCGGGATAATGCGTCAGCTACTTCGTTTTGCTTACCAGGCACATGTCGGATGTTGGAAGTGTACTGCGACACATAGTCAAGATGTCGGATTTCTCTGGGGGAATACCGATCGGAACTTGCAGCGAGTGCATGAGTCAACGGCTTATGATCAGTCCAGACGGAAAATGCACTACCCTCCACTGCATGGCGGAAATGACGAATGGCAAGATAAGTCGCTAGCACTTCACGGCCAAAAGTACTATATTTGGTCTCTGCTGGTTGCAACCGGGTTCCAATGACCATCTACATGTTGTTGGAGGACCCCGCCCACGGCGAAATCAGAGGCATCGACCATCAAGTATAACTCAACATCTGAGCGAGGGTGAGACAAACGAGTTGCGTTGACCAAAGCTAACTTGACTGATTCAAAAGCGGCGATTGCTGTGTCCGGTAGTGTGAGGACTTTCTGAGGTTTCCCAGCGAGTTGGTCAGTGAGGGGCTGGGCCACAGTAGCACAATGGGGTATGAAGCGGCGGTAGAAATTGACCAATCCCAAGAACTCGCGCAACTGCTTTGTCGAACCAGGAATTGGGAACTGTTGGATTGCGTGTACTTTCGTGTCAAGCGGTCGAATGCCATGTTGGTCAATGTGGTGCCCCAAAAATTGCAAAGAAGGAACACCAAATTTGCACTTGGCCGGGTTCACAACCACACCGTACTGATCGAGGCGCTTGAATAGTGTATGAAGATGCAGTTCATGCTCCGCTTCGCTGTGGCTGGCAATCAGTAAATCATCAATATAGGCAAAAACAAAATCCAAACCACGTAAAATTTGATCGATGAAACGTTGAAATGTCTGGGCGGCGTTGCGTAAACCGAAAGGCATCCTCAAGAATTCAAATAAACCGAATGGCGTAGTGATGGCAGTCTTGGGGATGTCACTTGGTTCGACCGGTATCTGATGGTACACTCGGATCAAATCCACTTTTGTAAAAATGGTGCATCCGTGTAAAGACGAAGTTATGTCGTGTACGTGCGGAATTGGGTAGCGGTCGGGGATAGAAACGCTGTTAAGGGCACGATAATCCCCACACGGTCTCCAATCACCCTGTGTCCCTTTGGGTACCATATGGAGAGGCGATGCCCAACTGCTATTGGAAGGACGGATGATGCCCAATTGCAGCATGTGATCGAACTCAGCCTTGGCGCTTTTCAGCTTGTCTGGGGCTAGACGTCGCGGCCTGGCTGAAACAGGGGGGCCTTTGGTCGTGATGTGATGAGTGACATCATGTTTCGGTAAGGTGTCCTTGAAGCAAGGTCGGGTGATGGCTGGATACTGGCCTAAAACTGTAGCATAACGAGTGTTCGAGGGTGGTCCAGTAAACACAGGGCTGGGGTACTGGTGTGAGATTGAATGCCGTGAACGCTAAGGCTAGTCGTTGAGTCGAGTAGCTTGTTATTCTTCATATCGACCAATAACCCAAAATGTTGTAGAAAATCTGCATCTAAAATTGCCAAGGGCACGTCAGCGATTGTGAAGATCCATCTGTACGTACGTCTCAAACCTAAATCAATGCTTAGTGATCGCTCACCGAAAGTCGAAATTTGCGTCTTGTTGACAGCCTCAAGTATGAAATCGGTGCGTCGTTACTGCCTGTCCCGTATTGTAGGAGGCAAAATACTAACCTTGGCACCGGTATCAACTAAAAACTTTGAGCCGGTGGTTTTGTCAAAAACATGAAAAAGGCGACATTGAGAGGGTGTGCCAGCGGAAGTAGTCGCGTCTATTCGCCGGCTTTGGAGTTTCCCTGGGCCGGAGTTGAAGTGTGTTTGCGAGTGTAGTTGCATCCCTCTTTGCAATTGCGGGCCTTGTCTCCGTACTTCCAGTGATACCAACGGAAATATGTGTTGTTTTCACTGGATGTGGAAGGGCTTTGATTACGGCGATGCTGGCTGCTGTTTCGGCTATGGCTCCGGCTGGGGCTATAGTGGTTTTGGCGGACCATCATTTCCATCTGCGTCGTGAGCTTTTCAACTTGGGCTTGCAGGCGCTGGAAATCGGATGCGACAGGCGACTTGACGGCGGCCACAAGTGATGGTGTTGGTGCTGGAACCATGGCACAGGCTTGAACGGATGGTGCAGGCGGCGAGACTTCCACGATTTTATCCGCAAGTTTTGCAAGGTGTGTTATATCCACGTTGCAGGAGGTCGATGCAAGAATAAGTTGAACATTGGTGGGCAGTCATTGCATAAATAATTGCGTTAAGATGGAGGGCTCCAGGGTGCGGTCCCCAAGCAATTGTTCCATCTTGCGGAGCAGTTGGGATGGGTTTTTATCACCGAGCTCTTCAGTGGTAAGGAGCTTCTGGAGGCGTTTCTGTTCGGACTCGCTCGTTCGCTTGATAAGCTCCTCCTTGAGCTTGGTGTAAGGGTGGATAGCTGGGGGGTTGATCAATAGGTCCCTGACCTCCTGTGCGATTTGCGGTTGTAAGGATCCCACAACGTATGAATACTTGGTTAGTTCCGTTTGGATGTTGCGTGTGAGGAACTGTGCCTCGACTTGAGCAAACCAGATCACTGGGTCGTTCGGCCAGTACGGTGGCAGCTTGAGGGCAACGGCGGCAGCAACTGGAGGCGCTACTGTGGCAGCAATCGGTGGCGCTACCGCGGCAGCAACCGGTGGCGCTACTGCGGCTACAGGGTTGGACGGAACGGACGGAGTTGCCATCTCAAAGGCTGGGTCACCACTTTGGAGAATTAAGTTGGGGGTTGACGATTACGATAATTTAATAATTAACTCACCACAGTACTGGTTAGGTGTCGGTTGTGGATCGGACCGGAGCACTGTTCGCAAGGTGAACCTCTTAATCCAATTGTATTAAGTCGGCTGGACTGGATCAAGATCATACAGGGCGTCTCAACGACAGATGTATATATTCCACGATAAAGGTACGTGCGAAATATATATAGTTCACAAAAGGACAGACGACTAACAATGACGATGAACAATATACTGGATACAGTTAACAAATTAAAACACTCCAACGATTCCTCAAGAAAACTGGTTATACAGACGAGGATTAAAAGCGAACGTGTCTGTAAGCGAGACTAGATAAAAGAAGATCGAAATTCAAACTTAACTATACATGTGCGAATTGCGACCAGCGAAAAGTTAACGTTAAAACAATGCACACGCCGTGCACCAACAAAAGCACAAATACTGGCGTTGATTGGACGATCGAACAAACATGTGATGTCAATGTTTATTTAATACAGTTAGTCACCACAATTGAATGAATTGGTGATGATATTTTACCTTACCTTTTATCCACTATTTTGTTCAGGAGTTTTTCCAATATAAAACTTTAACTTTTGGTTTGAACTGAAAGTCAAGGTCAAATGGGGTCACACTCTGTGTTGCGTTTGTAAATTGTTTGAAGACATTTCCGATGAATTATAGATTGTAAAAATCCAATGTTTGGTTAAAGAGTTATGATTGCTTCAATTATACAAACATCAACTTCCGGAACCGGAAGTCAACGTCAAATGAGTTTACACTTTGTTTAGCGTTTGTTGGCTTTTGGAAGACCTTACTAATGATGTATAAATCGAAATATCCAATTTGTGGTTAAGGAGTTTCAATTTTTTTCAAATAATATCTTCAACTTCCGGTTTGAACCGGAAGTCAAGGTCAAATAGTGTCACATTTTGTGTAGCGTTTTGTAAGTCTTTCGACATTTGCTGATGATGTATAGATTATAAAAGACAATGTATAGTTCAGGAGTTATGAATTGTTTTAATCTTTAAGTAAAATTTTTGGTTTGAACCGGAAGTCAAGGTCAATTGAGGTCACACTTTGTGTAGCGTTCGTTAAGTTTTCGGAGACCTTTCTGATGATGTATAGATCATAAAAATCTAATGTATGGTTGAGCAGTTATGATTTTTTCAAATATACAATTTCATCTTCCGGAAGTCAAGGTTAAATGGGGGCATATTCTGTGTATCGTTTGTTAAGTTGTTACACACTTTTCCAATGATGTATAGATTGTTAAAATCCATTGTGTGGTTCAAGAATTATGATTTTTGAAACATTAAATTTCAACTTCCGCTTTGAACCGGAAGTCAGGGTCAAACGGGGTCACAATAAGTGAAGCGTATGTTAGGTTTTATAAAGACCTTTCAGATGATGTATAGATTGTAAAAATCCAATGTGTGGTTCAGGAGTTACGAATTTTTCAAGTATTACATGGGTTATCTTTATGCCGGGGTGCGCAATATACAAGGTAACAGCGATGCTAAATGTATTCCTACATGTAGTTGATGTAAACTGAACTACACGTTCAATGTACATGTATCTGTACACGTGCTATTACACTATCTCGCGTTATCAAAGTGGGTCAACACAAACGTGAGCTTTAATGCCGGTGGTTATAAGACAAGATGTAAATGTCAAAATGTCAATATGCTATGGCTCCGGCTGGGGCTATAGTGGTTTTGGCGGACCATCATTTCCATCTGCGTCGTGAGCTTTTCAACTTGGGCTTGCAGGCGCTGGAAATCGGATGCGACAGGCGACTTGACGGCGGCCACAAGTGATGGTGTTGGTGCTGGAACCATGGCACAGGCTTGAACGGATGGTGCAGGCGGCGAGACTTCCACGATTTTATCCGCAAGTTTTGCAAGGTGTGTTATATCCACGTTGCAGGAGGTCGATGCAAGAATAAGTTGAACATTGGTGGGCAGTCATTGCATAAATAATTGCGTTAAGATGGAGGGCTCCAGGGTGCGGTCGCCAAGCAATTGTTCCATCTTGCGGAGCAGTTGGGATGGCTTTTTATCACCGAGCTCTTCAGTGGTAAGGAGCTTCTGGAGGCGTTTCTGTTCGGACTCACTCGTTCGCTTGATAAGCTCCTCCTTGAGCTTGGTGTAAGGGTGGATAGCTGGGGGGTTGATCAATAGGTCCCTGACCTCCTGTGCGATTTGCGGTTGTAAGGATCCCACAACATATGAATACTTGGTTAGTTCCGTATAGATTTAGATTTAGTTGATGTATAGATTGTTAAAATCCATTGTGTGGTTCAGGAATTATGATTTTTGAAACATTAAATTTCAACTTCCGCTTTGAACCGGAAGTCAGGGTCAAACGGGGTCACAATAAGTGAAGCGTATGTTAGGTTTTATAAAGACCTTTCAGATGATGTATAGATTGTAAAAATCCAATGTGTGGTTCAGGAGTTACGAATTTTTCAAGTATTACATGGGTTATCTTTATGCCAGGGTGCGCAATATACAAGGTAACAGCGATGCTAAATGTATTCCTACATGTAGTTGATGTAAACTGAACTACACGTTCAATGTACATGTATCTGTACACGTGCTATTACACTATCTCGCGTTACCAAAGTGGGTCAACACAAATGTGCGCTTTAATGCCGGTGGTCATAAGACAAGATGTAAATGTCAAAATGTTATTATTTCTGTGCAAAAGTTTGAGCAGGCTCAACGTTTTACAACCTGATGCAACAGTTATGCTGAAATGATAAGTAGTTTTTGAGATACAAATTTTATGAAATTTTAAATTTCCAGGTTGAACCGGAAGTCAAGGTCAAATGGTGTCATGAATTGTGTAGCGTTTGTTGAACCTTTAACAAACTTTCCGATGATGTATAGATTGTAAAAATCCAACATGTCGTTCATGAGTTATGATTTTTTTTCAAATATTAAACTTTGATTTAATATAATTCAATACCTGATGACGTCATCATGACATCATCACGGTTGTGTCGTCTTGATATTAAGGTTCAATTTTCTCATGAGTTTCATTGTTAAATTCAATTTCAATCTTGAGTTATGCCGTAGATAAGCCCTAAAAATGAAAAGCAAACTTTGACCTTCCGTAAGGTCATACAATTTTGGCGTTAACTTTTCAAATGTTGCCCCAGTCTTGATCTATACGTTTGCCCAACTATAAACATCATAGCTTTCAAATTCAAGGATATACAGCAAATAGCAAATGGTCATTTTTCGACTTTAAAAACCTTGTAATTCGACACCAGATGACGTCAACATGACGTCATTGTTCGTGTGCCGTCTTCATATTGAGGTTCAGTTGTCTGATGAGTTTCAATGTTCAATTCAGTTTCAATCTTGAGTTATGATTTAGAGAAGAGTTCCGGGGAAGAAGAAGATGAAGAAGACTAGAAATTCAGTTTTTGTGACATCACAAAAACAGGGTGTTCAGTAGTCATGTCGAAATTAGCATAGCTGGTGAAAAGTATGTAGCAATAATAATTCTCCAGATATGGATTTTTTAAAATATTAAACGTCGATTAAATGTTGTGACGTCATCGATGACGTCATCATCCCGAAAAAATGTGGGTGTCATCTACACACTAAGATCTAAGTACATGGTAAATTTCAAGACTGCGACCTTCTTAGTTAATGAGATATGAACTTTTGAATTATGAAATTTGAACTTCCGTTTTCAACCGGAAGTAAAGGTCATATAGGGTCACACTTTGTACGTGAATTGTAGAGGACGGCAAGAGCTTTTTTATGGTGCAAAAATCTTACATGAAGCAATTATGGTTCTTTAAATATGTGTTTTTTAAATATTAAACATTGATTTATTGTTATGACGTCATCGATGACAACATCAAACCGAAATTCACACATTTATATTTAAACACAAAGATCTAAATACTTAGTAAGTTTTAAGTCTCAAACATTTATAGTTCATGAGATATGACGAGTTTTCTTTATGTAAGAAAATTCAACTTCCGGTTTTGACCGGAAGTAAAGGTCATATGGGGTCACACCTAATGAAAGATTTGTAGAACTGTTCAAGAGCCTTCAGATGATATAATGATTAAAGGTGTAGCATCTTTTGTTTATAAGATATAACATTTCCCCCCAAAAAAACCTTCAACGTCCGGTTTCGACCGGAAGTAAAGGTCACATGGGGTCACATTCCGTGTAAGAGTTGTAAAAGGAATGTTGAACTTTCATATGAAGCAAAGATCTTGTATTTATCATTTATGGTTCTATAGATATGACGATTTACAATATGTCTCGTTATTTTTCATTTTTGATGTTATGACGTCATCGATGACATCATCATCCCGAAAATGTTCCTGTTTCGTCTATACACCAAGGTCTAAGTACGTGACAAGTTTCAAGTCTCTACGAGTTATACTTTTTCCGAAATCCTGCCGAGAAAGTACGGTGGGAAGAAGAAGACACGGAAAAAAAAAAACCAGTACAATAACAATAAGTTTTCGGCAGTTAGCCGAACACCTAAAAAAGAAAAAACAGAACAATAACAAAGAGGTGTTCGTGCTTGAATTGCACGAACACCTAACTAAAAATTAAGTTTTTGTGACATCACAAAAACAGGGTGTTCGGTAGACATGTCGAAATTATCATAGCTGGTGAAAAGTAAAAGGAAAATTTGGTAAACAAGTCTTTGTATGAAATATTGTTATACAAGTTAATTGTGATTTTAAATATTTGCATTTTTGAAACAGAAACCTTGATCAAGCCTAAATTGAAAACTGATGACGTCATCACATCATGATGACGTTATTGCGTATTTCTTATCCATTCATTGAAATACAATACATCAAGAGCTTTCATATGGTGCAAATATATATGGGGGACAGTACAATAACAATATAACAGTGCAAAACAGTACAATAACAATAGGTTTTCGGCAGTTAGCCGAACACCTAAAAAAAAAAAAAAAAAACAGAACAAAAGCAATAGGTGTTCGTGCTGAATTGCACGAACACCTAAAAATCCACTATTCCAGCACTGTCCAGGATTTTTTTATGAATTCGTATGAATGTCTGTTCTTTTACCAGATTTTGTATCTTATATATTTTCCTTTGTCTTCGTGATAGCTTTTATTCTTAATCAATTTCAGCTCTCCAAGTTTTACATGAACTAGTATGTTAACCCGTTTTACATTTGCTAGATTGTAGTTTTATTAGGGTAATATTTGGTTATTTCTTATATATGGCTGGTCTGGATTTTTTGTATTTGACTGTCTTTGTAATACTTAGTGTTTTATTTTGTAGCATGTCATTTTTAGTACAACCTCCTGATACTACCGACCAATTTTTGTGTTTTTAAACCAAAATAAACAAACCATGTTCTAATTACCTTTCATGTTGGCTATAGAGCTGAAATTCAGGTTTTTTATTATTTATTCACTTCAACTTCCAGTTTAACTGGAAGACAAGGGCAAATTGGGGTCATCCGACCTGTTTCTATTTAGTTTGAATGCCCTTTCAAAAATGTTTACATTGTCAAATCCATAGTATAGATCTGGAGTTATGATTTTTGACATCATGATGTCATTGTTCAGGTTACATCATCTTAATGTTGAAGTTTAATTGTCTGATGAGTTTCAAGGATCATATCAGTTTTATTTTTTAGTTAAGCTGTAAAGAAGAGTTTGAAAGAATACAACAGTGACAGCGTAACACAATGGTCTTTCTGGGCCAAAGTAACATGTGCTTTTCCGATGAGGCGGAAAAAAAACATGCTTATCGCTTTTAAATAGTTTTGGCTTCAACTTCCGGTTTGAACCCGAAAGCAAGGTTAAAGTGGGGTCACATCTGTGAGGCATTTGTTTAGTTTTACATGATGTACAGATAATAAAAATCCACTGTTTGGTTCATGAGTTATGATTTTTTCAAATATTAAAATTTGATTTAATATGATTCGATATTTGATGACATCAAATGTTTGTGCCATCTTGACATTGAGGTTCAATTGTCTTATGAGTTTCAATTTTCAATTTAATTTCAATATTGAGTTATGCTGTAGAGAAGAGTTACGTGGAATAAGAAGAGATGAAGGAGACAAATAAAAAACTAGAAATTCATTTTTGGTGACATAACAACAACAAGGTGTTCATGTTGCTGATCCTTGAATTTATTCTTATTCTGAATGACTTCATGGTTCATGATTAAATTTGTTTTGCTAGAACTTCCGGTCTGAACTGGAAGACCAAGTCAAATTTGGGTCAAATCTGTGTGACGTTTTTCCAGTTTAAGAAGAACTTTTCGCTGATGTGTAGATTGTAAAATTCCAATGTATGTTCAGGAGTTATGATTTTTTCCGTTATTAAACTTCAACATCCGGTTTCAAACGGAAGTCAAGGTCAAAAGGGGTCACATTATGTGTAGCGTTTGTAAAGTTTTTGAAGACCTTTCCAATGATGTATAGATTGTAATCATTCAATGTGTGCTTCAGGAGTTATTAAACGGGTTGAGCTGCTATTAACCAGTTAACATGGATGACAAGTTAACACACCAATTTTTCCCCAGATGGAGAAGTGATTTTTGTATTTTTGTGTCACATTGGATGAATGGAGCGTGCACAGAGCATGCACTCACCACGCAACGCTTCAGTTCATACCCACACAAAGAGGATAGATGCAATCGTAAATGATGCTAAATTCTGCCTTTGTGCGGGGGGGGGGGGGGGGGGTGGTATTGTGTTATCCCTGATTCCAGGCCTATACCTTGTGTTGCAAGAAGTGGATTATGAGACATCCAGAGGCTTCCATAGTTGTTTTTCATTGTATTTCATCTCAATGGTGGTAAGTCTGCGCAGAAAAATATTCTAGCCTTGATCTGGCCATAAACCCATTGGAAGTCATGTCTCACGGCCAAGGTGATTCACTGTGGGTGAATATGGTATTTTATTGATAGAGAAACAACAAATCCCGGTTCTTCTTTGCTTCAAAGCGAATCTTTGTTTTCTTGGCTTTGTCAAGTCAGGGTTTTCTTGTGCCAATGTTCCTCTCAAAGAAAACTGATTCCGGCAATTCCGAGAAAATAACCCCGTCAGGATGGAAGGGACAAAATTGAAGATACCGGCTTTAACTGCTTAAAGAGTATTGAACCAAAGGTGCCATCCAAGACTGTAGTCGGCCTAATTGTGACACCTTTGTACTTAAATTATACAATGTCAGAGTTGAGTCACTTTACACTAGTTATTTATTCTTTCTTTAGTCATTATTATTAGCATTACAAAAAAAGGGAAATTGTTTCATGACGCTGCTGCAAGACTTATTACAAAAATGAAGCATTGTGACCACCAACCAAGACACCTGTTCTCTGCAATTTGCACTGGCTTATGTGATCAGCGACAGGGTCATTTTCAAGATCGCGCTTCTCACATACAAAGCCCTCAATGATCAAGGGCCAATCTACATCACTGAACTTTCGCACTACTCACCACCTAGGTCACTACATTCTGCATCTCTTGCCCTACTTGATCCTCCAAGGAATACTAACCCCCTGTTCTATGGACATCGCGCCTTTGCATTCGCTGCATCATTCATTTGGTACAAACTGCCTTTGATATCAGGACTGTCTCCACTGTCAATAGAGAGGTTTCGCAAGGCTACGGATACAGATACGAATACGTCAACACTTTGTGTGTTCATGTCTGTATCCGTATCTGTACACTTGCAAAACCTCTCTAATGTGTTCAAGCAACGCCTCTAGACCAATCTTTTTAACAATGATATTGTTTAAATATTTCTTTGGAACCTCTTTAACGTTTCTGTGACTTTTTATCATGGACACAATAAGTGGAATGACGTTCTTTTACCATCATTTTGTTTCTACACAGATGGTCTCCCTGTGTTTTTATACATTATTTTTGATGTGTTCTTGTCTTGTAACTTGTACTTTTATCATTGTTAATTATTGCTATATTGTTGGTTTTGTGTTTATGCTTTTATACTCCTTTTTAAAGCGCTCAGTGACTGGTTTGATGTTGGGCGCTGTATAAATCCTGCTTTTTATCATTTTTATTACTATAACAAGCAACAAGATAAAAGATTAATATAAAAATATACAATTATGCAATTTTCAGTCATTAAATAAATAAAATAATCAAACTACAATTTAGGTAAAATTATTGAAATGTATGACTGACAGAACACTTTTGATTACTAACCAAATTAAGAATTAGACATGACAACAAAATGTCAGTGTTTTTTCTTTGTACTGAACTTTATGAACACTTCCTGCAGTTTATTACGTATATTTTTGCTCACCATGACGATTGGAAAAACATTTGAAATACATCAAGGCTCAAAATTTACACTGGACCACAGGCCCGAGGCCAGTGTTTTTAGTGTCGGGCCAGTAAACTTACGACCACACAAGTCCGGCAGTCTTGCGTTTAAAAAAAGTAATACTTCACCTCATCTTCAAAAATTCTTAATTTGAGTCTGATAAATATCTTTCAATTCTGTTGAGTGTGAAATCATTACCCAAAAGACAAAAGAGATCAATCTTCTCTTAGTGCATGTTCAAAAACAAATTTAAACAGTTTTAATTGTGACACTTGAAAGGCTGTTATTTACCAGAATTGTCGACACTGTCGAAGAGAAGCTACCTACTACCCAGGCAGGTTTCAGGAAAGGTAAATCAACCACCGACCAAGTGGTCCGGCTTGTTAATGACATAGAGACGGCCTTCCAGAAGAAGCAGAAGTTTGGTGCAGTTCTTGTCGACCTTACTGCGGCATTTGACACAGTATGGCATCGCGGCTTATACCTCAAGACCCTGCCAACCATCCCAGATGTAAGGCATGTCAAATTTATCATGCTGCTTGTACAAGACCGGTCATTTGCTCTTGAAACATCAACTGGCGAATGCAGCAGGAAGAGGAGACTCCGCAATGGTGTGCCGCAAGGCTCTGTCCTCGCTCCGATACTTTTCAACATCTATGTCTCTGATATGCCCAAGGGGGAATGCATGCAGTATTCCTATGCAGACGACACCACACTGGGGTTTGACCACCACTCCTTCGAGGCAATCGAAACATCACTGGAGAAAGACCTGAGCATGCTAGCTGAGTTCTTCAACAGATGGCATCTCAAGATGAGCATACCGAAGACTGTATCCTCCGTCTTCCATCTGGCAAACCGATGCGCCAACCGAGAGTTGAATATCTCACTAAATGGGTCTAGGCTGAGTTTCGACCCCACACCAAAGTACCTAGGTGTCACTCTAGATCGAAGCCTCACCTTCCACGAGCATGCCAAAGCCACAACTCAAAAGACCCAAGCCAGAGTGTCTCTCCTAAAGAAGCTTGCTGGGACCGGATGGGGAGCTGATTTCACCACCCTTCGCACTTCCACCCTAGCTCTTGCCTTCTCCACCGCCGAGTATGCCGCACATGCATGGAGCCACAGCAACCATGTACACAAGGTTGATGTTGTCGTCAATGATGCTATGAGACTAATCAGCGGAACACTCACTGCAACACCTGTCAGCAACCTGCCAATACTGTCTGGCATACCACCAGCTCAGCTCAGACGAGATGCGCAGTACACTAAGCTTGCCCAAAAGCATGACAGAAACTGCCTTGTTCCTGCCCCCTCTACCTTTGAAGGACAGCGTCTCCCTAGAAGACACTTTGCAACACAGGTTGCTGAGCTGCCGCTTGAGAAGCCCCCCTCCACCTTATCCACCTGGATAGCAAAACGCTGGTCAGACCAGTGAAATTCATCTACTACCAGCTTGAAGGAGTTCATCCCAGAGCCCTGTGCAAAACCAAGTGGCAGCGACCTCTCAAGAAAGCCTGGGTCAACCTCAACCATATCAGAACTGGAGTTGGCCGTACACAACATTTCTTGCATAAAATTGGAGCTCAGATCCATCGCCAAACTGTGCCTGTGGAAAGATCCAAACTATGGATCATGTCATCGATGCTTGTCCTATCTACAAATCCCCTCACGGTGCTTCTGGACTTCAAGAGCTCGATGATGAGACAATCAGTTGGCTAAACAAAGATCTTCCTATTAGATGATGTACTACTTGATATTCTTTGCACGAACGAATGAACGATGTGACACTGTGTGGATAGTTTTTTCTTCTTCTCATTTTGATCCTGGTCTTATAACTAAAGTTCTGGTCCAGTAAAAATTGTGAACTACAAGCCCTGGGGTCTTGTGGATTTTCTCCCCAAATTCAAGCCCTGTACATGTGTGATGTGCTTCATAAATGTTCATAAATGTCTTGAAGGAGAAAACGTGTGAATCTCCATTTACATGTGCCATGTTTACAGGGTTAGCGCAAAACTTTTCTGCTACATATTACAGGCAGCATTGTAAGCAAAAAAATGCTTAGCAACGTGCAAGCAAAAACTCCTTGCAATTGACTTTGCACATTACGTTACGCAGCCAATGAAATTTCTGGTCTTATTTCAGTGAAATGTCTGTAATATAATGATTGGATTGCACATACCTTTATGATTGTATGTTTGACTGCTCTCCTTTTTCAATATATCAACTAGGTTATTAGCTTTGACAAGTTGATCCTTTAGTAACTGGGCTTGGTCTTCCTCTGAGTCTGCCTCTTTTGTTTCAACCAGGTCCCTAAAATAAAATAAAATATGAACAGAAAAACATTACATTATCTTTTCCTTCAATCCCACCAAATTTCAATCAAAATGAGCAATAGTGATATGTTCGGTCCAATCGCGTCCAATCAGTGACTTGATATCACAGCTGGGAATCGACCACTTGCACTACAAAATCCCTGGTTTTTAACTGCTGAATTATCCATGAAGACGTGATGAATAAATAAAGACCAATCAGTTACATGTACCTTGCATTGCAACATCAACGATTGTACCCGCCCACCCATATGCAGAAGATTGGTAGTGCACCTTGTAACTGTGCGAAAACGGTTTTAGTTATGATCCAACACTGTTATTTCTATTAATAAGTACTTCTAAAAAAAAAAAAAATTAAACATGTTTCTGTTGCCGCTATTTTTAGAATTGTTCTGTTGATGTTCAAGGGCAATTCTTTAGGCTGTTCAATTTTTGCATGGGACCTAATCTCTTACACTTATTTAACTATGGGGTTTGAAAATTAACATCACCATATAAAAAAACTTTGGTTGGTGTTTGGCTTTATGCTTTGCAATATGTTCACTTCATGTGAGTATCAGCTACCTTAAATTGATGATACATTATCTGTGTGTCTGCACATCGGGTCACCATGATGAGCATTACACGCTAACAAAGCCTTTGTATAGAGGGAATTAGACCTTAAGTGGCAAACTTGAGATTAAGACAAATACCTGAGCTCTTTAGCTTGTTTCCTCAGCTCATCATTCTGTCTCCGCATACGATGAAGCTCATTCGTTAGGTGATTCAACTCAGACCCTACCCCCATTGCCCCTCCCGTCTCCTGCCCCCCTGGTGGGAAGAACATGCCACTAAGGAAGACAAGACTGACCAGCCATAGAAGGGACATGGACAGGCCCAGTTTGACAGTAGTCTTCATGATGACTGGGAGGACATCACCGATGAATCAGAGAAAAAGAATACTCGGCAGACGACATCATTGTCTGAAGTACTGGATATATAAAAAATGCAATCAATGCAAAAACATTAGCTCACTGATAGAGGGGCTCCTACATGTACAGTTGATTTAACCTTTCAAAAATAAGTATTTAGAGCTTTTCACCTTACACTGATTACATGAATTAAAGATAATGCTTTGTTAATAAATGTAATAAACTAATGAACTGTCATATGGCACTGATAATAACAAATCATCGTGCCTGGCAGAAGGGCTTAAACTACAATCCTACATACTTCTCTCAGTCTTGCTTTGTACAACATTCATCCCAGGAGATTAGGTCTAACAAATAAAATGGTGACCGTTTAACAATAAATTTTTATTTTTATTTTTAAGTTCCCAGAATTTACTCTCAAACTATGATTTTCCATTCCTAATCTTATTTCCTTTGGCAGTCCTTGGCTTTGCCTTGGGTGCCAATTGCTACACCATTGGACCCCAGCATGCAACAATTGTATAGTGTACATTGTACGTGTCAGTTAATACATGTTAATAATTAAAAGGGAAATCTTATAGGCCATATGGAACAAATGAAAAGATGCCTGAAAAACGAGTTTCATTCTGACCCCGTGGGTCTACTATAGTTAGCTGTAGACATATCAAACACTTTACTAGAAGTTCTCCAAACAATATCCAGTCAAATTTGCACAACAGACAAAGTTTGAAAAAACGCCAAGTGTGTGGTTTGGCCATGCGATGCCATATGCTTTTTTACGCTGGGAAAACGTGTATACCTCCTTTGCAATGTTGATTTCATACTTTTTTCAAAAGCTAATAACCTTTCCAGATGTTGTAGAGATAGTTTTGCAAAAAAAAGTAATAATGCAAAATATTTATTTTCAAGCAAGAAAACCCATTTTAAAGAAAACAAATTGATATCAAGAAGAGGAATAAATGTACACTATTCCCAACACCAATGATGTAACACAATGTAACACACCTTTATGGCTACACACTAAAGTATGTAAAATGTGTGCTTGGAGTACAATCAGATGCATGCATTCAAACAAGCCAGGTTCTATAAACACACTGAAGAGTTAAGTCATAGCGAAAAGCATCATGAGACAACTACATGTGTGATTTTTTGTTGGTCGTTGAAGACATGGTGAGACTGATCATCATGTCATGACTACACAAGTATTTCAATCATAATGCAATAAATGATTTTGTTAACTGCACAAGCAATCAAGTTTTAATTCAAGAGCTTGCATATGCAATAACTCAACCCCAGTCTGTAAATAATTAAGTTCTAGAAATACAAAGGGAGTAAAACTGAGTAGTCAACCAACTCTTGAACCTTGTTGAACAGCTCATTATGTCTGTGCACTTCTTGTTGAGGTCCAAGTTTTTCTTAATTACTTATTTGGGGTCAGAAAGTTTGGAATGTGCCTGTGTTCCGTTAAAATGGACGAAAACAATTATTTTTGTTTCTATTCAACGTGCTTCATCAATTTAAACTTTAAATGCCCACAGATACATGACACTTGATGAGCTTTTTCAAAATTGTTTTCGAGAACCTTCTTGTACCCAGACAAGGAGACAGACCGACATCCGGTATTCTTTAATGTGGTGTGTTTGAGCACTTGTAGGACATGAAAGGCAAGGATTTTGGTTTGGGGTTTTTTGGTGGGGGGTGGGGGGGGGGTAGTCGAAACCTGGCACTTTTCAGCGGCGGTTTTTTTTTTTTTTTTTTCTTTTCTTTTTGTCTTCTTCATCTTCTTCCCTGTCAACTCTTCTCGGAAGCAGAACTCAAGATTAAAACTGAATCGAAGACAATTGAACCTCAGTATGAAGACAAAACAGGTTTCATGATATAGTGATGCATCATTAGGTGTCGAATAACAAGGTTTAGATAAAAAATGACCATTATTCGCCGTATCTCATTGAATTGGAAAGCTATGATGTTCATTGTTGGGCATCTGATAGATCAAGACTGGGGCAACATTTGAAAAGTTAACGCATAAATCGTAATGACATTTAAATCCCGGTTGTTACCCTAGGTAGGTGTGCCTTTGTTTTTGTTTTCTTGAAAAACATAATTTTTGGCTTATCTACAGCATAACTCAAGACTAAAATTGAATTGAACATTGAAACTCATCAGACATTTGAACCTCAATATCAAGACGACACAAACTTGATAATGTCATGATGACCTCATCAGGTATTGAATTACAATGAATCAAAGTTTAATATATAAAAAAAAAACATAACTCATGAACCACATATTGTATTTTTACAATCCTTACATCATTGGATAGGTCGTTCAACGTTCAACAAACACTACACAATTCTAACCCATTTGAACTTGACTTTCGGTTCAAACCGAAGTTGAAATTTCACAAAATTCATATCTCAAAAACCACTTTTTCTCAAAATGTTTGCATCAGGTTATAGATGAGTGTGCCTTCTCAAACTTTTGCAAAGAGATGAAAAGTTTGAATTTTGGTCAAAACCGGACGTTAAATTTAAAGCGCACGTGTCTCTTGACTCACGTTGACAATGCACGAATGGCACGATAGTGTATTACCACATGTAGGCCCTACGCACACGCTGAACCTGAATGTATGCACGTAGCTTGTGTAGTTTAGTTTACACTGGGTACGTTCACACGAGTAGCTAACTTCGCTGCTAGCTAACAGCGAAAAATTTGTGACCGTGTGAACGCAAAAATAGTCAACTTCGCTGCTAACTTCGCTGCTAACTTCGCTGCTAACTTCAGTTTTACGACTTAACAGTGAAACTTGATACTTTTACCGAAGATAAAGGAATTTTAGCAGTGTTTTTTTCTCGTGTGAACGTAACTGACCTTAGCTGCGTAGTTAACATGATGGTTTCAATTTGATGTACGACGCCGTGTATTTTTTCTCCTGCTGGAGTTGCACGTAGGCCTATACATTTTTCTCGTCAGTTTCCACCGAAATTCTTTAAGTTTTACAGCTATAAGTTGACATCATCTATATTCCTTATAACAGGCCAGTCATAACAAAAAAAAATCGGCGATTGTTGGGATCATTTTTGTAAACATATTATCTGAACGGTCCAAAATCGTTTCTACGGCCAGCTATAGTTGGCCACGCACGTGTGAAGTAGTCAACCTCCTTCCCACAATCAAGCAACGTGCTGTGGCACGTTGACATTGCACACAATTGGGGACGAAGTTGTAGTGCTCAACTTAGCTGATGACGCAGTGTATTTAGTGACAAGAACAGACTAAAACAAAATTGTTTCTTATTCCGAATCGCTGCGAATTTAAAAAGTAGAGTCGCTGTGAACTTATAACAGAAAAATGAAACTTTACATAAGTATTATGTTTATAAGATATTCTTCAAGCCAACATGTAAATTTATTTAACAAACTACTGACACTAGAGTGGCAAGAAAACTACCAGAAGCCGACACTCTGCTGTGCTGGCTAACAGCGAAGCCTCGTGTGAACGCAAGGTACTTTTTAGCTAAGTCCGTTTCTCTATGCATCCCCCGCTGCGAATTTTTAGCAGCTAAGTTAGCAGTGAAGTTAGCTACTCGTGTGAACATGCCCACATGTGTATAGTCTAGGTTCCAAGACGCTCCAGTTATATGTACTGTACAGCTACATGTAGGAATACATTTGGCGTCGCTCAGGGTTTCATTGCATATTGCACAGTCACCCAAATATTTGAAAAATTCAATATTTGAAAATTTCATAGCTCCTGAACCACACATCGGATATTTACAATCCACACATCATCTGAAAGATCTTAATGAACTAAACATGCGCTACACAAAGTGTTATCCCATTTGACCTTGAGCTCCTGTTCAAACTGGAAGTTGAAATTTAATTTATTTTTTAAATCTTAACTTCTGAACACATTTGATTTTTACAATCTTTTCATCAACTTAAGAAATGATATACAGAATGTGACCCCAACTGACCTTTACTTCTGCTTCAAACCGGAAGATGAAATTTAATATTTGAAAAATCAGAACCCCTGAACCACACATTTGATTGTTTTCATTTATAGGTCATCAATCAGAAAGGGCTGCAAAGACTAAAAGAAACGCTACAAACTGTGACCTCATTTGATTCTGAGATTCCGGTAGTTGAATGTTAATGTTTCAAAAAATCGTAACTTCTAAACACCACATTGGATTTTTACAATCTACACATTATTGGGAAAATATGTAACAACAATACACAGAATTTGCCCTCATTTGACCTTGACTTCTGGTTAAAACCGGAAGTTGAAATTCAATGTTTCAAAAACCATAACTTCTAAACCACACGTTGAGTTTTTACAATCTATACATCATTGGGAAAGTATTTAAAAACAACTTAAGAAATTATACACAGACAGTGACCCCATTTGACCTTGACTCCTGTTCAAACCGGAAGATTAAATTTAATACTTGAAAAAAATCATACCTCCTGTACCACACAATGAATTTTTACAGTCTTTACATCATGAGAAAGATCTTTCAAATCTCAACAAACACCACCCAAAATGTGACCAATTTGACCTTGACTTCCAGGTCAAAGCAGACGTCGAAGTTTAATATCTGACATTAACCACATATTGAATTTTTTACAGTTTATACATCATTGATAATGTCTTTAAAATGACAACAAACACTACACTTTGTGTGAACCCATTTGACCTTGACTTCCGGTTCAAACCGGAAGTTGAAGTTTTATATTTGAAAATAATCTAAGTCCTGAACCAGACATTGGATTGATAAGGTAAAATGTCGTCACCAATTAATTCAACCACAATTTTATGACATCACTCACGAACACCTTGTTTTTGTAACCAACAAAAACTGAATCTCTAGTTATATTCTGTTTTAAAATCTTGCAGGTAGTCCAACTTAACCATTGGTTACGTAGAACTGATAAGCTGTGTATCATACAATGATGCTCACATAACTGGCATTGTTTTTTGCATGTGTACATAATTATTATATCCACTAATATTCCTCACAGCTAGTTCTTAAAGGTATCGTACACGTTTGGTAATGACTAAAACAAATATTAGCATAAAAACTTACTTGGAAACAAGCAACGGAGAGTTGTTGATAGTATAAAACATTGTAGGAAACGACTCCCTCTGAAGTAACGTAGTTTTTGAGAAAGAGGTAATTTCTCACTAAAATAATAAAAACTTTTTGCAAGAAGTTTTTATTCCTATCTGAAAGCACACATATTTGTACAACAAGGGTGTTTTTTCTTTCATCATTTTCTTGCTACTTCGATGACCAATTGAGCCCAAATTTTCACAGGCTTGTTATTTTATGCATATGTTGGGGTACACCAAGTGAGAACACTGGTCTTTGACAATTTCCAAACGTGTTCAGTGCCTTTAATTGCACGTGGACAGTTTCACTGAATAGACTGTGCAAGTCTCGCGCATATTTGAACTTCCGGGACCATTGTGGTCCCAACCATATGGAGATTTACGTGGGCAAGATTTTGTTTTGTCATTTAATTTAGTTTAACGTGTTTATGACCATGACAAATATATATATTGTTGGGAATGTAATACTTAATGATAAACAAATATGAAAGTAATATCAATTCAACAGTATAACGAAGAAAACCTGAGAATTAAACTTGACCTCAGCTTCCGGTTGCTGCCAAAAATGAAGAATTTTGTGCTCACAAAACTTATGTAAAGGCTTGTTTTGGATACGCGATGATAATCGCCAGATGCTGTAGTTGCAACGCGAAGCCTTTTCATAGCAGTCTATGGTTGTTAAGGCGTCAGAGTCCTCTATAAACTGCGTCAAGCGTTAATTTTACGCCGTGTGACCTTTGCGAATCCACGTGAGTGGTTTCTGAAAAGTTAAGATCAAATAAGCATCCTTGTCCCAGAGTTTTAATTTTGCTTCAAGAATAATTATAACATTAATTGTGTATATATCTTTAAAACTAACACTGATTTAATAAGCATGTAATGAGTATTTTTGTTGTTCAGATTTTGTCATAAGATATAATTTAAAACAAAGATTTGATTTCAGAGAAACAAATGTTCTTCGTTTGACGAGTTTTCTTGTTCCAAAACACGCGAGACTTGCACAGTCTATAGTTGAGCTTCATTTTTAGCAAGCACTTCTTTTGGAACAACCTATACATCTTACTAAGACTTATTACACAGTAGTACGTTTAATTATAAACTATTCCGACTGTTTTGTGAGCTGTAATGGAAAATTTAATCTTTGATAGATGTTTCAAAAAAGGGTGCATGGATAAAACAATCACCTGTGTAAAGGTATTTAAATAGAAAATTGTATAGGCCCAAATGCGACAGTTAAAACAGTATAATAATTTGTTACATACTGGCAAGTGCTGGAGTACTTTACTCTCAATACTTTTATGCAACGCTTTCAAAAAGGGCATAGTTTGTTCTAATTATTAGGGTTAGTTATGTTGTAATTTTTGTTTTTTTGAGGAAATCTGCAGCAAATTTGATGGAATCCATCTTGCGAAATGTTCTGACTTCCTCAAACCAAGGTAAAGAATTGACCAGGGTCTTTCCATAAAGTAGGGGGCCAAAGCAGGACATGGTGTTATTTCTCAAAATGTAATTTACTTTCTATATTCTTTGCATGTTAGTGGTGGGGATAGCTCATACGTTTAATGTATAACTTCAATTTCTCGAATCAGATTTTTTGTTTTCATATACGATCCAAAACTATCCATCACACTGTAACGGAGACACCGGTGTCTCAGTTACAGAGTGAAGTGTGAAACTTTTGACTTGTTTTGCCATAAATTAGTAGGTTTTCATTGAGAATTTAAATTTCAAAGGGTAATATGTAAACATCATTGCAGTGTTCTCCAACTTTGAAAATTAAAGGTTGGTGCTTGGTGTGGTGAAAACTGCGAGGGGGTACGTACAATGCGAGCGCGAAGCGTGAATCCCCTACGGCGTGGGGTGTCAGGGCCCGCTCAAGGGCCCCGAGAAAAATTTTGATCCTAGATGCTCTGTGGTGCATTCTAAGGTGAATCCTGGCCACTTTCCTCAAACTTTTTTGAGGAAATATTTTTACAGTTTTTAAGAACACAAAGTAAAATACTGGTTTTCTAAACACTTACTTGAAATAAAAACCACATTAATTTAATTTATTTGTACCAATTTATCTTTTTTTTTTTTAAAGCTTGGCGGCGATTATAAAAGTGTGACGCGCGCCGCAGAAAGCGTGGCGGTGCGCCACGTCTTCTCTATAGGTTGGAGAACACTGCATTGGTATACTGTAATTCAGCTATTTTCAATGAAAACCTTCAAACATTGGCCAAACAGTAAAAGCCCACAGTTTTACGCGTAACTGTGACACTGGTGTCTTTGTTACACCGTGACTCAAAAAGTCCTGTCTCTCTTATTATGCATCATAAATGTCTGAATCAAGCAAAATGCATATTGTAATACCTGCTACATGTACATGTATGCAGCATGTATTACTATGCACTTTGCTAGATTCAGACATTTATGATGCATAATAAGAGACACAGGACTTTTTGAGTCACGGTGTAACAAAGACACCAGTGTCACGGTTACGCATAAAACTGTCGGCCTTTACTGCTTGGCCAACGTTTGAAGGTTTTCATTGAAAATAGCTGAATTACAGTATACCAATGATGTTTACATATTACCCTTTGAAATTTAAATTTTCAATGAAAACCTACTTTATTTATGGCAAAACAAGTCACAAGTTTCACACTTCACTCTGTAACTGAGACACCGGTGTCTCCGTTACAGTGTGATGGATAGTTTTGGATCGTATATGAAAACAAAACATCTGATTCGAGAAATTGAAGTTATACATTAAACGTATGAGCTATCCCCACCACTAACATGCAAAGAATATAGAAAGTACATTATCTTTTGAGAAATAACACCATGTCCTGCTTTGGCCCCCTACTTTATGGAAAGACCCATCAATGCATTTAAAAATGTAGAAAAATCCTTATCATGATATATTTTAGCCTTTAGTGTTACAACACTGGATACTTTAGGATAAACTTGCTTTTAAAGGTTTTGTCAAAAATCACCTGTTATATTGCATGCTCTAAGGCCATATAAACTTGTTTTAAAATATTCAAAGTTCATTCATTTTAGGGAATTTAATGTAGAATTGCCCACAATCATTAATGCTATTGTCAATGTGACTACCAAAAAGGTGATTTTTTTTCAACAGGAATTGTTTTATAATGTTTTGAATGAAAACTAGAATTGCTACTAATGTACTAAACACAAAATCCATTGATACCTTAAAAGCAATATGTAGCATTCATGTAGATCTGCATCCTCTGAAACCAGTAGATGGCTTTACAAAAAAACAGCTTTCCAGGAGCACCAATGTATCACCCTTCCTCCATGGTACACAAACAGGTATGCTCACTAAACTGCAGCAACAGACCCCACGCAAGTAAATAAACAATGAAATGGGCTCTTGTAATATAAGCTGATCTTCTCATGGAGAAAATACACTAATTAATATCTAACAGGATGGTTTCTGCTCATGGGCAACCCATCTCAAGGTCAGTGCTTACATGTATGTGTGTGTCTGATACTGATGGTCTGTGTGTAGACACTGGCTGAAGAATTGTTGTTGATTGACTGGTAGAGAATTGTTTAATAATGTGTAACCTGATGGCATTATGTCATACAAGTGTAGGCCTATTTGAGACAATTCAATGTAAGAAAAATTACTTGTAACACAGTATGATAGTCAAACAAACTATGTCAAACTTGTTTCTGTGATACAATGTGCTTTTGTATTTTCTTAATTCATAATACATCATTAGTTAAGTATTTAAATGGCTTTATAATTTCACCAAATGTTGGAAATAAACTAAATTGATTTCAGAAAAAAACACTTAATTGTGAAGTCAACAAATTAAAACCAATTCTTTGAATTGAATATCTATAGTACATGTGTCACTTATTTGTACTGCAACAAATTGTTGTTAGACAAAGTACGGGATTGTATATTATCAAAGTGATTTTGAAGTTCATAGTGGTATGTATGAATTGCAGCAATTTCATATCTACATATCATTGATGTAATATAAAGAGTGGTACTTTGTCAATAACATTCTTTGAAAATTTCAACAATTTATTTATTAGGTGGTCACTAACATAATGTATTATTTTTGTTTTTTATGCGTAGATGAAGGCCTACACGTAGGCCTATTTTATTTTATTTTATAATGTGGCAATCAAAATAGAACATTACAATTTAAGGCTTGGGAGTCTTAGAATGCTCATTTCTTTATTTTGACAAGATTGGTACCCTGTCACAGGTACATTAATGATGTATACTTTTTAATTGTCAAAAAAAACTTGCGCCCATGTACGTAACGATGCTTGCTTCGATTATGACTTTCGCTGGTGGAGTCGTGAAACTTGCGCCCAAGTATGTAAAGATGCAGGGCTCGACCATAACGCTAGCCCTGCGTACATTGTCTAGAAAAACTACTGCGGGCAAGTAAAAACCACTTCTCAACTTGCCCGGCGGGCTACTTAAAAACATGTGCGCGTTCCTTGTTTTTCAGATGTGATTAAAGAAAATAAAACAAACTCCTGAAAGCTTTACCTTTTGTGTGTCGTGAATGTTTTACGGTTCGGATAAACGATGTACACAACGCACGATCCTGTGTGACACACACTTGTAAGCATTTCGTTTCCAAGTCACCGGCTTGTAGTCTTCGTTACTTTGCGTGCAACAATAAATGCAAGAAGCATTGAACGCTAGAGGGCGTTTTAGAACAATTCGATAGCGCGAGAGTAAACGCCCTCTATTGGTGAAATTACGTGACAGCATACAAAACCAAGTGACAAACGCTTTGACCAAAGACACGACGTGTCTGCGCATGCTCGGGAAAAGCGGTTATTGCCCCGCAATATCATCATCGCTGGTGCGCGTGCTAAAACTTAATACAAAATTGTCTTCACTGTCGACAGCATGGTCAACGGAGCACAGTTCCGTGGGAACTTAAGCTTCTTTACGCAAAACTACAGAACGAGTAGGCTTCATTCTACAAACAATAATGACAACTTTAGGATACCCTGGATAAACAGAAAATGTATTTTACTGTATAATGTAAGATTTTTTTTCTTCTTAATTTTGTTTTGTTTTGTTGTTTTGGGGAGTTTATTTTGCGGGGTGATTGCGTGAAGTCAAAATGATGTGTTGACGACGCAATGTTTTTGATCACATGCACGGTTGTGTTAACGATTGTTTTTTCATTACAGCGGCTTATACGCCGGTCGGGTTATACACTGACGCATAAATCTTGTTTTAACAAATTCTTGGCATAGCGGCTTATACATCGGGCAGCCTATATGCCGAAGATTACGGTATATTGAGCACGTCAGTAGATACCCTATTGAAATGCTGTAGCATTTCAAAAGTTGTATTCCTAGGTGTGTTAGTATTAAGTTGAGATCCTAGATCACATTTGAGGGCCACAATATTAATTTTCCTAAAATCCCGGACAGTATGCACAACTTTCAGAGGAGGAGGCTTTCTCTGCTGCAAGACACATCAGATTTAGCTCAATGGCGTTGATGTATAACAGCTGAGGATACAGGATTATGTGAAATTCTCAAGTTTAACATATTTCAGTGAAACATGAGCATGTGTACTGTATGTTTGCATTACATGTAGGCCCTACCCGCTTTAGGGAAACACTTTAACAATAGAACCACCACCCAGAAGCACCCCCACCCCATTTATTTTATTTGTTTATCATTTATATGGAGAGAAATGTCCAAGGGGAAGAGAAACCGATAGGGCATTGAAAGCCTGTTGTTCTGTATGAGGTTTCATTTGGTATTTTACACGAGCCCCACTTCATCCCCAAAATCCATCCCCCCGCAAAAGACGGAATTTATTTCCCAGCTTCCTCCAAAGTAATATTCTGGGTGGGCCACTATTATTCCTCCTGTTTTAATTGCTGTTCTTTAGGTGTTTGTTAATTTTGGCACTTCCGAAAAAGACTTTCAGAAAAGTCTTGGTTTTTGTGTAGATTTTTTTTCTTTCTTTTTTTTCTTTCTCTCAAACCAACTGTGAGAGACCTTGGCTTGCTTTTTGCAGGAATTGATAGAGTTCACAGGTCTTCTTTTTTTTGTATTCTGGGCCTGAAATCATGTGACCCTTCCTTCCTTACAATAAAGAGAATTAAAGAGAACATGGTTTCTTTAAACGACAATTGACCCTTTACCTCTTCAAATATAACCTTGTTGACCCCATATTATTCAACAGCACCCTCTGGTGACAGGTTAAAAATTATATTAATTTTCAAACTTAAAAAATATTCTACCAAAACTAACCCAAGCATACAGCATATAAGATAACATCATCTGAAACTTGGAATAATTGACCAGATTGAAGTTATGGTCAAAAGAACATGTCATTTTTTGCGCACTTAAATTTTAGGGAATAATTGGGACCCATGAGAAACACCCCACAAAATATGTTTGCTCTGGGCCTCTTTATTTGTGAGATACACATTAGCATATTAACATTACATTAACATACACATTAACATTAACAACCTTTGAACTTATAATTAGCAATACCTTGCATATTATAAAACGCCAGTAACAAAAAGCTGGGTTGTACCCATGGTGGGCAGCGTTGTACCAATATGTGAAATTTCAGTCCGTAGCTCATGGACTAATACTATAGAACAAACCTGCACAACAACCTTCTTAAAAATTGACAAACAACTGATATAACAAAGAACAAAGGCATTTTTCATCAAAATGTAACCTATACCAATAAATACCTCTTGATGTCATGATGACTTTGTTGGGAAAAAAGTACATCAGCAATTTGACAGGGATAAACATTGTAGAGAAACACATTGAGCCATGCTTGCCAAGTGACACGTGTACAACAATGGCCGTTAAAATAATATAATGCACAACTCAATTATTCACTCTCTGTTTATGTCACTGGTTTATTATTTTTTTATCAGCTCTGCGTGATCGCGATTTCAATCTATTTTTATCGTTCTCTAGCTTTACCATTCACATTTTTTGTTTTAATTTCCTGCTTCTTATTAGTAGCTTCAAGCTCTTTTAGCTCGTTCAAAATATATTCAAAAACCTTATTTTCAGCTCTGTAGTCAACATGAAAGGGAGTTTGGAGGTATGAACTAACAATTGACTCTTTGCCTTTTAAACTTAAAACAATGATGATGTCATATTATTCAACGATGCACTCTGGCCTTTTTTTAAATTGTATTTTTCAGAAACAAAATGCTTTCATCAGCATATGACAAAATTATACAGTATCAGATAACATCAAAGAAGCATAATTAAACAAATGACAAATAAATTTTAAAAAGTGAAATGAAATTTTTGGTCAAAAGAGAGTGCCTGAAAATCATGTATTAGGGTGACCCCAAAGAGCCAAGGTTAACAGCCAAATGTACATTTGTAAAGTAATTCAACTCTTCTCTTAAGGTGATCCCTCTACTGCCGCTTCCCAGGATGTATCGTAAACTTGGATGTGATCCCTGACTACACGGCAGTTACAGGTTGAATGGCTTTTAACTGGAACCCCCCCTCCCCCCCCCCCCCCGAACAAAGATATTGACAAAATAGGGAGACCACCAACATAGGGCTAGATAGCTCAGTTGGTAGAGTGCCGGCACGTTAATTCAGAGGTCACAGGTTCAAGTCCGACACTAGTAAATTATTCTTTGTTTAACCCAAAATTAATTAAAATTAAACTACCTGTTAATTAAAATTTAAACATACCTGAATTGAATTTAGAAAACAAGCATGAGCTTTGTTCCTTGGAAATAGGTAAGAACATTTTATTGGGTAAGGGCTGACCTACATTGTACACATGGTGTAGTCTTTAATGGACATTTCAGGATATTTAATAACAATTTTCCCGAGGGTAAAAAAGAAGAAGGAAATCAGAATAAAGTTGGAAGAATATCATGCCTGATAAAGTCAATTATCTCCATTTAGTAACTGATTACTTTACTCATATTGAGAGTACAATTCTCATTGATTCCACCAAGCCATCTTCAGATGAGTTAGCTAATAAATCTATCTTAATTACTAAGCAAATTTGTTGTCACAAGAGATATCACCATAACAACAGCGGTAAGATGAATCTGACAACAATAATATAGATCTTGTAAAACTCTGTGTGGTAATATTACCACAAAGGTAGAGTTTTACAAGATCTATACATACAGAACAACATTGGTGATCAAGCTGAAACCTTACATGTATTCAAGCTGGGATGTGTTACATTCAAAAATGTAGGTCATGTCACGATGTCATCCAAGTGTTACATGATGTCGGCTTAAATAAACAGTTTTCAAGGCTTCAAATCTACACAATTACATGTACATGTATACCCAGATCTGGAGAACCATAGTTGCTACATAAAAGGTATTTGCACCATATGAAAGCTCTTGAAGTATTGTACTAAATCATATAAACAATGTGACCAGACCCTATGTGACCGTTCATCCGCAACTTGAAATTTCATATCTAATTAAAAAAACAGGTTCAGATTTTAAACATACTACATGTATGTACTATATCTAAGTGTGTAGATGAAACCGCATTTTTGGGGGGATGATAAAGTGATCGATGACGTCATAACATTAAACCAACGTTTAATATCTAAAAAATTCATAGCACAATCAACAGTAATTCCCATTATATTTAACAATTTTCAAGGAAATGCTGCAAACACTATTTAAACACGTCCAAATGGGTTCCAAATGGGTTGTTAAAAGTGTAGGACTAGCAGGATTTCTTTTACAAAATGTATATATATTTTCATATAGACTGCACTTTTTAGAAAGTCATTGTTGAACCGATTTCAGTAGGGGCTATAAGTGACTGCTATACAAACTTGGACGAAGGATAGACCCCTACTAGTAGCACAGAAGTGTACATGTATGCACATAGATGTAGTTCCAGGTTATTTTACAAGTCAATTTTCAGGTAACTAAGAGCTTGAGAAGCTCCAGTCATGAAACACATGAATATGGCATCATATTTGTTTACGGACATTCTCCTACAGGCCATTACTTAATTATAGGAAAGTTAAGTTTAAATTCTATTAACAACGTTGATTTTGGGCCTAGTCTGGGGGAAAAAGTGTTAATGCTAGTCGAGTTCAAAAGCTTGAACAAGTTGGGGTGCCAGCCCAAGCATTCTTTGGTCAACTGCCTTAGCACTTTGCTACTCAGCTGCTGAATATGCCTGCCCAGTTTGGGGAAAATCATTACTGTAATTTCCTGCAGATAAGGCGTTCAGCACACAAGGCGCAGGTCCCTAAAATCACCGAAACAAGATTGTAGCGTTAACGTATGGAGCACCGCAGTATAAGACGCAACATGACTTTCACACAGAGATTCGCCAGATCCCATTCACTTTTGGAACATCACCACATTCGGGGGTCATTTTAGTGATGGTATAATGACACTTGCCATCCTGTAAAGGGATCGTATTATTTGTTTAAATCACGAACTTGAGTCAAACATCGTTTCTATTTTTTATTTTTTATTTTTTTCACTTTCATTTTTAAGATGTTTTTCTAAAAATATCTTGATGACTTGTCTTTTTACACAACCAGCGCACAGACACACAAACGTTGTCCCAACGTTTCCCAATGAATGGGCCGCTAGTCTTTGATATCTCGCTCGTTTGAACCATGGCGAAGGAAACTTAACACTCAGTTTACGTCTTCCCATCTAGCCATGGTAGTCTTTCTTCATGGTATCGCCGAAAGCGGGACAAACGTGCTTTGCAGAGGCTGATTGGCTGATTTCCGATTGGCCGATTTCCAATTGGCCGAAACGCAATTGTGTGAATATTTATGGCGTATTGCTTCCCATCAAGCGCTGCCATCCAATAGTATCCATCACCTTGATCCCGTGGATGTGTTATCTGCCGCCACCATTCCTAGTGTGGTATACTTTATCATTAGGGGATGAATGTACGACATGTTGTCGTGGGAGCAAGGCCGCAATGGGAAAATCCCTTGATGAAAAATCGCCGCATGTCAGGGAAAAAAAGGGAGAGTGTGTTTTTGATGTCAATTATGATGAATCGGAATAAAAATCAAGGCAACAGCTTTTAGAGATCGCAACATCCATGGAGGTAGAGGTAGAAACCATGAAATAATTGAGTCGAAACCAGTGATGAAAAGCACACAAAAATGTAAGGTGTTCTGTTTTCATGAATGTTATTAATTCAGTGATTTTATCTCGGCGGTTTGGTAAAACTATTTTTCCGCATTCGATTGGATCCACACATTGCGGCATTGTTGGAATGAAAGCATGGTCACTAAGAGGGGATCGACGCATTGCGGCATTGTTTGAGTGAAAGCATGGGGGATCAATCCATGGAGAAATGGGGTCGATAATAGAGCAGGGTTTAGTTCAGTATTAGGTGTGTCAAAATCAGGAGTACTAGCTACTAAATTAACTCTATCTACACCAGTGGGAGTGTCCCGTGACTCTATTCTGCCCATCAAATAGGCAGACCAGTGGCAAGGGGCATCATAGTTCTTAAATGAATTTCCTCGTGCAGTTGCCTAATTGTACGGTTCACTAACCGGTCAAGTCTGTTCTCGAACTCATTTTGGCTCGCGCAACTTTTGCATACAGAGAAAAGGAAAAACAAATTAAAAACAACAAAATGTCTCAAAATTCAGCAATAAGCACTCTCCCAATCCAACAAATCGATCCCACCGCTGCCACCAAAATCTGTAACGGATCAACCCTGCATCCGCCAGAAGGGGAGGGGAACTACTTGCTAAACTCAGAGACAAATAATAACTCAAAAATGGAAACAGAAATGCAGGTACTCGCTCATCTTGTAATTCCCCCCAAAGGGGACATGAATAAAATATTATTAAGTCAATTAATCCTAAAGCAAAACGTAGCAACTGGCTGAGTTGGGGAAATCTAAGGACACTCCTCACTTAACTAATAAATAAATAAATACAACATTACCTTAACATTATGAACCAGGCCGGATGACGAGCCGATAATAAATTATACAAAAATAATAGGCTGACCACTATCTGTGCTAGTACTTTTGTACTGAGAGCCTTCAGTAGAAAGATTTGGTGACTTGGTTTTATGCCCAATAGGAAACTCTTTGTTATTTTAAATGCACTAGTAATGATTAAATCTAAATTGAGGGGAAATAATGATACAAACAATGTGAACACATTCCTTGCAGGCCAATGGTGGCTGGCAAGGGAATGATGAATAACCAAAATAACTGACTACATTGTACCCCCATCTGGCACAACAATCTACATTCATTGCAGGCCAGAACAGAGCCAGCACATTGTTTTGAAACACTATAACAAAAGGAGCTTGGAATACAACACAAAGCATGTTCATTACAGTATGCATAAAGAAATAATTGACTGCATTTTGTGACTGAAAGTTGTTCTGTAATTTCAATGAACAAGATTGTTATTATCCATACAATCATAAACATCGGTTGACGAACAGAGGAGACATTCACCGTAGGTATTATTTAATCATGTTTATGAGGCAAGGGACACATCTCCAGCAGATAAATAATAAAGGTCGATGCCGAGTTGTATATTATTGATAAAACTATTAAATTATTGAAGCAGTACAAAACACATTTACAAATGCTCTCTGTCTAAAAATTCAGTGTATTACAGTATTTGAAAATATTACCAACCTCACATAAAATGGACGCGTCTAGGCAGTCTCATTGGACGCCACGCCAACTGTAATAATGTACTATGTACAAACTTGCATTTAAATGAAAACGTACAACTGTCGGATTGTACAAGTCATTCAATTGGAACGTGGTGGTGAGCGCAGTAGTCTCGGGCGGAGCAGCAGTCTCGCGAGATAGTTGCAAGAGAAAGCCATTTCGCTATCACCATGACAGAAACTTAACAACTTGTCCACAAGTCTAGGTGCTGACTCAAGCTGGGCTGTGTGGAAATGCCTCAACCGACTCAGATCAAGTACCGGTCACTGCAAAGTATACACTCAAGAACGACCAGGATGTGACCTGCACTTTCACCAACAATGGATCTACTACTCAGATGTCCCCTACTGGAGCAGAGGTGCGAGGCTGGAGACCTAGCTGAATGCAATGAAAGTGCGAACGACTGCCCTCAGTTCTGGCTGAAACACAACATCTAGCGAAGAAGAAGTTCAAAAGCTTGTAACAAGACAAAAAAAGGTGCCATTACAGCACAAGTTATGGAATTCCTTTATTCTGATTGGTGGATCCAAATGAAACCAGAATTTTGATGGGTGCCGCATAGCCTAGTCAGCATATAGTAATTACAATCTTCAAATTTGTATTCATTTTGTAAAAAAATAAAAGTATATATTAACAAAATTACCGCCTGAAAGCATTTAACTTGCAGTACAGTTTCCAAACTAACGACGAAAATGTGTGTAGCGCTTGCAAGCCCAAGAATTTCCCCCACGTAAACACAGAAATTTGCAGGCATGAGTCCTTGCTGGTAAGGCCTAATAAAAATACTTGTTTGTTTTCAGGAACATGCTCAAAAAAAGTTGGGACGGTAGGAAGAGAAAAAGAAGAAAAAATACAAAACAAAATTATTCTGGAAAAAACAAAATATTAAGTTTTAAAATGTAGTATCAAAAAAGTATATCAGGCTTGTACCTGCTTATGAGGAGAAGGAGTTTGTTTGTTTATTTATTTGTTTTAATTTGGTTTTACTTCCTTGTTATTGCCGTTCAAGTTTTCATACTCGCAAAGTACGCTAAATTAAATGTGCAAATGTTAAGGCCAAAAAACATTTCAGTTTGCCCGATTCAATTCAACCAAAAAACCAGCGAGTGACAAAAAATGCTCAAAAGTCCATCAAAGACGTCTAAAGTCATGTATACTTTACACTCACATGAGGTACGCAGGAGATGTTGCTGGCTCATATGGAGGTTCGATTGTGGCAAATGTGTTTCTAAAAAAGATAGATATAGGAACCGGTTTACACACGATGGCCGTGCGTGGATCAATAAATAGACTCAAATCACGGAAATATTGGTACATTTTTCTTGATGTGTTTTGGTTTTTGTTTCAATTTTGTTTAACATATGTTATGTTTTTCTCTAGTATGCTTAGACTGGTAGCTTACGGAACAGTGGGTATAAAAATCGTGTGAAATCTACATTTTGCGCTCTATAGATTTGGCAGCGACAAAATCGTGCACAATCTTAAGATTGTGCTTTGGAGGTATGGCAGCTCAAGGTGCTGATTCAGGAAAATTTCGCGCAATTTGTAGATTGTGCAAATCTGTAGAATGTGCTCTACATGCATTGAATTGTGGGTATTTTTCGCTCGGTCGTCCATAGGAACCGGTTTACACACGATGGCCGTGCGTGGATCAATAAATAGACTCAAATCACAGAAATATTGGTACATTTTTCTTGATGTGTTTTGGTTTTTGTTTCAATTTTGTTTAAAATATATTATGTTTTTCTCTAGTATGCTTAGACTAGTAGCTTACGGAACGGTGGGTATAAAAATCGTGTGAAATCTACATTTTGCGCTGTATAGATTTGGCAGCGACAAAATCGTGCACAATCTTAAGATTGTGCTTTGGAGGTATGGCAGCTCAAGGTGCTGATTCAGGAAAATTTCGCGCAATTTGTAGATTGTGCAAATCTGTAGAATGTGCTCAACACGCGTTGAATTGTGGGTATTTTTCGCTCGGTCATCCACAGGAACCGGTTTACACACGATGGCCGTGCGTGGATCAATAAATAGACTCAAATCACAGAAATATTGGTACATTTTTCTTGATGTGTTTTGGTTTTTGTTTCAATTTTGTTTAAAAAATGTTATGTTTTTCTCTAGTATGCTTAGACTGGTAGCTTACGGAACGGTGGGTGTAAAAATCGTGTGAAATCTACATTTTGCGCTCTGTAGATTTGGCAGAGACAAAATCGTGCACAATCTTAAGATTGTGCTTTGGAGGTATGGCAGCTCAAGGTGCTGATTCAGGAAAATTTCGCGCAATTTGTAGATTGTGCAAATCTGTAGAATGTGCTCAACACGCATTGAATTGTGGGTATTTTTCGCTCGGTCGTCCATAGGAACCGGTTTACACACGATGGCCGCGAGTGGATCAATACATAGACTCAAATCACAGAAATATTGGAACATTTTTCTTGATGTGTTTTGGCTTTTGTTTCAATTTTGTTTAAAACATGTTATGTTTTTTCTCTAGTATGCTTAGACTGGTAGCTTACGGAACGGTAGGTAGAAAATTAATTTCATTTTCATAAATGTTGATAAAATGTTTGCAATCGGTTTACCGGAAACAAACAATTATTTTTATAGGCCTATGGATCGTGATTCGTAGTGTGGCCCATATTAATCAAAACGTTGTTCAAATGAGTACGGAACCAGGCCACTTGGTTGAAGATACATAATCACGTTAGCGCTAACTCCGAATAGTGTAAGTATAGTGGTGCTTCATTCACTGACATTTCGCACCTCGGCAAGTAAGACTGTGTATAAAAAATGCGATCAGTTTAAAAAGGTGTTTGTTAATTTATTCAATAAATGAAATAAGTTAAACAGGCCAAAGCTTTCTTTAAAATTACATATTGCTGTTTAAGCCAGCCAGGAAAGATGCCAAAGAGCAAGTGCAAGCTCCGAATGATTTTCCTCCCTCCCCACTGGAATTTTTTCCCCACCCGCTGGACAGGAAACAACTTTTTTAAAGGATGGCCTTAGGCCTGACATTCAGAGTGGAAACATTTATTGGATATTTAAAATAAGCTTGGGCGATACCACGATATAATCGAATATTGCGATACTAGTTCTGAAACGATTATGATATCAGGTAGATTTTTTTTATATCATGATATCGGTAAATCGCGATATCGTCTAAGTATCGCGATGCATTACCGAGACGATCTTGCAACAAAAAATCTCCTAGTGGAGACGATCTTGCAACAACAAAGAGCTGCAAGTCACAGACCGCAACCGCAAAATTCCCCAACCGATCTGACCCGACCGGATTTCTTCAAAAAAAACCAACATCAAAGCCTTATTAGCGATCAGGCGGTCTCACACAGACTACCGAAAAACTATGACATCGCGCTTCCGGGTGTTATCACGTGTTGTATCAATCTCGTCCCCATGATTTACTTTATTTACAACATGTTTACAATAGTACCTCGTACTGCTTGACACACCTTGGGGACGAGGTTGGTGATCTAATTAGTTATGCACACATATAGATCAGTCTGTCATGTGCAGTAGTTATCACATTAAATACGTGTAAGTAATAGGCTCAGGTTTTCACCCCATAGGTTTAGAGTAAAACCCGAAGAATAGCTCATTGGAGAAAAGAAGAAATGAAAAGGCAGATTCTCTACAACTGAAACTTGCACAGTGAGTTTCGTGTAGAAGATTGACGTCATCAAAAATTTATCGCGATATTATCGAATATCGCGATATATTCTTGACGATACATCGTGGATGAAAAAAAGCGATATCGCCCAAGCTTAATTTAAAACACTAACATTACATGACCACAAAACCATAGGCTCATGTTAGAAACTACAAGAGCCTGTGTCCCTTGAGTTAAAACTGTATTTGGCTGGGAATGTTTAATAGTTGACACAGACCCATCCTTCTGTTCTATTGTTCACAAGTTAAGAGGTTCCATATGAACTGAATGACACTTGATATTACAAGAGTTACAATCAACAGAGAAACACTTCAGACACAAAAGGGCTTCATCTGTTCAGAATGTCACGGAATTGATAGGTAGAGTCAGCATTGATCAATCGTCAGGGTTTTATTTGAACTACATTGAAGGGTCGGCAAACAGACACTTCACCGCTTTGGTCATACATCATATTAGTTTGACAGGGTACATCCAATTTAACATGCGATATGTCCCTGCCTGATCTTTGATTTTGAAGAGATTTTTGAAACAATATTGTGATTACTTACAACATGTTTCTTCCTCAACAAGCCTATTTTCAGAAAGTATATGGCTCTGGGGGTTTTTTACCGGATGTCAACCAAGAGGGTAAAAATGAAAATATGTCAACACACTTTAAGCACACTTTTTTAACATCAAAGTTATTTATATTTACGAGAAATGCAAAAGTCTGAGCTTAAAACAATCTCTAAACTTGTGAAACATCCATGAACATAACATTTCTCTATTTTACTACAAACTGTTACATATTTCAAAAGTGTGACAATCAACTCATGTTTTACCAACCAGTCCAGCAATGAATGTTTATGTGAAGAGCATGGATTAGAGATTATTTGTGCCGATTAGCGAGTTTCTATCATGAAAAATAACATTTTTACATTGCTTGAAAGTAACTAATAGTTCAAAATTCTGGGTTTTGCCAATACAAGTTTTTGTCTGGTATACCTACCAGAAATGGGCTTTCTTGGGTCAAACTTATAGCTTGAAAGATTGGATGATATAGAATAGTTACATGGGGAAAAAAGTTGAAAAAGTACATTGGCGTATAATTTTTATATTGAACCCTTGCTGTGGTAACCATTGTGACAAATTATTGCAGAGATGCCAACATTTAATTCCCAAAAAGAGTAGCACCGCCGAGCACTTAAGTTCAAGTCAGGCATACAACTCACCGAGCCGTAAAAAGAGGAAAATTACGACATTTACGATGTAAACTAATATTTTCAGCGAAAATCGCTTATTGCAAAGCGGACTTGCTTTAGAGGCCAAACTATTATAACTTTATTCAGGCTTGATTTAAAAGTATATATATACATAATAACCCGCTCTCTCCGCAGATTCCTCTTGCCTATTTTTAATTTCTTACATATTATCCTTCACATTGATTCTGTACCTACTGTTTCACAGAATCACTTTGTTGTTTACTGAACTCTCTCCACTAGTAATGTTACCCTGCAACCTATTGCTTCCCACATTATACCTAGAATGCAGCTACCATCTTTATGGTCCAGTAATCCACCTTTTCACACTGACCATCCTTTGTGCTCACTACCTTTCTCTGATTGGTCGTTGGCCACCATATTGTCTGTAAATTAATCACTTTGATTGGCTATAGTTTTCCCGCTTTTTTCTGGATACCTTCCCTTAATCCTTTGCTCCTCTTTTTGCTATAAATGGATATGTTTGTGTCTGTGTTTGTTTATGCCTCTGACGAAGGTCTGGTTTGGATCGAAAGCTAAGGCCATCTCCCCTACAAATTTTATATATACAAATTTTTTACATAGGGCTAGATAGCTCAGTTGGTAGAGCGCCGGCACGTTAAACCGGAGGTCGTTGGTTCAAATCCCACTCTAGTCAATTTTTCTTTGTTCAACCCAAAATCATTTAATATTTACCCAGTCAGTTTCCCTTGTGGTCCATTACTTGATATATGATATATAAAAAAAAGTCGCATCCCCTTAAGGTGATCCCCGGCTGCCGCTTCCCAGGTTGTATCGTATGGGTGTGATCCCTGGCTACACGGCAGTTTGCGGTTGAATGGCTTTCTGACTGGCACCCCCCGAACAAAGATATTGACAAAATAGGGAGACCGCCAACATAGGGCTAGATAGCTCAGTTGGTAGAGCGCCGGCACGTTAAACCGGAGGTCGTTGGTTCAAATCCCACTCTAGTCAATTTTTCTTTGTTCAACCCAAAATCATTACAAATTTTATATTAAATTTGTAGGGGAGATGGCCTTAGCCTTCGATCCAAACTGGACCTTCGTCAGAGGCATATAGCTTTTTTGGGGGGTTTTAAACGCAAGTTGAGGCTTTTTTTTTTTTTACCGGAAATCCGGGTAAATCAGGAAAAGTGGCATCTCTGGTATATACTTCCAAATGCTGTATTAGTGACGTCATCAGTTGTTGAAATACAATAAATCAAAGTGTATTATTTCAAGAAGTACAAAAGCTATTTGAACAATCTATACATCATCGGAAAGATCCTAAAAAATGTAGCAAATGCTACACAAAGTGTGGCCCCATTTGACCTTGACTTCAAATCGAAAGTTGAAAATTACCATATTTTTTCAAAAATTCATATCTCAAGAGCTACTTATACTTTAGTCACAATTGTTATATCAGGTTGTAGGTCCTTAAGTTAAGCCTACTCAAACCTTTCCACAGAGATTTTACCAATTGACCTTAATTTCTGGTCGAAATCGGACGTGAAAGGTCACGTATTTATTGGCCCGCATTTAAACCACATGAAAAGAACCACTGAAAACACGCACATTAACCTTAACTAATCCAGCAGCTTGTGGCTGGCTGTTTCACTAGAACTCCAAAAAGACTGTGTCAACGTGTACTAAAATTAAGGCAAATACTGTACCCGTTTTACCAAATACATGTATGTTATTTTACCATGAGTTTAAAAAGCCAAGCTGAATTTTCTTACTGTCATAGCCTAGATACACTGTCGTCAGATAAAACATTGTCAAGTCCTTGAGTACTGTGTCACATCTATAACAAAATGTTTGCATTTTCAAAAATTGACCCATATTTCCACCCCAGCCAAACACCCAGTGAAGCTGTGATTGGTCTAAAGTTCCTTGCTTAGGGGCACTAGACATTACCCACATGTACATCATGTGGGCACAAGGGGGGTTTCAAAATTAAAAGTCCTTTACATGTAGGCCTAAATGTATGTCAGTACAATTGTAGGTTTTGGGGGAGCTGTAACTCAAAAGGTGAGTCTTGTATACCAATTTCAACAAGAGATTCTGATAATATTTGTCCCGATCATCATAATTATCAAGTATCAGGGGTATACCTTATCTTGATTTTGAGATATAGGCCTCTAATTGCCAAATACACTTGTACTCACCGATGCAACATAAAGGATGAAAAAAGGGGCAGGGCTAAATTGTTTAAAGGGTCGAATCTTAAACTTTAAGGGTGTGTACAACATGTAAGAGTGAAAATAAAAATGTTCACAGATTTGCACATAACTTACACGGTATAAAGATGGTCGTGGTGGAAAACATCCCGTGAAATATTTTTGCTAGGGATGCTACAGTTTATGAAAAATTAGTAAAACAATTAGTTTTGATATAGGATTTGAGGCATTGCATGGTGGGGTATCAATGTATATTTGGCTTGCGGTAACACCATGTGTATATCTACTTTGCTATGTAGATTTTTGTTCTTTGAGAACTTGTCTTGCTATGTATTCTCCTGCCACGGAGTAGATTTTCGGAATTCGGAAGACTACCAAATTCTGAAAAGAACTGTCCTGCTTCTTAACTACTACCTGGGCGGAAGGGGAAATCGGTCGGGACTACTACTTTCGCTTAGTGGATCGGGGGGACTTCTCGTTATTAACTTCACTGCCGCGGAGTTGGTTCTTAATTGGTCTCAATATTAGGACTAGCTTGCTCTAGTCACCATCAGGAGACTGAAGAGTGTGCATGTTGGTCTATTTTGATCTCGCAAGTTTGAAAACAGTGAAAACATAATAGAATTGTTTTTTCCCTGTTTTCTTGTGACTCCAATGACTGATTGGGCTAAAACTTTCACAGGTTTGTTATTTCATAGTTATGTTAGGTCACATAGAGTGTGGATACTATTCTTTGACAATTACCAATGTTGTCCTTGTGCTTTAAAAACGACAAGGATTTGGCAGAAAAAATGAGTGTGTGTTCATGACACGTTGGAGGACTCTATACTCTATAAACAAAATAAACAACTGAGTCGGCCAAAGTCAACCCATAGGTGAGTTGGCGCGGAATGACCCAAAATCAATCATGGTTGAACATTTTCTGAAAATTAATTGGGAGAATGCCATGTCAAAGCAACATAAACTGCATGTTCCATCAATTCGTCAGCAATTTCACGAAGGGCCAAAAACCTTAAAAATCGATAAAAAACTAATTTTGATTTTTTGGGTGGATTTGACTAAGGTGATCGGGATCTAACTATTTACGAAGTTATAGTTCTCAAAATTGTCTTGTTTCTTAATTACGCTAAGTTGATAAATGACAAAAACCTCAAGAACCTGGAATTTTGTTTTCACGAAGAGCCAAAAACCTTTTTGTAAATTTTTTGTATGCCTTACCACGTTGATTGTACAGATGGCACAGTGCCAATCATGAGCGCGCCGGCTTTTGCGTTTTCACGAAGCGCCAAAAACTTAAAAGGACAAAAAATAAGCACCACCTGATATTGTGTTTTCACGAAGTGCATAAAAGTGTATTGCTCTACCGCGTGGAATTATCCCTTGGCACGGTGCCAAAAGTGGGTGCTCCGGCTTTTGCATTTTCACGAACAGCCAAAAAGTTTATACACGACGCGCTGCATGCAGACCATGTTTTGTAACGTTTTCACGAAGAGAACATTTTGTTAATTAAATAATTACTCAGTAATTAAAAACGTTAGGGACAAAATTGAAACAGATTTGTATGATTTAGGATCTCTTCTTCCCTGACATGTAACAAATTCCAAGATTAAATTTCGAATAGTCTACCAACTAGGAGTTTCAAAATTAGCTAAACTTAAAACGCGGTTTTCTCGAAACAGACATATTTGGCCTCAGGGGACTTTTTGGCCCTTCGTGAAATTGCTGACGAATTGTATCCAAACAGTTTCTTTACACAATAATGACATTTAGTCATTGTTTTGCAATAAACTCTTTTATAAATATTTAGTTGTACTCAGCATGTATCACAGCCTCTAAAACATTATTAAAGGAATTGATTAATTTGCAGCACACAAGACTGAGTTTAAAGTAATTTCCTAACTCACATACCACTTTTGAATTTCTGAATTCTAAAAGGATAAAACATCATTGGTTTTTGGGGGAGCAAATTCATTCCCATCCTTGTTTTTTTCCCTCTATTTGCTGTAAACAATAATTATTGTTGTCAAAATTGTTCTAGTGTTTGAGATTTGCACAACAAAACATATTCAAATTCTCCATCTCAGTTTTGAGTCTATGAGTTACAGATCCCAACACATAACCAACAGAAATCCTGTACTTTGTCTTCGAAGAAAATAGTAACAGTACAACAATAATCCAATTGGTAACAAAGAAATTAAAATTACATTAATAAAACTAATTAAGTGTAAAGCAGTTACCAATAATTATAACACAAAATGCTTATCGCTGATGTGTATAAGAAAACAAAACAATTGTAATGCGATGGTTAAGATTTGATAAGGTGTTTTTGAAGGACTTCTTGGGGAAGTAGGGAAATTTGATGAGTGAGTCCTTCCATATACTTCCAAGTAATGACAAGACAAACCTTGCATATTGCTCATCTTCTAGGATACCAAAGTACAATATATGACAGACCACCAGGCAGGCTACTGAATTTAAGATATAATGTGATTTCACCACTTCCCGTTGGATGTCGTGTATATCTGCCAAATTTTCTAAACTGGATTACTGCGGATGTTTTTTGTCACCCAAAACAACTTCGGAGTGCCCTCAATTTGTTGCAGTCAGTTGAACAGCTGGTGTGTTTATCCACCCGGACATTCCATTGTGTAGCCTGCACAGGCTGCACCTACTGCTTCATTTCATCCACACAAAGAAGGAAATCAGGTACTGGAAATCATGCTCCTAATCTCCCTCTTTCCAGGGGTTATTGTGTAGTCCCCAATTCGAGACATTTGTCTTTGTGTTACACAAACGTGGCCCACAAGAATGGACAGGCTGCCAAGATTGTTTTTAATTGTGTTCAGCTCAATGGAAGGTAATGTCCAAGCATTCGGAGATTCCAGCATAGGGAAGCGATGAAATAGTGACATCATCTGGGAAGAATTGATTTAAACTTTCTGCACATTGATAGCCTTTGCATGTGCGGTTGTAAAGTAAAGTCCTGATCCAGATAGTAATGGATAATAATACAATATTGCTTACCTCTCCGATCACCATATCTACACTCTAGATCACTGTCATCATTGCAAACACATGGATATCTGATGAAGAGAAAAAAATGAATGCCATTTATCCAACTACATTCACATTTCTACATATATTATGTTTGTTGAGTAGTAAACAAGGGCAAATTGGTGTGTGCGTACGGTGTGAGATACCCCCATCATAGGCTAACTACTTACACACTGCATATACTCCACTATGATGCATTGCAAATGTACCAGCCAGTAGATATTGACTTAAAGTACAATGTACTTTCAATTATAACTTAAAGTTAATCTTTTCTGTAAAGAATTAATTTCTTTGTGTAAAACCACTGAAAGGAATACTGAATTGATTGAGTCACTGACATGAATGCAGGAAAATTTGAAGATAAGCTGTAACTATTATGATCATACTGGACAGAGTACATTGGTGGTCAATCCATAGCCAAACAGATCAACCTATGGGCATTATAGGAACAATCTATTCAACGCCTCCGTGTAAATTCCTACTTGTATTTACATTTATTTTTGTGAAGTGCTTTCAATGCCTTTCTAGGTGGACTTTGTTGCTATAATGTACATGTACATAGTCAAAACAGTAGGCCTACAGTGAAGTCATGACTTTAACTTATATAGTTAATTAACAGGATTTGGAAGTAATGAAATGTATCGTAATGTAAGAGACTGTTGCTTTTACAGTAATTTCAAATTGCCACAATTACCATAAGTTGAAAACAATGTACGTACATGGAACGCTGTGTTCCCAACAAATGTTCAAGTGTACGATGTGTGTATTGCAAACAAGAGGATTGGAAAGAATTCACTCTTTCACAAAAAACCCACATCTGGCCCATTCTGTTACGAGAGTTACGGTTTCGACAAGTTACAAAATTTCTGTTTTAAGGTACATGCCAACGTGAACCTTCTTTTAATTTATAACAAGAAAAATTGATGCCGACACATTTATGACATTTTTATTAGATATCTTCGTGAGTGTTACGTGTGTTTCTCAGGCAAATGGGGGAAAAAAACAGAAAACAAGATTAATTTTGAAAATTCTGTGAATTGCAAAGAGCATTTGAACATAAAAATATTTCTTCATGTAAAAGGATGTGTCCTTGACCAAAAATTTGCAGAAATATGTGTTATCAGTTTGGACTGCAGTGTGAAAAAAAGGATTATAAAATGTGTGTTACATTTCTGTTACACGTTACATTGTCTGAAATGCCCTCAATAAACTGGTACTTATGATTGAACAAAAGCTCTTTCTTACATCTCCTGGGCTGTATTTCAAGTGTTGATGCATTCTTATTTGTCTCCTCTTCTTCCCATTGAACCTTGTCATTAAGATTTCGCAAAAAGTAAAGGTTGTACAGACTTGAAATTTGGCATACACTTGAAGCTCAACATGAAGACGGTGTTGAATTACGAGGTTTTAAAGTAAAAAAATGACCATTTGCTAATCACTGTATTTCATTGAATTTTAAAGCTATGAAGTTCATAATTTGGTATCCGATACAGCAAGACTGGGGCAACATTTGAAAAGTTAAAGCCAAAATTGTATGACCTTTACTTCCGGCTGTACTGGAAGGTCATTGTTTGCCTTTGTTTTGTTTCTTAAAAAAACAAACATTTTACGGGCCAAAATCCAAACTTCTGTATAGTGGATCAACTTCAAATCTACACCATCATAAGACCATGGTAAGACATAATGTATATTTCAATTACATCATCATGACTTCGTCAAGCATCCTGTGACGTCGCCTAAACGGTACACTTTTCAGGGATTTATATTTACAAGAAAAAATGCGCTTTAACCCTTTTAATACCATAGGCAACTTAAAGGGTTTGGGTACTGTTTGTACGACACAAAACACAATGTCCGCAGATTTACATTAAACTTACACGGTTTGAAGATAAAGATGGTAAAAAGCTTCCCTTAAAATATTACTAGCTGAGGTGCTGTATTTTTTGCGAAATGAGTAAAACAATGTCAAGAAAATAATTTTCATCTCAGGAGAAAATTATTTTAGCATGTATTTACCAGTACTGGTATTTACGCGACTCACCTGAAAACATCGCTCTGTGATCTTCACTTTTTTTCTCAAAAACTTGACGACTAATGAAGCTGAAACTTCTACAGGTAAATTATATTACATACATCTTCATTCACAGTGAGTAGGGATTCAGGTCATGGCCAAAAAATTGATCTACAAAAGGTACCCAAACCCTTTAAGTCGACTGCACTCATACCCCCTCTTCCTTATGACCCTGTCACACCTTGATGTTTTAGTCAGCCTATTCTGACGTATCAAAATTTCTCTAAAACGCTGGCATACGCTGAACTATCAATGTTGGGTTTTTTAAATTTTGGGCGTATATATAGGGTATTCTATAACTTATACAAAACTTACCCATTACTTATTCGACGTACGCCAGCATATTCACCAAATTTTTCATACGACGGCATACGCTGGCTAAAACATCAAGGTGTGACAGGGCAATTACCATTGGCGACTTTAGTCAACCAAGCTTACACAAAAAAAAGCACTCAAACCTGAGCACAAAGGCCAATTGTAATAAAGCTGTTGTTTTGTCCATGTTCACCCTCCATACCCAAGCTTACCATCATTGGAAAGAGAAAGATCGGATCTTTCCAATGATAGTTAAACAAAATAAGGTTGCTATTATGCAATCTCCTCATATTGGAGTTGAATGATCCGAAATGCCAAACAACTACAGAGCGCCATATGGTTGTGTACAAAAAAGTGCTTGATATTACAGACCACACTGAGGAGATAAAGACAAAGAACTTTGACATTTATTGACCGATCTCAATGATTTTTTGATTAAATGAAAGGGAATTCAATAGGTAAGAGGTATTACTTATTTTGCTGTAAAACAATATCTTCAAGGAGATAATGGAGTCTGTAAAAATGGCCTTGGAACGAAAGCTTTCTGTTGTGTAAAAATGTGCGCTTACACTTGAGTGATCAAACATTGCGGTCACCAGCGGTTGTTTATGTCCAAACAATTCGGTAAATTCGGTTAAAGCTGAAACTTTGCATGTATTCCTTGCACCATTTGAAAGCTCTTGAAGTGTTACGCCATGGTAAACAAATTCTAAGCGATTTGACCTTTACTTCCGGTCGAAACCGGCAGTTCAACTGTCATATTGCGTTTATGTGTACTGGGGTATTTTTGTGCGTATTCTTCCTTCCCCCTGAACCTTGTCATCAAGATTGCACAAAAAACTAAAGGTCGTACAGACTTGAAACTCATCATGTATAGACCTTAAAGGCATCGTACACGTTTTGTAATTGTCAAAGACCAGTGTTCTCACTTGGTATATCCCAACATATGCAAAAAATAACAAGCCTGTGAAAATTTGGGCTCAATTGGTCATCGAAGTTGCAAGAAAATGTTGAAAGAAAAAACACCCTTGTAGTACAGATTTGTGTGCTTTCAGATAGGAATAAAAACTTCTTGCAAGAAGTTTTTATTATTTAGTGAGAAATATCTCTTTCTCGGAAACTACGTAACTTCAGAGGGAGTCGTTTCTCACAATGTTTTATACTATCAACAGCTCTCTGTTGCTCGTTACCAAGTCAGTTTTTATGCTAATATATATTTTGAGTAATTACCAAACGTGTACATGCCTTTAATGTATAGATGAAACTGCAACTTTTTGGGGATGATAACGTCATCGATGCATCATAACTTTAAAATTTAAAAATAACACGAATAACATCGATGACGTCACAACATTAAATCAACATTTAATATTTAAACAATTCATATCTGGAGAACCCTAATTGCTACATACAATGTATTTACACCATATGAAAGCTCATGACATACTGTACAAATCATACAAACAGTGTGACCCAGTATGACCTTTTCTTCCTGTCAATACTGGAAGTTGAGGTGAAAACAATATGATCTGGAATTGTGCATGGTCTCTTTGTACGAGAGTCTGACCCCTGGGCCTTTCAATTAAAAGAGTAATGACGTCATTATTTCTAAGAGCGCCCTCTTGTGACAAGTTTTTAAAAAGGAACAATTGATTGCTGAAAACCTGATTTGCATATTTCAAATAAAATTAAAACATAACACAAACTTTGAAAATCTCAATGACCGGATGAGAAATAAGCTATGACGACGTCATGATGACGTCATCCGTTTTCAAATTAGGCTCGACCAAAGTTTCTTGTTTCAATAATGCAAATTATTGAAATCGCACTTAACTTTACATATTTTATCAATATTTCCTACAAAGACAAGTTTAGCAATTTTTCTCTTTACTTTTCTTCATATTATTCTTTTGTTTGTATGTTTTTCCCCCCTTTTCTTTTCATGCGGGGCTATTGCTCAAAGAATGCGCTGTGGTGAAGATCAGTGCAAAATTTTGATTGTGTCAACTTTCAAAACAAATTTTATTCACGGGTACAAGTGTATTATCATGGGGGTTTATTGTTTTGGCCCTGCTGCCCCTTCACTTGGCCTTTTAACAAACAAAATTGATGACCTAATCACATCTCCCACTGCCCTTTTCATGACTAATTACATATAAAGTAATTTACTATTTTTGACACTACATTATATCAACTCTCACCTGACAACTTAAAGACAAAGGACACCTTTGGTAATTGTCAAAGACCAGTCTTCTCACTTGGTGTATCTCAACATGTGCACAAAATAACAAACCTGTGAAAATTTGAACTCAATTGGTCATCGAAGTTGCGAGATAATAATGCAAGAAAAAACGCCCTTGTTACACGAAGTTGTGTGCTTTCAGATGCTTGATTTCGAGACCTCCTCGAAATGAATTCAATAATTTTACTGAGAAATTACTTTTTTCTCAAAAATGACGTTACTTCAGAGGGAGCCATTTCTCACAATGTTTTATACTATCAACAGCGCTCCATTGATCGTTACCAAGTAAGTTTTTATGCTAACAATTATTTCGAGTAATTACCAATAGTGTACAGTGCCTTTAACTTTGAATGAACTTCAAATTTGATAGTTAGGACTTAATGATGTATGAAATGTTGCTACTAAAAACATCATTATTACATGAAGTCATTAAAATAAGATACATTCAAAACATCATTTGCAATTTCGGAAATGTATATATCATAAGAACTACATTACATAAAATAACAACATTGATATTTTCTTGATCACGAAAAGCTTCACAAATATAAACAACCATGGAACCAATTTAACCTTCATTCCTGGCTGCCTGGTCCAAACCGTAAGTTGAAGTGAACAATAATTCTGGAGCCAATGCACTACGTGTTATAGTGGTTGTATTATGGCCAAATTAAATTCCGACGCAAAATTTACGAACACCTGTGTGTTTGTTATTTATTACACACACTGTACTGCATCTAGTTGTTTATTATTTACTATAATAATGAACACCTGCCTGTAGTATCACAATAAATAATTACATTTTAACAAAAGGGGTTTTAATAACTGTAATATCACAACACTTTGGGATCAATAAAAACATTCAACCTTGTCAAAGTCAAAGTCTTTTGGGGGTTTTTTTCTGTTTGGAACCAACTTTGGAGCCTTGCCAATTTTTTTTAAATGAGTAATGGCTCTTAACTGCATGTGCCTACAGGTTGTGTATTAATATCAAGCTTTTCTAATTGTCATTTATGAGTATTAGGGGGGTCGGAAAATGGAAATTAGTTTTTATCGGCAGACTAAATTAGTTTTTTGAGCAGCCTGTAGACGCCAGATTTGAGTTAAGTGGTTAAAAGTCACCCCAGATACAAATTTGCAGCTTTGTATCTTATTTTAAAACACATTCATAAATACGCAGGACAGTTGATTGTTACAACATGCGTGTCGCGCAAGCTTATGCGTGGCGCAAACGATACATACCGGTACTCAATGTAAAATCTATTATTAAATGCAGGTTTGCACAACTGTTAAATGTCGCTCGCAATTTTACCCTTTGCAAAAGCCTGTGGACGTGAAGAATTGAAAATTACAGAAAAATATACATATTTTCCAACATTAATACGCTTTTTAATAAAAAGGGCATTTATGAATTGGAATAAAGAGTAGTGACTCGGTCTTGAACATTCATTTAAAACCTTGCACTGCAGGGTCATGGCCTTGTGATAAAGAACCTCGCCTTCAAGACCTTGTCCCACTCTTTTATTCCCTCATTACAAAACCTAAAATATTCAATGACGCAAATCACAGGCACTAGAAGGGGGGGTACAACCCCGACTTTGACGAGCCATCATTCCAAAACTACTTGGAATTACATGCACATGTGTATATCCATGATATCTCCTTTTCAAGGAGCTAGAAAAGATGGTACATGTAGCACTGGTCGAAAGATCAGAAAAACAACTGGAAGATCACTCAGAAAAACTGAACACTGACCGCTCTCAACACCTCCTAGTGAAATTTAACTCTTATCAAGATAAGATTAAAGTCCTCCGGAGCCAGCGACAGGTTCTTGCTGATTTCCCGTTCTTCTGTGTTGAGGATCTCACGCGACAAGATCTACAAGAGAAGCGGCGCTGGTCATCCCAAGTCAACAAGGCCTATCAAGAGGGCAAGCGATACAGATTTGTCGCTGATAAGTGGCGTGACTCCAACGGATCCCTTGCTGAGTTCTGCCGCTAACTTTTGGAAAATAGCTAACATCAATTAATTAGATTGCATCCAATCTAACCAGCCTCATCTTCATCTTGTCATCTTCACAAATCAATTTTGTTGAATGTCTATAATTAATCTAGGTACATGTTATGTAACAGTTAACTAGTAATTCTATTCCTTACATTCCTTTGCTGGTTTGCAATGTTGTCCCTTGTCTGTCCTTGTCTGTCCTTGTCTGTCACTGTTTTGTTGTTGTTGTTGTTGTCTGTATGTTTGTCCTACTTGTGTTGTTTTGTTTGTTTGGTCATGCATGTAACCTCTTCATGGAATGCAGCATTTGCTTTGAGCTTATTATTGATTTTTGGTTATCTCTGAGACTACTCTCAGTAATATTATTTATTTAGGTCAAAGCACATGCTTCATTATAGGGACCCATTACTTACAAGCTGTGCTTTCTTATGGGTTCCTCTACAGTTTCACTCCCTGTTTATAATAATACTGTATTGTATTTGACTGTTATACTTGTGAATACTGTGGAAATTAATGAACTGAACTGAAAATGATGAATATCATAAATAAATTTCAGCCAAATCTGTGAGAACCCGCCCCTATTGGTTGATTTGACATGAAATGACCCCTATACATTGCGCATTATCTTCAAGCTGGCTTGGATCCTCGATTCTGATTGGTCGATCCATAGCAACAAGGAGTGTGATATAAACTTATATCGCACGGCTTATATCACACCCTGCGTCTTGTGTGTTCTAACTCCACGTACTGCGCTTTTATAAGCTATACGCAAAACGTACAGCTTATAGGAAGTTAATGTAAACTCAAAAGTGGCGCGTTTGCTTAAAGATAAATTCGTTGTCACGAGCTCGTGGAATACGGAAAAATATAGGTTGTCTGCATCCCATATCGACGCAGACGCGCTATATTTTTCAGTATTCCACTCGCGCTTGTGTGATAACTTATACTGTATGTCCTCATTTGTAATGATTTTTGTAATTAACAAGACGATCAATCAGTCACTCTTATGTAATCTTACCAGATCATGAAGACAAGATTGGTTTCCAGCCAAAATATCTGATTCATAAAATAACCCCACTGTTCCTAGGATCCTGTGGTCAGTGCAGATTTGAGACATACAATGTTTCTAATCTGGAGATCCTTGTGATAAATGATTAATTACAAAGTTGTCTAAAATGTTATCTGAGCACTATCAAGGAATATCATCAACCATGCACAAGTGCAATACGTCCACAATCAAAAGTTAATAACCAAGTATTGTTCTTTAACCAATTGAGTATTATCTAATTACTTCATTTTATGCAAGTATGAGATCCCAAGTTTTAGGATGTTTTGAAATATAACAAAGTTTACTTGTATACGTAACACTGCTTGTAACACATTTTATCCATTAACGATAAAATGCTTTATACACAGGGCGAACTTGTGTTTCTACCCACACGATATGTATGCTGCCAGTGCATATAAAATTTTACAAGCTTTACTGTGGGGATGTTGTGCATTAATGTTGGAAAGCTAAGGTAATTATGTTTTTGCGGGCAAATTGTTTACATTGCTTTGTTTAACAGTTCTCATTATGCAAAAATGTTGTTTGGGTTTACAGCTAGCCAATAGGGTGTGTTGTGTGACAACATTTAGCCAATGGATGCTATCCTTGCGTTGTTGGGGCTGCTACCCTGAGTGTGGGTTAGGCTGTCCTGATTTAGGGTCACTTTGTCACTGCCTTTTTTAACGTGAATTAGCACTTTTATTTTCTGGACACATAATTTAATTAATTTCAATTCGTTGTTTGGAAAAATTAGTTCACTTCTTCTACAATTTCTTTTGACACACCCCTATGCATCTCAAGGCCCTTGCAATTGGAGAGGTTTTGTTACAAAGTATCGTTTTGCTTTTTCTGCGATTTCTGTGTTATTTCTGGCTCGCCACTGGTGAAGTTAATTGTTACTCTCTACAATTTACTTGGATTTCTTCTCGCCACCGGAGTGCGGTTTTTTGTTCGACTTCACGTTAGAAGAACAACAATTTTTTTCCTTTCCTGGCTTCAACTTTTTCATGCCACATCATTCATCTGCTTAGACGATTGAGGAGCTTATCTGGCATCGGGAGCGACATACCAATTCGTGAACTGGTCGTAATATTATTGTAGTTTTCTTTTTCGACAATCAACTTTCTTCATCGGGTCATTTATTCATTGTGACAACTTAGCTGTGGTAAAACAAGTTCATTTAGCGAACGAAACGGGCTGTGCGCTGCTAAGCAAGGTTTCTGGAATTTACTCAACCACCATTCATCATGGTTCTTCCGCAGAAGAAGAAGCGAAAGAACGCTCCCTCGGCGGCCGATAGTGCAACGGCAAGTGCTACAACAACTACTACTAGTACGAGTGTCACCAGCCCCTTCCTTTAAGTCCCTACACATTTTGTCAAGTGGATGCTACTGAACTGGTTTGTATTTAGGGATTTTATTTCATGGCAACATTTTTGTATCCAGGTTCTACCTTTGTATTATAGATTATTGTGAAAAAAACCGTAATGACTATTAACTTTTTTTAAACTTTTATTTAAAACTTTAATTATTTCAAAGAAAAACAGTTATATTTAATAATTGCAACCTGCAAATACCCACTAAAAATTAAACCTCCACACAAGTTTAAACACGCAAGACAAAAATTAAATATGGTTGTCTTGTTATGTATATTTTTGGCTCTGACATTATATTTCTTGTTTACATTTTATTCTTCTTATTATTATTATTATATATTTCTGGTAATGAAACCAAGGATGCCTCACAAGTGAACTTAATCACTGTAGCTCGCAAGCCTGAGGAAACCTGTCAACAAGGGTGCTTGCAATGTGAACCAGAAACACCGGGGTTAAACCCCTACTCTTCCACAATAAGTGTTCTGGGTTCTTTTACGTGCACTACCAATCCTAGTACACGGGACCTACGGCTTAATGTCCCATCCGAAGGACAAAGCAATTATGGTAAAGTATCTTGCTCAAGGATACAAGTGTCATGACTATTTGTACAACTTGAATTGAATTTGCTATGTTTCTATTAAAAGCAAAATTAGCCCTGGTCAAACATAACTCGTTGCAGAGCTTGTTGATAGGAACTCGTTGAATGATGTCAATAGGACCTAGAAGGCACCAACTAAGGTACATCTTCCAAGAGACTTTGTACACGAAATTCCTTGTGGAACATCCCTCTCTTTAGAACTCCCCTGTGGAGACCTTTTGTTCCTATTGTCTTCGGTCTCCAGTAGGTAGTGGATATTACAACACTAAAACCAAAACAATACACACCAATCTTGTTCATTGGTTTACTAAAAATGAGTGTGCAAAACATATAATTTATAACAAAACATATGTAAAGACCTTACTGTGTTGTGCATAAATGACAATGTAAAGCTTAATTTAATTTGTAATGAATCTATACTACAGATACAATACATGTATATGTTAACTTCCTTGAGAAGAGCTACACATCCCCATCAAAACAATAACATGTAGTCTATATTTATTATATAGTTATTTCTACTATAACAGTGTACTTTGTTGGGATTAAAGTGCAGGGACTGGAGCTTGACTGGTTTTCCTGGAGGTAACAAAGACATGTACAGGTTATTTATAGTTACATTATTATGTAGGTGTGTGAATAATTAATGTCACAAACATATTGTACAATCTATGGAAATTTCAAATACCCTATAAACAGACAGCATTATACAATCATAGCCAACATGTAGGAAAAAAAGTGAAGTATAGTGCTTTTATGCTTTTCCCTATGACAGACAATGTCATTGGCATGACAAGGACAACAACAAAGCAATGACAGAGACCAGATAAATAAATGTGAGATGACTGATAAAACAAACTTGTGTAAGAATCATATGCAAGTATACAAATTATACCAAAAAAAATTCTTCTAGTATAGATTCAACAAATGATGTTAAGTTTGTTGGTAAAGAACTTAAGTGTAAGAGACTTCTTGAGATCCCGATTAAGATTGTTCCAGAATCAAGGTATTAGCCAGCGATGCGTCCGGGCGTCTTTTGGACGCCCTATTTCATTTTTGGACGCCCTGAAAAACTGTCGGACGCCCTTGAAGACGCCCTGTTTAATTGGCCATGTAAATTTTTTGTACACTATACAGTAATATTACATCCGAATACCAGTGTTGTAAGGCTGTGCCGGTACACGGTTAACCGACCGATCATCGGTTTACATTTTTTACGGTTCGGATTTACGTAAAGAAATTCACTCAAAAGTGCCGCGAAACGATGAACACATGTCATAACGATCACGATGTACACAATGCACGATCCCGTGCCACACACAAGCATAATCGTTTCCAATTTGCAGGCTTGTAGTCTTTGGTATCTCGTTACTTTGCGTGCGACAATAAATGCAAGAAACATTGAACGCTAGAGGGCGTTTCAAACAATTCGATAGCGCGAGAGTAAATGCCCTCTATTGGTGAAATGACACGATAGCATACAAAACCAAGTTACAAACGCCTTGATGAAAGACTTGACGTGTCTGCGCATGCTCGGGAAAAGCGGTTATTCCCCCGAAATTGCAATATCATCATCGCTGGTGCGCTCTGAAACCATTATACAGCATTGTCGTCGCTGGTACGCACGCACATTCTGTCGACAGCATGGTCAACGGAGCACAGTTCCGTGGAAATTTTAGCTTGTTTACGAAAAACTACAGAACGTGTAGGCTTCATTGTACAAAAATGACCAATTTAGGATACCCTGGATGAACAAAAAGAGTATTTTACTGTATAATGTAAGATTTTTTCTTCTTGATTTTGTTTTGTTTTGTTGTTTTGGGGGGTTTATTTTGCGGGGTGATTGCGCGAAGTCAAAATGCTTTGTTAAAGACGCATCGTTTTTGGATCACATGTATGCGCGGTTGTGTTAACGATGTTTTTAAACTCGAAAATGTTGTTTATGAAACGGACGGTAACACGTGTAACCGACCGTTTCGGAAACGGTTACACGTTTACGACTACACTATTCTGGCTGGTCGGCACAAACCAGTTCTAAAAATAAAACGACCAGCACTTAACATTGTCGAATGGGGAAAAAAAAATCTGGCGATCCTTTTTTGTATTAATTTATGTTAGACCCAGACACTCTAACCAAGCCCAATGATACTCCTATTTAGATCCAATTACGTCATATCTTAATCATCTGCAGTTTGTTATACATTGTTTTAGTTTGTACTTTGCTTCACTCAAAAACTAAGCCGCCTGCGCTGTGTCTTGGTGGTCTAATGACCTGGTTTTGTGACCCTTAGGAGTGGGTATTGTGTTATATTTAAACATGGAAAGTGTATAAATGACATGCGCTGCCTTAGTTTACGGTTTGTTAATGAATAAGATATTATTTATCAGTATCTTATTCATGCAAATTGTTTCATCGGTTTTAGTTTTTTGGTTTTTTTTAAGGGTAACTGAACTTATTCAATAAAGATAGTATTGTTTTAATTAATAACCCCCCCCCAAAAAAAAATAAATAAATAAATAAATAAAAAATAAATAAATAAAAAATTAAATTCCTACCTACTACCCTATTTTTTTCTGGCATGTTACGCCAAAATAACAGTTTGTGTAGTGTCTAGAACCCTTAAAATATGTACATATTTTCCGAAAGGGTTGCACCCCCTGGACTCCCGCTAATCGCTGCTAAAAATTTGGACACCCTGTTTTTCAAACCAGTCAAATTTGGACACCCTATTTTCAAATCCTGGCTAAAAGCTTGACCAGAATATAATACCCTGAGACACAATGCTGTTTTTTGAAAATGATGTTCGGTTGAAATAAGTGTAAAAATTACTTTCGATGCAGCTCAATTTTTATTACTTTAAGTCTATTGGGGAACACCCCTGATGAGGTAAGCGATTTATTGAACAGAATCGAAAGTGGCTTTGCTATTGCATTCCTAGATTCCTTTATGACAGAAGAACATAAATTGGCGCAATCTGGAGCTTTTCTAGAGGGGAGTTTAGAGAGTGACAATTTCTGCTTCAGTGATTGGGTCAAAAAATAAAGAATGTTGACAACTGTCACAAAGAAAGGTCTCAATAGACATGTTGGAAGGTCTTGGATCGGATTGCAATAATCCGGCGGTCTAAGACCAGTCAGTTAGACGGTCTCAGCTTAGTCAGTCGTTAAGCCTGTTGCAATAAGCCGGTCTTAGATAAGTCAGTGAGCAGTAGTGAAATACATGTACGAACAAGCATTCCTAAGCTTGGTTAGTTACGATGGCCGCCATTATCCATAGCACACTGAGACAGTGACAATGGCTTTGAAATGTAAACAAAGATCAAACACTGGGCGACAATGGAGGGGAAACAAAAAGCCTGGAACAAAATTACAGACCGAGTAAACGCTATCAATAAACGGTCGTCATAGGGCTCTTTGCATGAAATCATCAACAACTAACAGATGTAGCGCCATGTTTAAAAACAAAACAAAGACCGATCATAGCCAGCTCAGCACAGGCTTAAGATTTAAGACTGGCTTAAAATATAGACTGTGGTATTGCAATCAGTCTATAAATAAAGACTGTCTAAGCAGGTCTCAAGTTAGCCAGCTATAGCACATAGACCAGTTTAAGACCACTTGGTGCAATCCAACCCTGTTGCTATGTTATTGTCTATTGATAAAGTAGTCATTAAAATTATCAGCAATGTCGATACCATTATCAGTGTACACCATTCATGTAAAATACAATGGATTAGTTTTGTTTTCGATCTACACAATAATGAATTAAAAAGCTTCCAAGTACCTTTGGGATTATGTTTCTCCCTGTTGAACTGATTGCCAAAATAAGACTTTTTAGCTGCTGTGATCACAGATGTAAGGATATTTTTATACTGATTAAAAGAAGATCCAGTCTGGGAGCTGTACGATTTTTGAGGTATTTCTTACGAAATAATGTTCTCGCCTAATTGAGTTATAAATACTTTCATTTAACCAAGGAGACCAGTGGCATTTAACTAAGGGCCGTGCCCACCCCCCCCCCCCAGTGTTCTCCAACCTATAGAAAAGATGGTAATTAGAAATGATATGATATTTCAAAGTAAATAATGGAACAAAACCAAGCTAAATGATTAATTATATTGTTATAAGTCATGTTTCTTCCCTACCCAGAAAGAAAGTTGATATTTCATAGCTGCTTAATTCTACGCTTGGGAATATTATGCATTAGAGACATTGTAACGCAAGTTACCGAAACACCTACTTTTTTCTCTAATAATTTTTCTGATAAAGTGATCAGATTCTGGGTTAGCTGGGTGGCATGCAATGCAGGCCTGGATAACATCATTGTTCTGAACAAAACGCCCGTGCATTTCTGACATTATCTTGTCGATGATTTGACACACTACGTCAGTAGATTGGTAGAGAATTCTGTCCAGCACCAATTTAAAAAAATTATAACTCATGAACCACACAATGGAATTTTACAATCTATACAATATCATCAAGGCCTTTAGAAACTCAACAAACACTACAAAGGGTGTAACCCCCCCCATTTGACTGTGACTTTCGGTTCAAAAAACGGAAATGGAAAATTTAAAAAAATTCATTCTAAAAAAAAAAGCAAATATATCTATTTAATATCTATATTTAAGTTCATAGAAAATAAAAAAATAAAAAATAAAATACTTATCGACCATTCATTATTTTTAGGAGCATCACAACTCCCAACTTAAACATTATCCCACATGTCCACAATAACGGATGGTGTCGAGACAGCGTCTTGAAATTGATGAAATTGACAAGTCCCCGTGTTTCACCATGGTTTCATCAATACTGCCCCAAAGTTAAAAAATAAAATTAACGTTTGTTATTGAAATTAATTGCAATCAAAATGTATTTGCGTATGGCTTATTCCCTGCAACATGTGAAATCAGAGTTTTCCAACAATGGGAGCACTATTTGCAAGGCAAACAAAGATCGGACCATCATGGTGTGAAAGCTGCGACATTGATCAAGTTTGAATAGTTGTTTGCATACTTCTAATAAACCAAGGAAGGTAAATTAGGACATCAGTTGACACATTGCATATTTGTAAAAAAATCCAATTCAAAGAAATACCCTTCAATCGTCAAAAACTGAACACTTGCTACTTTTTTCCCTAGGGTATTTCATTCACTGTACACTGTATTGTATTTGTAATCCACAGCCACTGGTACTAGTAGTAGGCATGTCAGGTCAAACTTTCTAATAATTGTTTTGTTGGGGTTTGAGTTTTGGGGAATTTTTGGGAGGATCTTGACAAAAGATGAAGACAAGTTTTTTAAATATTCAATTTGGTCAAGAAGTTTGTTCAGTTAAAGCAGTTTGAAACTAGCTTTAGGTGTTTTCCTGTAGATTGTAAAAATCCATTTCTTCAAAATGACACTTGAGCTCTACCTTAAAACAAACACAAAAATGGCTATCATGTTTATGTTGGCTATATTTTTGATAAATATAGATTCACTTCTTCAAATATTGCTATTTTTCTTTCCTTTATGTCTTTCAAATAAAACAGTATTTCACCACAAAGTTTGACTTTTGTATGTTATTTCTCATATATTTTTGTGTAGTCCATTGACAAAATTGTGCACAATCGCTGCACGATTCGAGGTCATGCGCACTACTTGCGTTGACAGTAAACCTGTGTGTATGTCATGTGATGTGTAAAACACTGCAGACGCTGCACAGGCAGCAGCATTATCGCCTACAGTTTGCTGGTTTTTAATGATGACGGTTGCAGAAGTTATAGCTTATTTTGACAAATATATCGGGAAATATCCAAAGAAACCAATCTAGACTCATTTTTGAGGAAAAGTTTACTTTAGTCGAGGAAAATCGTACTTGAAGATTTCAACTCGCATTTTGAAGGAGCTCTAGCCTGAACCTACAGAAACGGCACCGGATTCAGTGCGCATGCGTCAGTGTTTTTATGAGGTTAATTAAGGTTTTTTTAAAAAGCCATGGTATTGATAATGAAACTTCAGGAAAATGTTTATTGAATACTTTTCAAGCATCTATATCAAAGTTTTTTGGGGGGAAAATTATAATTTTTAAGCGGACCAAAAGTCAATAATTTTCGGTCAATTTATTTTGTGTTGAGTGACTCTTTCGGAATGTAATGGCATACCGTCTGAGTGCATACACAGTAGTTTAGTACTACTCAGAGGAGTAGTAATTCATCATTGTGAATGATGTAAGTGTTTGGACTAAATTCAATTGTCATCTATGGGATGTACAATGTAGGTTGCGTGCTAGCCCCATAAATAGGACCAATCCAATTAGTACCCTTGGCCCTAGCACCAATGCAATCCTATTTCTTTGCCCGCTGTAATTTTTTATCCACAACGTTCTCCATCATGAAACTTACCGATTTACTCAGCGCGACGAACATAATCTTTGAGCAGACAGGCTGGAGATGCGTGATCCAAGGCCCGCTGCCGTATCGCATTCAATGATTTCACAAAGCCTTGATTGTGCTCGGCGCGATAAGTAAATCTGTCTGGCCCCAATTAAATTGAAGCCGTTGATCATATCCTTGTTGTAAAGTTGTTAAGGGAACCCGACAAAGTATGGTTTTCAGGCAAGTTGTTAAGATGTGAAAAAAATTCACACTCGCGCCTCGAAAAGCATTTGATTTTCCCTCAAAATGTGTGATGTTTTTACAACAAATTTCAGAAGTCGGGCTATAGACTACAAGTACAAAAGCATTCAATCAGGTTTCATTATCGAGAACGTTGTGGTTCAAAAATTACAGTGGTGCTCTTGGGCCAAGGAAGCCCCACTTCTGTGGCCAAGATCTGAATCCTTGGCCACACGTCCGGCCCCATTTTTTGTTAAGCTAAGTGGTCAGCGGGTCAACGGTTTAAACCAACTAAATGTGTTCACTTAGGCTATCTCATAACTTGCCCTAAGGCAGTACTCCTGAGCATTTTTTGTGCACAATCGGAGAAACCATCCACCACGACCTACTTCTTTGGACTCTGTGTAATGATCTACCACTGCACCGCGACGACGGGGTAAGCAGTAAGGGCACCCATCTATATTACACAGAGTCCAAAGAAGTCGTGATTGTTGGTTTCTACGATTGTAGACTTAAAAATCATCAATTTGGAGCATAAAAAATGATCAGGAGTAAAATTAAATGCCTGATGCTGCATCTTTGACATATGGAGAAGCCAGTAGGCGATTTTTCAAGATATTTAGTTGGGTCTTTGCATCTTTTTGTGGCATTTTTTGTGGCAGGGTGTTTGGAAATTGCCTGGGGCACTGGTGTAGTGGTAAGACCGAATTATGTAAAAGAAAATTGTTACTGGGTCTAGATTGGTCCTATGTTAATTTTATGGGTCTAGTCGCAAGCCTTACACTTTTCAATTGCGCCAACACAAGTAACAAAACTGTAAACAGTTTATTTTGTTCTATTTTAACTGGTTAATACAAATACACTCCTGTCCGTCCCTACATATCGTCGCGCGTACCACGAACCGACCTAATTTGTCTGCAGTATAAAAAAACGCGTTTGAAGAAAATCACGAATGAAGTTGCACTATTTTTCAAACTGCTGTTTCGGGGTCTGCTAACTATTTGTATATATAATTTTTTAAGACAAAAATAAAGCCGACTACTTTATTAATACAGAACTGTCAATTTCATTTAATCCCTGCAACTATTTTAATTAGTAAATAATACCTAAACAGAGAGGTCACTTTGTGAAAATGAAAATCCGAGTTTTGCCTGCAGAGCGTCGTGTACAAACCAATGCATGATAGAGACCTATCTAGTTAGGTCACTTTGTGAAAATACTACACTGAGTTGGGTCACTTCCTGGTACGAAAATTTTACACGCACGCCCGAACTGCGCGCGCTGTAGCGCATAGTACATCATTGGTGAAGTGGCGTGTCTAGATAGGTCACTTTGTGAAAAGACAAAACGGCAAATCTTGTGATACGTCGTTTTTAGTAGTTAGTGTAATTACAAAACTACTATGTATTTAGTTCTGAAACTTGCTGAAAGTGTTAACACTACAGTAATGAGTATATTAATAATTTGTTAACAAAAATATTTGCAAAAATGTGTGATTTTTGTCAGTTAGGTCGGTTCGTGGTACGAGCGACGATTCCAAAAACACGCACACAACGACACCACACACAATACACTTCACCCCGTACAACCATGGTACAACAAACACACACCACACTCTAGTCCACACACAGTGCATGATGTGTGTACACGCTTCACCGAACATCTCCCACACACACGCGCAATACACACAGACACACAAAAAGAGAAAGTGACTTTTGTGGACCCTTCTTTGTTGCGACCCTTAAGCTTTTGATGGGCTTTTCAATAGGACAACATACCAGATATACAACCTTCGAAACTGCTTTGCACAACCACTGGAGATCTGGGCGACTTTAGGCAAATAACCAAGTGCACTCAGCCTGCCATTCATAGGTCCATCTTCAATGAGTCGCCATCTTAGCACGATATATACTCAGCCAAATTTCGCTGATTTTATTTACGCCCTCTATCGGCGTAAGACACTATGAAGATTTTTCTTCATAGATCGGCCGCGCGTACACACGCGCCATTGCCTGTGTAGAAACAGTTTTGGTTCGCCATGGACGCGGTAAAATGTCACGTGCTGACGGCAACGCGCTGAATAAAAATAATTACAATGCCAATTTCGTGTTACTAACAAGTAGGGTGCATATTAAACGATCGTCTTAACATTAACTTAACATTTTCGTGGGTAGCTACAATGCAGTTCAAACTAACCAATTACCTAGTAAAGTTTTTAAATTCAATTAATTCAGTTCAATTCAGATACACATTTATTTCCATACTTCTATGAAAAGGTCGACAAGTACACATGTAGCTATGGAGTAGAGCAAAAAAACATTAAGTAGCAGTAAGCAGGATAAATGTAATAATAAGAGTATATATGTGGCTGTTTTGATAAGTAGAAGCTTGTACAAAAAAACAGACAGACAGACAAACAAAGAAACAACACAAACAGACAGACATGCAAACAAAAGAACAGACGAACATAAGACATGACAGCTACTCTGAAAACAAGATAGATTAGAGATGCTACAACGAATTCATAATTATCGAAAAGACGCCCCATGTACTATGAAATTCTCAATAAAGAACACACCCCCTCTAAAACAATTTAAAGAATTTTTTACAAATAATAATAAAAAATATTGATAAAAAAGTTTACAAAAATAATAAAGATAACAAAAATGAAATTAAATAATGAAAAAATAATTAAATATATAAATAAATAAACAAATAAATAAATAAACGAATAAATGATCGATGTTGCTAATGAGTTCTATAGTAACCTGTACAATTCAGACAATTTATCCAAAGCCCATAGATGAAATTGTGTCGAACATTGAAGCTAAGGCAATTCTTGAAAGTATCCTTGAAGATTCGGATAAAAAAATCACCGAAGAAGAGATAAAAAATGCCTCTCTTTCAAATGAACAAAAACAAAAGTTCAGGTATAGACGGCCTCACGGTAGAATTTTACCAAATGTTTTGGCATATTCTTGGTAATGACATCTTGGAATTATACAATGACTGTTTCACTTAAGGGGTTTTGAGCAATTTTATTAATTCCGCTCTGGTCAAACTTATTTATAAGAACTTGGGGAGCCGTTATGACTTAAAAAAACTGGCGTCCTATCTTTTAAATGTTGACTACAAAATTATGTCAAAAACTATCACTAATAGATTTTTAAGAGCGGTGAGCTTAACAACATGTTGTTTGATAAGCTCTGTTGCACACTATGTAGCCTACCTATTTCTAGTGACGAGGCATGTTTGAATCTTGCAATTTCTTTTTACGACCGCTTGTAATAAATACACTTATGACACAGTATCGGTTAGTTTAAACAACAATCAAATATTTTAAAAAGCAATTCAACGTTCGTTTTACTATAGTGAAATAAATATAATTAACATTCAAATTTTAGTTCTTTATTTTGTATTGATCTTACATGCTTTAAATGACTTGGGTAGTCCTCAAACAATGATGGCGAGGCGTTATCGCGAAGATATGTTTTACCCAATAGAACCTCAAAGCACTCGGCAGAAAAATGGTCGCTGCATAACATGTCATGTTCGGTTGGGTGCCAAGGTTTGCCATTTGGTAGTTTCCTCTTAACTCTGTGCAACCAGATGATCATTCTCTTTGTGTCCTTGAGGGGAAATCTGAGATGAAAACAAAAAAAGCAAAAGGGTCTATAGGTTAATATGAGCTTTAATGTTTTCTTGTTTGCATTTCACACTTGAAAATAACTCTGCAACATAGCGCTGAATGTCTGTACGAGTATGAATTCAAATGATGTCAGTAGCCTATCAGCCAATTAAGAAATGCGTCTTTGGATTTGGTTAGAACGCAAGCCTATCTATGCTATGGTAAATGACTATCGAGTCAGTAGGGCCTACGGTTTGCTTTGCCGTTGGTGTCAGTAATCTATCTAAATTTCTTTTCTTTCTTTTGTTCTTATGTTTCTGAAAAGAACCGTTGGTTTAACCTCAACAACGAACTCTGACTCTGGACTCCTATATCATCGACCAACCTCAACAAATAGGCCTAGCATTTACCCCAACTATAGTGCAGGCATATGATAAGTGTACATATACTTACCTATGGTATCTCAGTTTAGGGAGAGATTGTCCTCCAGGTTCTTTTCTCCCCCCTCGGCTTTAACATAGCTGCTGCACAATTATTCACCATTTCATCTACACCATTATAGAAATACTCGGCAAACGTTAGGCCTATTCTAAAAAAGATGGAAACAGACTACAGTATCCGGAAGTAAAGACGTTTAGCTCGTCTCGTGCTAGTCAAAATGTGTTTGGTCGTTGAAAGCATGCTCGTCACATCATTTCAAATGTTGCGCGTTGCCGTCAGCACGTGATTAATGGCAGCGCGCAGGCTGAACCAGCGTATTGTACGCGCGGCCGATCTAGTTATTTTAATTCTATATCTATGTCGATAACTTGCCAGCCAGAGAGGGTTCGTTGATATACATTGTGACGAAAGCCCATTAGTGCCATCGCAAGTATAAATTGCTCTTTTGAAAGTAAGTTTGGCGAATCTTGTTTTTTGGAAGTATATGTTTTCGAGTCTTGTTTTTTGGAAGTATATGACTAGAGCAAGCTAGTCGAAACGTTGAGACTAATAATTAAGAACTCACTCCGCGGCAGTGAAGTTAATAACGAGAAGTCCCCCCCGATCCACTAAGCGAAAGTAGTATGTCCCGACCGATTTCCTACCTTCCGCCTAGCCCTGGTAGGACGTCAGTCAGTGCCACTGCACTGACGTCCTGGGTATAAAGATCCTTTACAATGCGAACAAAATTTTGAGTAACATTTTAAAATATTTTTACCTAATTTGAGAAGCTGAAACTCCATTCAATTATTCTTGGTGCCTTTAATTACACTTTTTCTGAGTTCAAAACCTATCAAATACATCCATGAATGACATTATTTCCGAAAATAAGTCCAAGTTGTGCACTGGCGCTGCGACTCCGTCGTGTTGCCGCCCCGAAGAAAAAGCGTTCAGTAATACGGGTTAGACAGCGCCCTCTTTTGTGGACTTGGTTCCATGTCAGTTGAGGTTGTCGCAACGAATGCGTCAATTTCCATTTTATTTTCACAATAATGTCATCCAAGGATAAAATTGGCAATTCTGAATAGAGCAGGCGTAAGGTTCAGGACACAAGGAACATGTGAGTCACGTTTCAGCTTCCTCAAAAAGGTAAAAATATGATAAAAAATGGTTATAAATTTTGTTGCAATGCCTGAGGACCTTTATACCCTGGACTCCGTCGCGTTGTATGCAACGGAGGAGTCCAACCTGGGCTACCTTCCGCCCAGGTAGTAGTTAAAGGCACTGTACACGTTTGGTAACATTGTCAAAGACCAGTGTTCTCACTTGGAGTATCCCAACATTATGCATAAAATAACAAGCCTGTGAAAATTTGGGCTCAATTGGTCATCGAAGTTGCAAGAAAATGATAAAAGAAAAAACACCCTTGTTGTACAATTTGTGTGCTTTCAGATAGGAATAAAAACTTCTTGCAAGAAGTTTTTATTATTTTAGTGAGAAATTACCTCTTTCTCAAAAACTACGTTACTTCAGAGGGAGTCGTTTTTTTTCTGACGTTTTTTTAGCAATTCTTGTTTTGAGGATGATGTTATACATTTTGCGAGTCTTGTGTTTTGGAAGTCTATATGTTTAGCAATTCTTTTTCTTTTTTTAAACTTGGCGAATGTTGTTTTTTGGAAGTAGGGTCCTATATATTTAGCAATTCTTGTTTTTCGGAATTACACATTTTGCGAGTCTTGTCTTTTGGAAGTCTATAATATTTAGCAAGAAACTTGGCGAATGTTGTTTTTAGGAAGTAGGGCCCTATTTGTTTTAGCGAGTCTTGTTTTTTTAAAGTCTATATTTAGCAATTCTTGGTTTTTTGAAGTCTATTTTAGCAATTCTTGATTTTGGGATGTACACATTTTCCGAGTCTTGTTTTTTGGAAGTCTACATTTAGCAATTCTTGTTTTTTGGAAGTAGGCCTATACACTTGGCGAATCTTGTTTTGTAGAAGTATACATTAGGCAAGTCTTGTTTGTTCATGTACTATGCGCCGTCACACGTCGTGCGCCCGACGCCGGGTGGTGTCACGGTTGTCCGTCGCGATAGAAGTGTTGTCCGTCGCGACCATGGGCGTCAATCATGCATGGGGGGGGGGGGGACGGACGGGGACATGTCCCCCAAGTTTTCAAGGGTGGGGGACACAATATCAAATGTCCCCCCCCATGTTTTTCGCCCATGCCGTTACTACTTTAGTGTAAAAGCCGGATTAGTGGACTAAAATGCATGCTATGATCTCTTGCTACATTGAAGACGAACATTTTTCGAAGTGCTCAGGTCGTCCTTAGATTAATTCTGTACTAAGAAACATGGGTGTTCTGAAGTGACTGGTTGAATCTCAGCGTGATCGGAGACGAATTTTTTTTCAAAGTGCTCAGATCGACCTTAGATTAATTCTCATTTGTACGCCGACCCTCCAACTCATTATACGCTGAGCGCTCTAACTTTTGCCGTTTCCTGGATGTACTTGAACGATGAATATCAGCACAAAGCAACGGGCGATTGTTTTGAAAGTCCGTTTGAGGGGACATCCTCCACATACACCCAGGACATTGCAATTATAATTGTTAACCCTACACGCTATTATTTTGTTTTTGCCCTTCAATCATGTTTTATGTGTTCCGATATGGCATTACGTGAATCTCCCATTAACCCAATCTTTGAATTCTATAGCCGGTCTCATTTTGACTCTTTAGTCTTATCAGTTGTTGTCAGCATGGTCGTCAATCCTTGGGGGGGGGACCAGGGGGACACGTCCCCCCCCCCCTCACACACACTTTTTGAAGGGTGGGGGACACTATATCAAATGTCCCGTGTCCCCCCCCCCCCCCTCAGTTTTGTTCAATTTTGCAATAATATGATAATACAAACCAATTGCGCGTTTGTTGTTATAAATACCGATAGGCCTGTTCCACAACAGAACGACGATTTTTTTTTTAAGTCACCCCTAAACACTGGAAAACTGTTGACTTACACTTACCGTTCGGAAAATTTTTCAAATGTTATTGTATAAATTTACATGTTTCCACGTGCGTACTTAAAAACTTTGGGACATCGATGAATATACTTTAATTTTGAGATGGGCTCAACGTCAAAAGTGAGGCTTTGAACGATGTCATGTCAACGAACAATGTGAGATCTCAGCAGTTGTGAGCAATTTTATAATTAACTGTATCGGTTTAAATATCATGTCACTTGAACTGATGTTCATAAAATATGGAATGAACATTTTAAAATGCGGAACGTCTTAGTCTAAGTTGACTGGGGGCGATTCACGTTTGGTAATGACTCAAAACAAATATTAGCATAAAAACTTACTTGGTAACAAGCAACGGAAAGCGGACCCCAGACCCCACGCCGTATAAAGGCTTTGCGTTTGCTCGTTCTTGCAATTACATCCTGGCTAGAATGTTGTTTATCATTATACAAACGACTAGCGTGGGGCTCCTTATACTACCGACCAGAATGTTAAAAGGCAAATAAAGAAAATATTCAACTGGGTAAAAATAACGTGTAAAACGCCTCTGAAGTGTCCTATAGTATGGTTTGCACCAGAGAGCATCTAATGTAAAAAAAAGTTCCGGGCCCTAAAGCGGGCCCGGACCCCACGCCGTAAGGATTTGCGCTTCACTTGCTGTTTGTCTCGTAGAATGTCCCACACTATAATACACAGCAAAGGGTGTGGCACACGAGATCATGTTACTAATTGGACCACCCTCTCCAGTCATAAAAGAATCTCTGTATAATCGGTGTTATGCAGTTAAGCTATGCATACTTGTCCAGTCCGACAAGGATAAAACTAGGCATAGTACATAAACCAATGGAACATGGGGGTCACGGCACAAACTAGATATATTGGTCAAGATTTGAATAAATTAGGTGTGCCCCCTCCCCCGCCGCTTAAAAAGATCATGGATCCGCGCCTGTTAAAGTATAAATTATACCATGTTTGTTGGGCTGTTATCATATAACACGTAAATATTGGGTGTCACGAGGGTTGGCCGATAACAATAACACAGAGAAGATAGTAGACACGTTCTGTAAGTTTGCTGTATCAGGAGATATTTTATTCAATCCGGGCTTGTTACTTGTAGAACAAAAGTAGAGAGGGGGAAAGCATGTGGAAACTAAAGGACATTATATAAAGGATTGATCAAGTTTGGTCACTGTCCGGACAAGGGTAATGGTCATGTGCCTGGTCCATGGGGGTATCGGGTTGGGGGCCTATGCTCACCACAAGGGTGATTTATGGACTTAAGGGTTACACCCCTATGTTCCGACACCCCTATGTTCCGACACCCCTATGTTCCGACAACCCTGGTGTATTTTCCTATTCCCAACCCTAACCCTAACCCTAACCCTATAACCCTAACCCTATGTAAATCATGATGGGGTTGTCGGAACATAGGGGTGTCGGAACATAGGGGTGTCGGAATATAGAGCAGTCCCCGACTTGAGTGCATGGGAAAGGATGTGGGACGGAAGGTTAATAATTTGATATTAATTGAGTTAAGGATGTTTCTGGGAACTTTAAGGAAACTTTAAATAATGAAATAAACACTGACAACAGCTGGATTTAGGGCTTACATTAGTGTCAGGGGGTCGGTAGGAAACTTATAACTTAGGAGGAGAGGGGCGTAAGAAAATGGTCCGCGGAGGGGGACAGAGAGAAGGAACAGGTGGGGCAGAAGGTGACGGAGGAGGGTTTGAATAGGGGGACTGGGGAATGGAGCGAGAAGTGCACATGAGAGGATGGGGGTGTTGGTAGCAATCCCCGACCAGGGTTGACAGGAGAAGTATATGGTTTGAGTCTATTGTAGTGGATTGTGGGGCTTTGATTTAGGGTTATAAATATCAACAACGGAGTAGGTGGCTGGTCGGTCATCATCAGTGGCCTATGACAAGACTTTGAACGGGCCTTTCCATCAAGGGGTTTAGTTCGGGATTTGGCAGGGTCAATGCCTGGTCCATGGGGGTATCAGGTATGCTCACACCAAGGGTGATTTATGGACTTGAGTGCATGGGAAAGGATGTGGGACGGAAGTTTAATAATTTGATATTAATGCCAGTTAAGGTTGTTTCTGGGAACTTTAAAAGCATCGTACACGTTTGGTAATTACTCAAAATATATATTAGCATAAAAACTGACTTGGTAACGAGCAACAGAGAGTTGTTGATAGTATAAAACATTGTGAGAAACGACTCCCTCTGAAGTAACGTAGTTTTTGAGAAAGAGGTAATTTCTCACTAAAATAACATGCAAGAAGTTTTTGTTATTCTATCTGAAAGCACACAAATTTGTACAACAAGGGTGTTTTTTCTTTCATCATTTTCTTGCAACTTCGATGACCAATTGAGCCCACATTTTCACAGACTTGTTATTTTATGCATATGTTGGGATACACCAAATGAGAACACTGGTCTTTGACAATTACCAAACGTGTACGATGCCTTTAAGGAAACTTTAAATAATGAAATAAACACCGGTAACAACAGCTGGATTTAGGGCTTACATTAGTGTCTCTCGTTCTTTCTATCTTTGAACCAAGTCTAAGTTTTATAATAATGTTATGTAAATATTTTTAGCAAGGAGATCAGACTTTTATAGGCCATTCATGCTAAAAGCAAACAGCTTCAGGGGGCACCTTGACCCCCACCAAGGGCTTCGCCCCTGACCCCACGTCCCCCCCCCCACGCCGTAAGTGTCATGACCACCGATGCCCCCTCCCCCCCCCCCCCCCCACCACAGCCCATGGTCGCTACAGAAGCGTATGTTGTCCGTCGTGATGGAAGTGTATAATAATAGAACTGTTTATATCGTCCGTCGCAATAGAGTGCTCCGTCGCATTAGAAGTCCTTCTCCGGACATTCACAGGTGCTCATCCGACCGCGCAGAGTTGGTTACGGTTTATAGATGCTATTTTATTTTATTTTATTTATCAAATATTAATGAAAAAGTGGCAGTCGGATACAGAAATGTTACAGGTGGGTTTTGTGTTTGTGTGGGTAGGTATATACACAATCAAACCGGGGACCTATAACAAAAGAAGACAAGAGGGTCCCCGGAAAGAAAGGTCCCCATAGTAAGCTATTTGCACCACATGCTCACTTCGCGGGCTCAAGATTCTACATTTAGGTTAAGATATGGGTTGAAACGATTGGAGTGTAGAATCCCGAGTCCGGAGTTTTCCTCAGTGACAACTGTCCCTGTTGATGATTGGCCATATAAATGAAAACTGTTATACACAGGTTTTCAGGGTTTTATTGCACGCTACTCAACGGTACTGTAAAACCAACCCAATGGTGGCCAAACCTCACTGTATGCAAACTAAGCTTAATTATGTATATTATTACAGTTCTTCTTGATCATGCCTAATTTTGAACTATTACTTTTAATAGTAGGCTGTTTTCCTTGGCCTAGGGGCCTCTATCCATCTGTTTAAGCCATTTGTGGATATATTGTGCCCCTAACCAAGATTAACCATTCTATTTATTTAACCAAACGGGCTTTAAAAAGGGCACACCATGTAAAAGGGTTGACAGTTCTTATACTGAACCAGGAAAAAGGGGATGGGAGGGTGGGGACATTTTCCCCCTTTCTAAACTACACACCACTTGCTGCATCAACTGACCCCGTTATACCCCTCTCAACCTTGAGCCAGCCAGTGATTTAAAACGCAAATGATTTAAATCATGCGCCCTCTTTGTTCACCGTGGTGCAAATAGTATTAGTTTTCCGTGTATGGGGTCATCACCCTCCGTGTGATGCTGTACGTGTGCCCTATCGATCAAAACTTGACTATCCATCCGGGGATAAGTCGCCGTCTAGAGATCATCCCCAACCGTATGATGGCCGTCAACCGGCTTTGCAACAGAAAACCCTCCAAACCACCTCTTCTGGGCTCTTCAATGCTGGAAGTTGTATGATAACCGTCGAGTCTGCCGTTAAGCTCAGCCTGACTTTTACTAAGTGAGAGCTACGGAAGGGAAGATTAAACTACCATAATGCATCCAAATCATATTTAAATTCGGCCCCAACTCTACTGGAATGTCTAAACCATGCGTCTGCCTGCAATGCTCAGCAACACTTAGAGCCTCCGACGCAGCTAACTTCCCCCACATCGTCATCTGCACTTTATGTCCAAGATCCTGTTGCACAATGCCGCTGCTCAATATTAGTTAATGATAGGGCCTCCTGACACAACTCCCTAAATTTGGCGATAACCAAGGCAACGATATTTTAACGGCACCGTGTAGGACAGACTGCAGATATCACGACACGAAATAGACCAACTATAGTTCCGCAGCCCATGATGGAAACATTTCCACGGACATGTAATAAATTGTTTAATTCCACCATATGCAAAACCACCGCGTTAGGCTTGTGAACTTGACAACAAGATATTCCGCCCAACGCGCCCATCTTCGCCCTCCTTCCACGCTCCAATAAACATCCTGTGAGGCTGGCCAACCAAAGCCAGTCATTCTCTTGACCAGTGAATCCGACACCATCACACGCATTTGCATGGTGTTCTGCCCATCTGAACTCCTCGTTTGGAAACATTCAAACGCCCGAAACCGAAAGGAATGCCTCGTCTAGACGGAATAAAACAGCTACTGGAAAGTATTCATGCTTCTATGGCCAACCGCGGCCCCCGTCACACGAACGACGTTAAATTTGGCCACCACTCATTGGCTCTGGACGCTGCCATCCAGCCATCGTCACCCACACTTCATCCCATGAGAGTCGGGACAATGAAAACGATTGCAAACATGCCAAAGCTTCCTCAGGACAATGTTGAGCAGAAATGTTCACATCCAAGGGGCCCGGAACCGGGTATCTTTAGGAAGAACCTGAACGGTTTTCTATCTAGCCCCTTTTGACACGTTGGATATGGGGGCCACAAGGTCAAATGCAAAGTCAGCCGGTCTGCCCAATTTCCCTTGGAATATAACTCCCAAACGGGCCGGCAACCAGATGTGACTCTGCTCGACAACTCTCTTGGAGGGGTGTGCGTCCAATACTCCGAAACTCCAACAGTACTAGCAAGTCTGCCTCCATTCTTAGAAGACTAATGAGTGTAAGTGACCCATTGCAAGTGCCACAGATCTTGCCTTCACCCTAGGCCTTGCCAAATACAAACTCTTTAATCTATCTGCACGCATTTCATTTCTTTCTTCCTTCTTCTAAGCCGGCGCCCATGACAATCCTATTGACCCAAGGGCACACCTTTCCGCTCGCCGTCTCCCCGTGCTTCATCTGGATCGAATTTGTGAAGTTGTGAAATACTCCCAAAATGTGCGTCTTGAGTATTTTGTAGGTACCTGCCATACTCCTTAAAAACAAAACAATGCATGTCCCGTTGACCGTTTGAGGTACTGAAAACGGATAAAGGTTCAAAGCTCAACACATTGCCACATCGTTGCCACGCTGTAGTGCATGATATGTGCGTTTCGGTTTTGTTTCTTATGCGGTTATAAATCACAACTGTTCCAAACACCGGGCTTTTAATTTTACCCACTTCAAATAAGGGGAAAGGGGGAAACAATTAATGCGAAAGGACGTATTTTCCAATCCACTCACTTTCACTCAATATTTACCTTTGCCTGTTAATCTAAGCCTTTATTTGTTTAAACTGTCAAGAATTGTTATTATTATCATCTGCCTTTGTTTGTTTGTTTCGGCTGAGTTCACATACCTCTTTATTTTCTATAAAAAGAACTTTTTTTTTTTTTTTTAGCCCATGATTTTCCTTTGATCCCTGCCACTGATTTACAAATGTACACTGCTACACCCTCGGTCTTTCCTTCGCCGCGTTTTGTACATGCCGATAGATTCGCAAACTTGTGCTACGCCTTGACGTCCTGCGCTAATAACATTGCTCGACATAATTCCGACACGCTTGCAAGCAGAGATACACCACACACGCCCCGTTACCATGTCTCTGAACAGGCTTTTGGCAATTCAAACTGCCTATAGCATCGGGTTGTGTACTTGAGGGCTGACTTGGCATGGAATAAAATGCACACAAAATACAAATATTGCTGCTGAACCAAAACTTATGTCATTAGTCCCTTTGTTATTTATTTTTTATTAAAATTCAAAATTCTCCATAATTTACAATTCGGCACTAACTGAAACTCTGACAGTACATGTTTTTTTTCCGTTTTGCACTCGTGTACTAGACTACAGAGTGACCTCGTCCGTGCTTGCGCCTTGCGAGGTTTACTTGCTACAGCCTTGTTCTTTGCAGCAAAGCCAACTGATCTCACAATTTCAGTACGAACTATAAATAAATAACACATGTTGTTGTAAGGCCAATTTTCTCACGATCGTAGAACATTAACTACATCTTAACCTTTATTGTGAGGCAAATTCATCTCACCGTCTCGGGGCCCACCCCCATATAACACACTAAAATAAAACAGGTGGCCCAAGGACCCCAAAAATCGCTTTAATGCACAAATTGTTCATGTTTACATTCAGATATTACAAAGTTACAATATACATACTCCATCCTGTGAGGCAATTTCATCTCACCATCTCGGGCCCATCCCCATAATACTTCATCTGTGAGGCAATTTTATCTCACCATCTCGGGGCCCATCCCATAATACTCCATCTGTGAGGCAAATTCATCTCACCATCTTGGGGCCCACCCCATAATACTTCATCTGTGAGGCAAATTCATCTCACCGTCTGGTGGCCCAAGGACCCCAAAAATCGCTTTAGTGCACAAATTGTTCATGTTTACATTCAGATATTACAAAGTTACAATATATATACATACTCCATCCTGTGAGGCAATTTCATCTCACCATCTCGGGGCCCATCCCATAATACTTCATCTGTGAGGCAATTTCATCTCACCGTCTCGGGGCCCACCCCCATATATTTCTGGTATATTTATTTGAACACACTAAAATAAAACAGGTGGCCCGAGGACCCCAAAAATCGCTTTAATGCACGAATTGTTCATGTTTACATTCAGATATTACAAAGTTACAATATATATACATACTCCATCCTGTGAGGCAATTTCATATCACCATCTTGCGGCCCATCCCCATAATACTTCATCTGTGAGGCAATTTCATCTTACCATCTCGGGGCCCATCCCAATAATACTTCATCTGTGAGGCAGTTTCATCTCACCATCTCAGGGCCCATCCCCATTAAATACTTCATCTGAGAGGCAATTTCATCTCACTATCTCGGGGTCCAACCCCATAATATATATTTGGTTTGCGGTAACACCATGTATGTATCTACTTGCCAGGTAGAGTTTGTTCTTTGGAGAACTGTCTTGCTATAAATTACTACCGCGGAGTAGATTTATCGGGTTGTTCGGGAGACTTCTCAGTTCTAAAAAGAAAAGAACTGACCTGCTTTTAAACTACTACCTGGGCTGAAGTTATAGATAATCAGCCGGGGCTACTAAATTAGCTTATCAGTAGAATCGTTATTAATTGCACTACCGCGGTGTGAGTTCTTGAATGGGTCTCGTCGTTTCGGCTAGCTTGCTCTATTATAGTCATCGTCATAAAACTTCATATGTGAGGCCAAAACATCTCACAATCTCGGGGCCCATCCCCATAATACTTCATCTGTGAGGCCAAAATATCTCACAAACTCGGGGTCCAACCCCATAATACTTTATTATGAGGCCAAATCATCTCACAATCTCGGGGTCCAAAGCCATACACATAGCCTACTCCATTTTTTAATACCACTACAAGAGACAACAAATGTTTTATGACCTGGAACATTATAAAGCATCTCACTCTCTCGGGGCCCCGCCCAGGGTATATGTGGAAAGAAAGGCCATATCACCCCTTTGGGCCCGGATTCTTACTTCTATGGGGCCAAAACATCCCACTATCTCGGGGCTCTGCCCCGGCTAGTACTCTCTAGGCCTATACTGTGGAAATTGGGTTCAGGTGATTTTAATTTGTAAAAAGGACATTTTGAAACTTTGTTTAGAATGGGCCACAAAGCCCGTTTTATCAACGCCTGTTACCGCATTGTGGGGCTCCGTTTTGTATAGCCGCTCTGTTGCACCATGGAAATAAAAAAAAGCAGCCTCCAACAAAATGACGTCAAAGTATTGCCCCTTTGATGCACTGCTAACGGCAGAAGCGCAGCTAGTTTTTTAGAACGTACTTTTGGGGCTTAATTTATTTTGGATCGATAAAGACGACAATTTAGACGTGTACAATTCTCCAAATACAAGCCCACATCTCCCACACCAATATCATACTTATCAACAAGACAAATGGGCATTAAACCCTTTAGATAAAATGTTATCCAGATGTTTATCTACATGTCGCAAATGCTAGTGCACTGCATACCCATTCTTGCCATCTAAGCCTGACACATAGGCCAATTAATAAGTGCATCCATCTTAACACGTAAAAGAGACAACTCTACTATACATCTCGATGCCTATCCCATGATTCTTCGAGCCATGCATAAATATTATACATTTGCTTTATACTCAGGCTTGTCGTATGACATTTCATCGATATTTACACACTACGGCCTCCTGACTGTCCATAAATCCTTTATGGAATGGGGGTTCCGTTTTGTCCAACCAAGTTTGTTTATTTAATGACGTTATGAATACATGTGAACATCACCCCTTATTATGGCCATCCCATAATGCTCCCCACTCCGCTCATGTAGGCTACAAAGGACCCATTATTTATCATAACATCAAATATTTCATAAAGCAGCAAATGACACAACACTTTATAATATAGGGGCGTGCCCCCGAAGTAGGCGGCCCTGGCGGGTTGTTCACATTCAGAGGCATCCACCTTCATAGCTGCACTCTCCGACCTCCCGCGTGCCTTCCGTCTTTTAGGCACCTCATTTAAGGGGTCCGCCAGCACCCGGCCGTGTACCATCAGTTCCAAATTTCGTTTAATTTCGTTAATAGCACCAAATGGGAGCTATTATTGCCGATACAGTGTCTCTACAGGACTCCTTTCCCCCAAGTTGGTCCGCTTCGTATAACAAGCGTCGTCTGTCAGAGCCTCGAAACACTCCTCGGAAGCTTTTCGCTGCATGGCTCACATGCAGCCCCATATGCCTCCGCATTTCCTGAAATTATTTAATTCAATTCAATTCAAATACACATTTGATTTCCATACTTCCATGAAAAATACCGACAATTGCATGTACTGTGGAGTAAGGCAAAATATCAGTAAGTGACAGTAAACAGTGAAATAAAAAGAGTAATCCGTTTTGATAAGCAGTACAAAATGTCGATCCCTGTTATCTTCGCAAATCCCAGGCTAGCCGTTATAGAAGATCCACGAGATTTCCTCTTTATTAATCCAGACTAATTTCTGACTATCTTTTACCGTCTTTAACTTTCCAAAACATTAGGCCTACCATTGTAGAACCCTACAGCAATTATATTATGTGGGACTCGAACAAAGGAAGCTATAGTGACCTTTAAATACTGCTCACCTGCAATCTCTGACACATCACTGGCGATGGCGGGTTCTTGGGATTAGGTACAGTGACCCCGGGTTTGACAAAAGCACTGATGACCCGGTATAGGAAAGCCGAAAAGCCGCATTCGCAAGAGCAGAATGGAAAACGCCCGTGCAATGCATCAGACGCAAATACCAGTGATCTATTCATGAGTTGAGGTTCAAGAAAGGCAGGCAAGAAAAGTACACAAAAGCCATTTGAACGCCATCTAAGCTCATTTAAATTAAATTACTCAAAACTTGGAATTGCCTCAGATAGCCATCATGGTATTCGAAATGCGCTGTCCAAATTGTGGATCATTTCCTTCCACATTTGTATCGCTGAAAACTGTTACTTTGATTTGATTATTACTTTTAGGGGTTCCTTTTCTGCATTTTGACCATAGTTCCCTTTTATCTTTTTGACCCGATGTATACAAATATCCGCAAACCATCCTTTGGCCGGCTGCCATGGAATATTTTAAATGAAAAACCATCAATGGATAACGAGAAAGAATGATAGTATCTTATACCGCCCCTGAAGGAACACTGTCCCCGGGCTCCCCCTATGTTACTCCCTGATTTATACCAGTAGTGTTAAAATCTTCTCTCATCGCTTCGCTATATAAAGCGAACAGACACATTACCGAAGCAGCCCCAAAGGCCCTCCTCGGGAGTCCGTATTAACAACTATACCCCTCGCCTAGCGAGCGAACCAACTATAATATTGCGGAAATACCCGGCCGAATGAAACCATGTTCATACCTCTTCGGGCTTATACCCTTAATACTTTACTATACTTCACCCAAGATCCCTTCAGAATAATGTACTCAATCAAGCCTCTGTGTGTTTCCGATCCGAGCTTTCAACCGGAGACGAACCAGTTCACGTCCAGCTGCGAGCACGCCAGAAACGCGAAAGATTTAAATCATGCGCCCTCTTTGTTCACCGTGGTGCAAATAGTCGGAGAGCGTGTACAAAACCAATGGGAGCTGTTGCCAAAAAGAGTATAAACAAAAGAGGAACAATAGGGGGTCCCCGATAGCAGGTGTTTTCGTGTGTGGGTGTTGGTATGGGTATCCACATTCAAACCGTGGACCAATAACAAAATGGACAATACCACGGTTGCTATCACAAAGGAAAACATTGTGGTCCACGGTTGCTATCGCAAAGAGTTGAACAAGGAGGGTCCACGATTGCCGGTTATACACACGAAGAACTATTTAATTACAGATATAAATTAAGGCTCAAATAATGCTTTGACATCAAGTGGGCATGTAAAGAAGTCAGTTAGATATAAAAATCATTGGTAAATGCAAGTGACCGTGTATAAAAATGTTTTATATCTAGGAGGGGAGGGGGGGTGGGGTGTCACAGACGTGGTTGGTTGTAACACAAATTAGAGGAAGTTCATGGGAACCTCTATAATATAGGCCTACATTTAGTAATATTGTCTGTGCTTATAGCTTTCATAAAATTTGAAACAAAGTTGTAGACCTACCCCAGTGTGCTGATTTTTAAATGCGGAAAAAGGATAAGGGAAAATGAAAGGGAAAGTATACCTTTCGTTGTTGGAACCCGCGTTTGATTGTTATAAAACTAACATGTGAAAATTTCCTTTGAAAAGGTTGTTGCGTTTTTGAGGTATAGCCGAAAATCCGGAGCGGTTTTGTCCACGCATGGAGGTAGAAATTAAACCTCAATGATCCACGCGGGAAGTATAAAATTATATTTAACAAAACTCTGGAAGAATATCCGTTAATTGACCTAAACTTCAAAAGCTACTTTTTTATTTTGTTACTTTACTTTATTGGGGTGATAGGTTTGTTATTTACCTTATTTAAGTGTTTTTTATTTACTCGTTTTAAAATTGAAGTAATTTTGTCACTTATCTGTGTTCGTGTAATATTCTGTTCAGTTAGTTTACTTTATTGTTGTGGAGATGGTTATATTATTTTTATTTGTTTTGTATTTACTTGTTTTTAAATTAAAGTTATAATTTTCATCAAGTCGGCTTTCATATGTTGTGCCAACGTCAGGAAATGTTGTGCAGGTCAATTTCCAAACGTTGGCTCAACGTTGTTAAAATACGGGCAAACTAACGTCCGCATCCTTAGGTTGTGCTAACGTCGGGAAATGTTCTAAGAGGTCACTTTACAACGTTAGTACAACGAAGTTAAAATACGGGCAACCTAACGTCTGCATCCTTAGGTTTTGCCAACGTCGGGAAATGTTGTGCAGTATAACAGGTCAATTTCCAAACGTTGGCTCAACGTTGTTAAAATACGGGCAAACTAACGTCCGCATACTTAGGTTGTGCTAACGTCGGGAAATGTTGTACAGTCTAAGAGGTCACTTTATAACGTTAGTACAACGTAGTTAAAAGACGGGCAACCTAACGTCTGCATCCTTAGGTTGTGCCAACGTCAGGAAGGTGTACAGTCTAAGAGGTCACTTTACAACCCAGATAACATTCATACGTTGGGCCAACGTTGGCCTAACGTTGAAATAAATGCAAATTTGTGGGCGTGACTTAGAAGTGTGTAATTTTTCTTTGACAATACTAAAACAAATTAATTGTTGAGTTTAGGAATTTCCAAGGCAAGTTTTTGTACTTTTGTGGATAATTCGTCTGTAAGAAAATATGAACATCAAAAATACAAAAAAACATTTGTCATTCCAATATGTGAATTAAGAAGTAAACAGTTTTGATTAAAAAAGGTGTAAACCATGACTAGAAAGTCTGTGGATCCTGGACTATATAGATACAAGACATGGAGTGTACAAGGGTTTATAGGATTGTATAGGTTGTAGTTAGAATGTATTTAGTTATTAGTACAGTCAATTACTTGTAAATAACAAACAAAACTGATAATTATAAATTAATATACACTAATTACTTAAATGAATTAAAAGAAAAATAACCTCTAAATAATTGTTTTAGATTATTCGTACGTTGGCCCAACGTTGGGCCAATGTTGGAAATAAACGTCAATACGACGTCAGCTGCCGACGTTGTGCTAATTAAAAAATATTATGTTTTCCCAACGTTTAACTAAAACGTCTAACGAACGTAAGATGTGCAGACGTCGGCAAAAAAAGTGCCGACGTCATAACGGGGTTTGGCCGACGTTGTGCCAACGTTGCCCCAACGTCATCGACGTTGGCCCGATGGAAAAAACAACGTCACCACAACGTCACATGCCAACGGTTGCCCAACCAAAAATTTGTACGTTTGCCAATGTTGTAGTCAAGAAAACCTAATCGCTATCTAAACCGCTATCACCCCACGAACCACTCGTCACTAGAGGACGCGATCATTCCTGTAACTGTATCAAAAAATCACGAACCGCTGCCGCTGCTCAAGTAGACTTGGTTCCAAGTCTTGTGATCGTGGTTTTTAGTCGTCCTGATAGCCGATACATTATTGGCTGAAACAGCGCCCTCTTGTGGATAAACCTCCGTCTTGAACCTACAATCACAGACTTGGGAACATTGTTCGTCGGTTTGTACACACCCTATGGCGAATTAGTTCAAAAGTGGACTGAACACTCTGATTGTCAGAATCTCCGAAGCCCTTAATAAAATGCACATTCAAACTTAACCGTTTATACCACGGGATAATAGTAGGAAATACAACATTGATGCACGTGCAACTAATCTGTCTCTGCTCGGTGATTCAACTTACAGTTTGGAAACACAAAAAAACAAAGTGATTCTAGTTATTTTATTCAAAATACGTAAAAAACGTTGGGAAAATCTTTGGACGATACCATTCAAATCAAAGGTATCATAAGTTTTCGTCTAGTAAGGATCAGGTTGTTTGTCAAGTTTATTTTTCAACATTTTGAGATCAAATCTTGTGTTATTTTATGTATAAATTATATATAGCGTACTGTACGTACAAAGCACTATAAAATAAAAGCAATGGCTCGATTTTACAGTGCTGAAGCGATTTCATCCTATTTGGAATGGACGCAGCCAACGGGAGTTTTGTGGTCTCCTGATTGGTCATCTCTCTGGCATAGTGTTGTTATGTAAATGTCAGTAGTGAATAAATGAATATCCCGTATACACAAGAGGGTCAAGTCTGAGATTGCGAGTTAGAGCGCGTGATAGCAAATCTGCGGGGGAATTCTGCGTGGCTGATGCAGAGAAATAACCGCAAGCTCAGACTTGAAATCAAGTCTCTTGTGATAGCGGTTCGTAGTGCGATAGCAGCATAGAGTTTAGACTTGACCCAAGTCAAACTTTCGTCGAGTCCTTCGTCGTCTGATTAATCCACTTCATACGTACTTTAACTCATAATCGCAGCTTTATTTCACCACTTTATTGTGCGCCCTCACTCGCCAGGAAAGTGCCAATCAACTGGATTCGAAAATTCACTGGATTGGCAAATAAATGACACTAGAGGGCGCGCGTTACAACACTCGAGCAGAGCTGTGTATAGATAGACCTTTCTTTTGACACGTCACAGCCCGAGTTTTTGCCAACCGAGGGTGGAAAAATATGGAAAGCCATAAATGCAAAGTAAAAACAGATAGCCATAGTTTGCAGCAATGTCGCACAAATATTCAAAAATAATGTTGAATTCGTTGGAAACAAATCAACCAATCATGGGAAGTATTTCAGCTCATGAATCTTTACAGAAAATGTTGAATTTGGTCAAAATTTTCTTTTAACACGATTGATTGTTTTGCTAACATTCGGCTGGCCATGCCAACCGGCGCACTTTGTTTATCAACAAAAAAAAGGTCTATTGAGAGAGTTGCGACAACTTGCGATTAGAAGCCATTTTGTCTCCAAAAAATGCATTGGCGAATACAGGGTGCCAGACTAGTCTGCCCATTGGGTTGTACTGCATTTTGGAACAAAATGGCGACCAGCAACCACGTGACCGGAGAAAGCTGGTCCCTCCATGTCGCAACTCTCTCAATATACGGGTCTGCACTCGAGCAGAGCTGTGTAACGGTGTCACAGGGAATTCTGTCCCCCCGCACAGTGGTCCGGGGGGACAGAATCCCCTAGGGAAATGTGTCCCCCCGCCCAGGGTTTTCTGTCCGCCAGGGGAATTTGTCCCCCCTCTCACCTTGTTTGCCTCTGTGCGACACTTGAAATCTTTTAACTATATTAAATCAAGCATGAGAATGGGCGATGATGACAAAACCGGAAATCCATCGTACGAAAAAATAAATCGGAAAATTTCAACGCTAAAAATGCATAGTTATCCGGATTCTGGGCAATGTCCGTAATTTGGGCAAAGTGACCCAGGCGTCAGCGCCGCACTCAGTGAATTGTTGTCAGTAGACTTTTCTTTTCAAAGTCTCCACACACAAAAATGTTCCTTTGCTTAAAATTATTGACTAAAATAAGTAACAATAAGATATAATACTTCTATTATAAACCAGCAAAGCCAGGTGAATAAAGCAAGTTTATTTATTTAGTTCCGTTGGTGGACGCTCGTGCCTGGGGGACATATTCTCCGTTGGAGGACACAATCTCCGTTGAGCACGGCGGACAGAATAACCAAACGAGAGACAGTTTATCCTAGGAGATACTGTCTCGGGGGACGTTGTACCCTAAAAAACCAGGTAAAGTTGTCCGGGGGGACAGATTCACCGGGGGGACAGAATCTCCGTCCACAACGGCTCTGCACTCGAGCAGAGCCGTATATTGGGAACTCGTAGATTACTGACTCGATTAGCACGAGACCCGACTTGAACCAAGTCTACATAGAGTTATGGAGCAGTTACCCAGAGCCTAGCGCCCTCTAGTGGCGGGGTGGTTCGTGGGGTACGGGTGATAGCGATTAGGTTTTCGTGACTACAAAACTGGAGCGTCTTGGAACCAAGACTAATATTAACCAGGCTGGCTCTATGGTAACTCAAACTGGTTTGTACCACATGACCTGACTGGCCAATTGGCGGCTAGATACATGCACGGCCGGACGTACACAAACACGGTTGAGTTCTTCAGTAAATTTGTAGTATAATTTAATGCCAATAATGGCGTTCAGTATTTAGTAACATGTTTTGAATAGTGGTGTGGTGCGTTTATAAGACGTTTCCTGTCATTCCAGGAGAAATGGAGGACGGTGAATGATCATGGAGTGTTCAATTATGTACCAACATTAACAAGAACAACGTCTGCAGTAACTTCGTGACGTGAGTTCACTAATTCATCGGTGGCACCTTAATACATGTACTAACTTAACTTGACTTACTGACACAATGCCTGACATGCCTGATGACAACTAACTATCAATATCATGTACCATGTAGGTTAGGTAATACTTAGCCCAGGTTGGACTCCTCCGTTGCATACAACGCGACGGAGTCCAGGGTATAAAGGACCTCGATAAAGTTACCTTTGTATAATTACATGCCAACACACTTTACACCCTTTACACTTGTATCGTAGGAGGTCCTGTTTTCAGGGCGTCCCTGAAATCGATGCAAATCTTTTACCTCTCTGCGCGCGATGTAAACAGTCCCTAGATACAATTTTTGTGGTTTGACTTGCCAAGCAAAGAGTCTCCTCTCCTTTGACCAAAACTTAGAATTATGTGAGGCTCCACTGGCAAGTTGCACTTGTATTACAAAAAATGGTGGTATTTTAGGCATTTCTACAAGGTACAAAAATATGTCATACTGTCGGGGCCATAAAAAAAAAATTGCCCGCCGAAAAAGTTTCATCAAACAATTTTTCAATTCACAATTCACGATGATAAAATCATGTGACTTAAAATTCTGCTGAGCATTCTGGGGAAAAAAATACAGAGGCTTAAAGGAGCCATGTGCCTTATATCATTTTCTAACAGTCTGGAGAATTTTTTTTAAACCCTCATATCATTTATTATTAATAACATTAAAATTTAAACATTGGCTTGGTGATTCAAATATCACTGTTTATTGATATGCTTTATTATAAATGTTAAGAAACATAAAAAGATTCAAAACTTTTTTAAAAATCAGATTTGAAAGCCAAGACTTATTGACACTTTTTTATGTTTTTATTTTTTTTAAAGTTTTTGCAAATTACCATCGTAATTTTTAAAATTAAATAAAAAATATTTTGAATAAAATGAAGACAACTGCTGGCTATAGAGTCATACACAACGTCTCACAGAACACTTGAAGTCACTGCAGATGTTTCTTCTGCGTATGGCTTCACCAGGACACCATACTTTCTTGTTTGCCTCGAAAACAGGTCAAACTCAAAACACGGGGACGCTATTGAAGTCATCGAAGATCGGTGCGTGGTGTGAAAGTTTCAATGTCTATCAAGTTTTAATATATTTTTACATACTTCTTATAAACAAAGGAAGGTAATTAGGGCATCAGTTGATATATGGCATCATTATTTTTTTTTCACTTCAAAGAAAAAGGCATAGTACATCGAAAACCGGACACGGGAGGATAAATATTAAACGGAAATAATGTACGTAGGCCTAACTAATGTACAGAATACTAGCTGGCAGGTGTTTGTTCTGCCAACTTCTGGTTTTATTTAATTTGATAATTTTGTAAACATAGTGAGCAAAAGATCAAGTGGAGGGATCCAAATATATTTAAATTTAACTCAGTGAGTTAGTCCCCTGGCCATGTGGGGGTCAGAATTTCTGGGGACATTATCTCCTGCCTCCGGCTGTCAGTGGCCCAGTCACACCGATGAAACTAGGTAAAAGTTTAGAGGGGGCACAAGGCCTAGGGGATGCACCATTTTTATTATATCTACTTTTTGTGGGGGGCACTTTCTGGCCAATTAAAGGGTGTGTACAACATTGGTAAGAATGAAAATATAAATGCTCACAGATTTGCACATAACTCACATGGTATAAAGATGGTCATGGTAGAAAACTTCCCTTGAAATAGTTCTGCTTGAAATGCCATAGTTTTTACGGAATGAGTAACATAATAGTAATTATCTTACAGGATAAATTCCGATGTTTGAAAAAAAGTTAAAACACTTAAGGGGGTTTTTCCCTGTTTTCTCATGACTTCAAAGACCGATTTTCACAGGTTTGTTATTTCATGTATATGTTGGGTCACATCGGGTTTGGATACAGGTCTTTGGCAATTACCAATGTTTTACCCACCCTTTAAATGTATCGTACACGTTTGATAATGACTCAAAACAAATATTAGCATAAAAACTTACTTGGTAACGAGCAACGGAGAGCTGTTGATAGTATAAAACATTGTAGGAAACGACTCCCTCTGAAGTAACGTAGTTTTTGAGAAAGAGGTAATTTCTCACTAAAATAATTAAAACTTCTTGCAAGAAGTTTCTATTCCTATCTGAAAGCACACAAATTTGTACAACAAGGGTGTTTTTTCTTTCATCATTTTCTTTCAACTTCGATGACCAATTGAGCCCAAATTTTCACAGTTTTGTTATTTTATGCATATGTTGGGATACACTAAGTGAGAACACTGGTCTTTGACAATTTCCAAACGTGTTCAGTGCCTTTAAAATTGGCCGTTTCCATTTGCACTCTTTTCCTAAATAAACCCCCTTTCAGCACTCTCATTATGATGTCATTATTTTTCAATTTTTGTTTGATAATCTGCCGTGGAGGCAAAAACCAAATACGTAAGATTGTCTGCGTGTAAGTAACGGCCCGGGTGGCCCCGTTCGCCGTCAGCTGGCGAAGGTTTGCATTTGTTTCCCACTCCCCTGCCGAACGGCCCCGTGTGTAAGGATTTAAACTCCATTCATCAAGTTGTCTGATAAAAAGTAAACTTGTCTTATGGTTGAACGCGTGACCCGTCGAGTTGTCTGACCCATCGAGTTGTCTGACTGGCGAGTTGTCTGACATTCTCTATATCATCAAACTTTGTGAGTATTGAACTTTGTTTATCTGTGATTGTTGAGCTTTATCGTCTTCCATCATGGCGTCGATCATGGCTTGCTAAGCTTTTGGCAAGTTGACCCATATTGTATGAACAAGTACTGCTGGGGTGGTGAGTCTGTCGGGGCTCCTACCAAGTCTACCAAGCCATTCAAGAATGTAGTCTACCTGTTTGCATCGTCTTGATAATAATCAAAGCTACACGTATTAGTCTAACTACTCTTCACAACTTTGTAGTCCATCCACCATGTATTCAACCACCATCACAAACAGCAGTAACAAGACTAAGCTTCGATTTCGTATTTGTGCATTCTCTTGATTATCAATGCACATGACACGGAGGTGAACCCCGGGCCATACAAACATAAGTACCCCTGTCAGCTGTGCGACAAAGCTGTTAAATGGGGAAGAGAGGTGTCCGCTGCGATAGCTGCTTTGGATGGCATCATGACGAGTGCATGAGTATGACCAAGCAGAGTTATGATGATCTGAACCATACAGGCGTAATGGACTTGTCAGGCCTGTGGTATACCCAACCATTCATCTGGGCATCTTTTCCGCGATAGTTACATTGAATTTGCCAATAGTTTTCACAGCCAAGTTTCCTTGTCTAAGGATAATGCACAGCTTGGTTCTCCGAAGGCTGCATCCTCAACTATTCCTCAGAACAAAAGTAACAAATACAAAAGTAACAAAGCTACGGATGACTCCCTTAAATTGCCAGGGTCTCAGGTCTAAAAAGGAATTGTTTGCTACTGTACTTGTATCGACACTCACCGACCACATGTTGTTATTGGAACAGAGTCTTGGCTGGATGACAGCGTTTCCAGCAGTGAAGTCTTTCCAAGTAACTTCACGGCTTTCCGTAAGGATAGAGTTACCAAGAAAAATCAGCTGGGGGTGTGTTCATTGCGTTGCGCATCTGATTGGTACTCGCCAAGTAGAACTTGACACGGAAAACAAGATGCAAATCTATTCTCATAGGGTCTTTTTACAGAGCACCTGACAACAAAGACAAGCAATATTTGGAGAAGCTTAGAGAATCCAAAATCAAGGTTGAAGATACCATCGTTTGCCTAGGTGGATACTTCAATTTGGGTGACATTTCATGGGAATCAAACTCGATCAAACCAGGATGTAAAAGACCTTTCATCTCTAGACAACTTCTTGACATCGCTGGTGAATTTTGCCTTGTAAAGGAACCCACAAGGAGGGATAGGATTCTTGATCTGTTCTTCACATCCAACAACAGCCTTGTTGATCAAGTGATAGTGACACCAGGCATCAGTGACCATGATGGGATTCTGCTAATTGATATGTCTACCAAACCAAAACCAACGAAAATCTTCCTCTACAACAAGGCAAATGGGGGAATCATATCCTCTCCATTTCTGCCAAAGCACACAGGGCCCTGTATTTTATTAGACGCAACCTATACTCCTGCCCTCAAGATCTTAAGACCATTGCTTACCAAACCCTGGTCCGCCCCCATCTGGAGTACTCAGCAATCATTTGGGACCCCTACACATAGGAGCTGAAAGACCAACTCCAGAAAACACAAAGAAAAGCTGCCCGCTTCATCTGTCACAGAGACTACAACCGTACCAGTAGTGTTACATCTGTGCTAAAATCTCTCCAGTGGGACACCTTGGAAAGCAGACGGAAAGTGGCACGACTCTCAATGCTCAATTTCTTACAACTAGTCACACGCCAATCCAGACACTCACAGCAAAGCCTATCAACTGTTCTCCGCAAACAAAGACTGCTTCCAATACTCATACTTCCCCCAAACAGTGAAAGACTGGAACACATTAGCACAAGACATCATATCCATCACGGACAATAAGACCTTTACAGAAGCCGTCATAACCTACCTCAGAAGCAAGTAAAAACTACACCGCGTACACCAACTCTTCACGTTTGGCTCTAATAAGATTGTTGAGAATATTGATCCAGATCCAGATCAAGACCTGCCTACAGGGACAGCTTTATGTCCCAACCGAAGGATGAAGCAATAATGGTTAGGCCAAACAAAATAATATGTGTGTTTCCTATTACACTGGGGGAAAAAATAGGGTCGGTAGGGACATAAACACATTTTATTTTGGTGTAATATTTTGTTGCTCTAAAAATTAGGGTCGGCACAAAATATTGAAAATATTTTTGCTCATTTGTAAGGCTGTGCGTTTACGATTATTTTTGTAAACGTGTAACCGTTTCTGAAACGGTCGGTTACACGTGTAACCGTCCGTTTCATCATAAACAAAATTTTGAGTTTAAAAAATTTGTTAACGCAACAGCGCATATGATCAAAAACATTGCGTCTTCATCACAGCATTTTGACTTCGAGCAATCACACCCCGCAAAATAAACCCCCCAAAACAACAAAACAAAACAAAATCAAGAAGAACAAATCTTACATTATACAGTAAAATACTCTTTTTGTTCATCCAGGGTATCCTAAATTTGTCATTTTTGTAGAATGAAGCCTACACGTTCTGTAGTTTTTCGTAAACAAGCTACAATTTTCATGGAACTGTGCTCCATTGACCATGCTGTCAAAAGAATGTGCGTGCCGTGCGCACCAGCAACGACAATGCTGTATAATGGTTTTAGCGTACGCGCACCAGGGATTATCCCGAGCATGCGTACAAACGTCAAGTCTTTGGTCAAGGCGTTTGTAACTTGGTTTTGTATGCTATCGCGTAATTTCACCAATAGAGGGCGCTTACTCTTGCGCTATCGAATTGTTCTGAAACGCCCTCTAGCGTTCAATGTTCATTGCATTTATTGTCGCACGCAAAGTAACGAACTAAAAAAACTACAAGCCTGTAAATTGGAAACGGTGTGTCGCACGGGATCGTGCGTTGTGTACATCGTGATCGTTATGTGTTCAGCGTTTCACGGCACTTTCCAGAATTTGTTTACGTTTATCTGAACCGTAAAAATTAGAAAAATATAAAATAAAAACTGAAATCCTACGGTAGTTTTTCACAAATGTAGGGAGTGGGATCGGGTTAATTTTATTTTATTTTATCTGCAAATGTCATAAAACTCTGTAGGGTCCGCGTGATTTTCTAGGGATGGTCGGGTAACCGGAAACACACATATTATTTTGTTTGGCCTTAAGTGTCTCGCTTAAGGACATGAGTGTCAAGACCGGGATTCGAACCCACACTTTGCTGATCAGAAACACCAGAGCTGAGTTCGGTGCTCCTAACCGCTTGACCAGGACACGTCCACATTATATTAACTTAAAAACCAAATATTGTCCACAAAGTAGTTGAACTTGAAGTGGTCGTGGTCGTCCGCTCCCCCTACATGCCCTAGAGCTATAAGGTTCGTTCGGCTATAGTGGAGACGATACCAGAATGAACCTCGGTCATTCATAGGGAGAGGAGTAGTCGTCACCCATGTTGCCTATTGATCATTCTTTGACAATACCATTATTCTGCAGGGGTAACTTGTGAGGCCTAAGTTGTCTTTTTTTAATAAAGTATTTTTTCCCCATTTTTTTTCTTCATAGAAAATAATAAATTAATTGGCTAGAATTTAGAAACTAAGGCTTCCTTGTGGGCCTTAGGATTCACCCATTTCGGGCCCCTGTAATGCTATACTTTTTCATCAAAATGGCCATTGAATGATAGTTCAACATCTCTGGTCTTCAGCCCGGAATATCTTTAGTTTCCTTTTATACTGCTCATTTAAAACTTTCCCAACACACTGTTGATACACAAAACATGTGACACCTTTTTTACCCAATTACATGTAGATGCAAAATAAAACTGAAAATTGAAATTTCTTACATATGTAATTCTCCTGGCTGTTGTGCTGTGATAGCACACGTTCTGACGTCTCAATATGTTCACACTTTTAACCTGGACGGGGTGGGACCAACCATTCTGTGAAAGGGGTGTAACAAGGCTTCCGGAGCACTACGCGTTGTTTAAATATTTGTGCGCTATAATGTGGCAAGGTTTCAAGCTACATGTATCAATGACCATTTTGAAAACGTATAGCGTTACGGAGGCCCAAAATGGGTTTTAACTACATGTATAAGGCTCACGGGGAGCCTTATAGTTTCTAGAACTAGAAATAATTATCTTTTAAATTGAACTTATTATTCTAAACAAAATTCTGAATTGCGGTTGTAACCTTATGCCATAACAATAACATGGACTGGCCGTATGCTACCATGTTAACATGTACTTGCCAACTTGGGTACCCCTGGCAGGACAATGGTGTCGTCCAAGTTTGTTTCAAGGCAAGATGGCGGACAGTACGTTGTTACAACTTTGCGGTAAAGATCCTTTTTTTTTCTCTAATTTAAAAATGATAAAATAGAATTAGTTGTTGCAAACTGCTTACCAACCAAAAGGACGTATGGTATAAATGCAAAAAAATAGTTAATGGCCTGACGTTTTGACCCAACCCACTGTTTGTACATGTATATAGTTGTAGAATACCATCAAACTAACCTGTGGAAATTTCATTTCAAAAGGTGGTAGTGTTTTTGAGATATTGCCGAAAATCTGGAGCGATTAGTCCAAGCAGGAAGAATAATCTGCAATTGGAATACACAATCTGAGAAACGTTACTGTCAGCAACGCTTCTCAGATTCAATTTTTTGGGGATATCTTTTTTCCATGAATTGCAGTACTTCTAAGTGAAAAGTTTCTCAAGAAGCATAATACTATCCAAAGCTGCTGTACTTCTTACCAAGTAAGTGTTTATTGCCATTACTTTTCAGAGTCATTTCCAACCTTAGACAGACCCTTTAAATCATACATATGACTGCAGCTAAGATAACGGCGCATACCTTACGGGTGGGCGGTGTATTCAACCAATAGGCTTCCTTGAGTGCTTTGGTTGTTGAAATGTACACGTGTATGTTGCATTCTGTCAAATTCCAGTTTGTTCATGTATGGTATCCGCCTCTTCGGTACAGGAAGCTCGCTTAGCTGTAGCTGCGACATAAAATAGCTATTGATTGAATACTGTTTGCACCCTTGTGACACCGATGATGTATTTTAGATGGCAATCCAAAATGGCAGCAAAATGGCTTTTTTCTAATTTTTGACATCTGCGGTTGTACTAGCGCCCAAGGCCAACATTTGTAGAATGTAGACTGTGTTTGGGCGATTTGGTATGATTTCTAAGACACAACAACGTGTGCGCACACGCGGTAATAAATAATGCAGTACCTGTAACCAGTGTGCTAAAACAGATGTTGACTACCCTATTAAATATCAACAATTTTGTTTCGTTTGCTTGATTGTGGACCGAAGAACATCCATTTAGAGCACATCAAATAATCGCAAGTACAAAAATGCCTGATGTTACATCTTTGACATCGATAAGCCAGTATAAGATTTTCAATCTATTTTTTATTTTTTTGTTTTTTCATTTGGGTATTTTTTTGAACTGGGTGTTCCGAAAATCATAGCAAATCTTCGAAACACAGTCTAACTACGTATGATAGCCTGGGGCGCTAGTACAACCGCGATGTAAAAATTTAGAAAAAAGGAGTACAGCGCCCCAGTTATACTCAGTGACCAGTAACTTTATTACTACTCTGTGCACTGCGGTGATTCCTCTGTACTACATAATCAGGCTGCAAATAGCCCCAATGACTCTGTATAGCACCAATGCAATTCAATCTTTGTGCTCTCTGTGGTTTTCAAACAGCTTTACAAAATTTGAAATTAGAGGCAATTTTGGGTAGGTTTTCCCAATTTCGGATTAATTTTTGTACTTTGCAAACATTTTTGTTTTGGCTTTCAATAACATGACATTATATTTAATAACTGGGATCACAGGGCAGAAGGGGGGTAACACCACCATAGTTCTCATTCCCCGTTTGCGGCGTGGACAGTTCAACTTTGTCATTGCCATTGTACAAAAACAGTAATATCTTTAAATGTTTACACTAGAGAATGTTCTTAAATGATTTGTTGTTGTTGCTAACTGCTTCAGTCAGTAGTACTATAATGATTGAATAAACAATAATAGATGTAGCTTTATACAACATTTATTATTGTATAGTCTGTTTAAGATGTGAACGTTGCCTCATACATGTCATATCATAAATATTACCTACGGTAAATGCTCTAGTCCAACAACCGACGTCAAAAAAATGTTTCGATCGTGGCAGCAACCGAGTATTGGCAGAAATTATTTTTCTCAAAAAACCTTCAAAAAAAAAGTTCAAACATCTAGGGATCTAGGGGATGTACAGACAATGACAGAGGAATTGTTTTAAAACTTGCAGAAAGATAAGATTTATCTCTAATAATTACGTTCAGTGAAAACAATTAATTAGAGGTGAACTATAAAAATTGTTTAATTATGTCGATAGCCTATTGTTACCCATTTTAGGGGAGATAGTTTGTAATGAATTTCTCACCTGGACACGTTAAGGCACGTTAACCGCTGCAATAAATCAATGAAAAATGTCCGCTAATATTTTTTACTTGATTTACATAAAATTATACCAGCCTAAAACAATTCAAATTACTCATAAAACCTACCATTATTTTTTCAGTGCTGATAGAGAGAACATTGCAAATATGCAATTCCATGCAAATAGGGACATGGGCCCCAAAAATCAAGTTAATTCCTGAACTTCCTTTTTAATTTTAAGTTATTGCTAATAGATGTAAGGACCAGGATATAAACTGTTTTAGTCCAATCTTTATTGTTTTCTATGAAATATGTCACGTTTTTTCCTTGTTTATGTTTGGCTTAACAATTTTAATGCTTTTTTTTCTTGGGAAAAGCAGTTGTCACAAAATTATAATTGCAATTTATTAGTATGACTTTATACCTTAAAAAAAAACACAACAAAAAATCTGCCCATGACTTTTCTTTAAGACTTGTAGGTGCACAGCTGTGGACAAAGAGAGGTATGAAATGCGAGTGACGGAGAGATCTCATTTTTATAAATTTTTTTAAAGGGACACACCGGCTGAATTGGGCTATTTGGGCTACAAAATAGACTAAAATATGACTTAAACGGTCTTCCAGGAATAAAGAAGAACAGTCCATAAAAAAAATCATCAAATTTAGCCGTTTTTTAGCATTTTTAAACAAAAACGAAGGTCGCGTGATAGTTCGAACCACAAACTGGTTCAAATAATCACGTGACCTTCCGAGTTAGTTTTACTTCCAGCCGTTTAAAAGTAACTTACCAAACCAATTTTTTTTTTTTTTAACACAATTATTTACGAGTAATTGACGAAAAAGATCATGTATTCAAATTATCGCTACAAGTTGTAAATAATGGTGAAAAATCCAACGTAAGATTTGCATTCAAAGAGTCCGTGTAACGGAGGCGTGTTGCATGGCCCAAAGGCGTGGAGCAATCACAACGTAAGCCTTGGGGGCATATCCCGTCAGCCGGCGCTACATCCCGTGGGGCCAGAGAGTGTTGAAACCTAGGGGCATGAACTCCTCAGCTTGCCAATAGCCGTGGCTTCGGAGCCTGTCTGGGGGGTTGGGAGCCAGACCATAATCACGTTTGGTTCCAAGGGGTTTTTAGGCAGTGCCCGTGTTGGATTGACTGCGCTGCACACACTTGGCTGGAAAAGCGTATACGCTGACCTTTGACCGCGTTAAGTTTTTTTCACTATTTTTCGTTAATTGCGTGCTAATTTTATGATTTTTTTTTTTTAAACATCAAATTATTTATTGTTTGTGACTCTACTTCACTAAATTACGTAAATGGTAAGCCGGTGTGCCCCTTTAACTGGTAGTGATTATATTTTTGACAATTGATAATTTGCTTCTCCCAACAATACCAAGTATAAAAGCAACAAGTATTAAAACAAAATACCCAGCACATTATAATACAGAGCCCTTGAAATTTGAAATGCGAGTGACGTGAAATGCGAGTGACGTGAAGTGAAATGCGACTGGCGATACCACTTTCCATTATAAGAATGCATACAAAGATAGAATTGAGGGAAGTAATGTACAAAACATGTACAGTACATATCATATGCATTTTTCAAAAGACAGACCATTGTCTCCCACTAAAACTAACAGTCATAGGACGGTTTATTACCAGAGACCACACCAAAGCCATGTGACATAAACTACGCTTCTCTGCCCATTTATCTTTCGATGGCCACCGCCTGAAATAGTTTCAAATTTCCCGCTCTCACATAAATCGCTAATTGGCTAAATACTAATTGGGCAGAACAGTACCTAGGCACACAGACTCCTTTTTTTTTCCTCACACCCTTTCTCCTTTCCGTCTGCCCCCCTCCCAACCCCGCCCCCTCACAACCCTGTGTGGGGCCACCTGTTCTTCTTGTAGTTTTGCCCGTAACCATTTGTTCTTTTTTTCCAAACCCCGCCCCCTTACTGCATATGACGCCTCAAACGTTTTTTTTAAAGCTTGCCTTTCAATACTTGATTCTCACTTGACACGGGGAGAAGCTTCATAGTCATAACTAACAAAACTTCAAGCTTTTGAACATTTTGAGTGCGTTCCAGTCCTATTTTTTTCTTTGCATGTCCTTTTAAAAAACTCTCACTATTTGATGCATATATTGCACACCATCCAAATGTTTTTCGTGGTGACACATGGTCTAAACTCGATCATGACTTGCTCGCACATGGCCACATGGATGATTTCACTCTTCCCTTTATAAACATTTTGCCAGCCTCATCACAATGAAATTTTCCTTGGTCAATTGTGGACAGTCCCCGCCAATCCTCGCAGAAATCGTGAATGTGTGACCTAGGGCCAAGTTCACGCAAGGAGCAATGGTTAACTATAGTGGTTGTTTAGTGACGTACGTAGGGCATGCGCACAGAAGTTGAAGTGAGAACGACTCCAGTCATGTCATGTCAACACGACCGGCGACTCAACATACGTTATCAGTTTCTTATAACTGGTTCACTCTGCACTGTGCTATGAAAACGGCTATTGGTAACCAGAGATGCGACCATGCCCAGTAGGCTGGTTCCAAATAGTCGACTACGTAGTCCAACTATCGTCGACTAGACAGAGTTAGGGCTAAGTTAGTCGAACTATGGTCAACGATAGTCCTTGCGCGAACTTGGCCTAGGCTGAAGATTCCTATGTTGTGAGCTAATTCAGACTGTACATATGGATGAACACAATTCATATAATAATAATATTAATAATAATATAACGTATTTGTATAGCGCCTACTGCAGGCCAGCCTCTAAGCGCTTTAAGGTATTATTTCTTGCAAGGTATGTGGAGCTACGTTTTGAGGTACATGTATGAGGCCTATTCATTTATAGCACAATGTAATGGTTTACAAGGTGCTGTGGCGCAATACATGTATGCAGCCAATCCAACCAGGAACACCGGGGCGAACCCCTTCTCTTTACGATAAGTGCACTGGGTTCTTTTACGTGCATTACAACACACGGGACCAACGGCTTTACGTCCCATCCGAAGGACGAAGCATGTGGTTAAGTGTCTTGCTTAAGGACACAAGTGTCACGACTGGGATTCGAACCCACACTCTGCTGATCAGAAACACCAGAGCTTGAGTTCGGTGTTCTTATCCGCTCGGCCACGACACGCCATATAAAGTCGTTAACAACTTAAGGAATCTAGTATGGGACTGCAGAAACTAGAGAACTAGTGCATTTGTGGCTGTGGATTATTAAATAACAGTACATTTCTAAATATTTCAGAAAATAAATTTTGTTCATTGTCATTAGTATTTTGAGCACTCAGCCCCCTCAAAATGTTTAATAAAGGACGTTTGAAATAACTTAGCCAAGACTGGATAAGGATTGTGGAGAAAAAAGCTTCATTTTGTTCAAAACTTAACGAATGGACAAACTGAAATGCGAGTGACGGAAATGCGAGTGACGGAAATGCGAGTGACAGAAATGCGAGTGACGGCACTTTCCCCTCTTACTTAAATACAGTTAGTTGTTGTAGATATTGTTACCCTCATTTATACTTCAGTATGGTAGGTATCTACACATGTAGTACATATAACCATGTGGTTGTGGTACATTTGGTTTGAGGAAACTTTTCAATTAAAACCAAGACAATTTTTGGCATGTCCATTTCACGAAATGCAAGTGACGGCCTTGTTCAACATTGTCATGCTCATATTTAGTATCGTTGAATTTTCTTAATACCATTGGGGTAATGCCTTATATATTAAAACTACATCACTAAGATTGTAAAAGGATGCAAATAAGTGAAATGCGAGTGACGCTGGAATGGCCCAACTGTATAAATGGTTTTCCTTTTTGAAAAAATGGTAATCACCTTTAAAAAAAATGAAGTGTACTCAAAACGCGATTGCAAATGATTGCACAACACCCCTCCCCCACTTCAAATATTCCCTCCTTTGAAGTTTACAAAGGTCTGTTCCAATTGAACAGTTTACTACAGATTCGTTACAACTCTCCAGCAAACTGATTGATAACACTTAGTAATGTGCAAAACTCTCCACTTTTCTCAATAGTTTGGCGCCATAGAAAAATATTTAATATTGTATAAAAACATTTGAAGTGTGAATTTATTTCTTCTTCTTGGCAATTACCTGGAACTGGTTGTCTGTATGTTCTTGTTAGACATGACCTTGAGCTGACAATGACATATTTTTAAATTTGTTCTTTTATTAGTTTCAGATGTAATTGTCGATTGCTTTGTGTGCAATGGCAGATAAACAAGACAGTAAATTAGCTGCAAGTAGGAGCAATGAGGATGAAGAGTTGCTTAAGGAGTTGGTATGTTGATTTTTATTTTTTTATTGGTAACTGTCATTGTAAAACTATGACAGTTTTGTTTTTTTCCCCAAGAGTTATTTTTAAATAAGGAAATAAAAGAGTGTTAACAAGGTCTTATATGGTCATTTAAAACTGGCAGGGTTGTAGCCGTGTGATATAATGATATACTGTGGCCGTTTGATAAAGGACCAGGCGGAATATCAAAAACAAATGGCAGACCTCCCAACTTGTACAAATTTGGCATACTTACGTTTTTTTACCCATCTGTAATCCCCTGGCTGCCACTTCCTAGGTTGTATCGTAAACTTGGGTGTGATCCCTGGCTACACGGCAAATAATGGTTGTATGGCTTCTGACTAACACCTGAACAATGATATTAACCCAAAATAGGGAAACCGCAAACATCGGCCTAGATTGCTGAGTTGGTAGAGCTCCGGCACGGTAATCCAGAGGTCGTTGGTTCAAATCCCGCTCCAGTAAATTTTCCTTTGTTCAACCCTAAATTGCATAAAACTTGATAATTAAATAGCCACCAGAAAAGATTGTAAGTTTGTATTCATAAATGTTTTATTTCAAAAGATGTTTATACTTCAATAAAGTTTAATGAAACAAAAAGAAACCTCAACATTTCAGTAAGTTTGTTTCTGTTGTTATTTGCTGACAATTCAGAGTTCATATCTCACACGTTATTGATCATGGAGGTAGAATATGTGTTGACGAACTTAATGTATCATTTGAAATTTCAGGTCGCCTCCAAAAGAGACAGATGCAAGTGAAAAAAATCAAAAGGGGGTGTGCCTCCCACAAATTTCCTGCACCCCCCCTCCCCTGAGAAAACCCCCAAAACATTAGCGCCCTCCCTAAAAATGTATATTTACTAAAAAAAAAAAAATTGAAAATGCATTATCTTGATTAATCTATAATTTGCTGAATGGTGTCTGTCTGTGCTGTGTGTCCTGATGTCTGTATATTATTAGACCTCCTTTCTGTATTCTGCATTAAACCTTGTGAAACTTGCATGGGAAAAGGGTATTGATTTCTTTTTCAACCTCGACAAACAATTAACAAAATACACCAAATTGACCAAAATATAAGCAGCCCCCCCCCCCAATAATAATCTCCTATTTTGCAGGCCTTTTTCACTGTTGATATGGGCCTCGCTTTGCTGCTTGCAGTGTAAGCTAAAGCATCTGCCCACATTTTCACTGTTATTGGTGCACATTGCTCTGTTGTTGCTCGCAGTGCATCGTATATGGGGGTGTCTAATCGTTGAAACCTAGGATTTTTACAAACGGGATATGGTTGTGCCACAAACCTGGGCCACCCTGCCTTCATGCGCAGTACGTCCTAAACTGAATTTACTCTGACCAAAAATATTACTAATAAATTATTTTCCTTAAGATCGTACAGATTATTATTCATTTATTTGCAGCCATCTACAAGAAAAAACCCCAAATCATCAGAAACCAAAATTATTGTTGTGGTCTCCGTGTTAAGAGCACGCATAAAGATTTAAACAGTTAAAATAAAAAATTCCTACACGCCATCAAAGTTTTTTTACGGCTGATTACGATGTCCCGGTATCGGAGTCTGGCCGTCTGTTGTTGTCCCAGCCAAAGTCTGGTCTTATGATGGGTTATTCTGGGTTCACTTGGTGCCAATAATATGGTCGGGCTTGTCACTTCACCAATTCAACTTTAGTGTTGGATCTCACCTCATCTCCTCCCCTCCTTCACGCTCTTAGCAAGTCCCTTAGGAATTTTCTTTCTCCCTCCTTGCAAGAAAACCAACTTTTGTTTTCGCTAATATCATAAAAACAAACAAATGTTATAAAGTCACTCTGGTTTGACAAAAAAAGAAAGGAAAGTTTGGCAGCTGGCCAGTAACAAAATGTTTTACCTGCTATGTGTACTAACCTTTTCCTGGCTGAATTCAAACACAGCCAATAGAAAAATTCAAGTCAAAACATGTAGGGCAGGTACTGATGTCAGAATTCAATTCAGATAGCACGTTGTTTCAACAACCTGCAATCAGTAAGTCACACTACTACAATACAGCGTTATTTGCAGAACGCCCTGAGCGTTATTAAGTTGGCGGATACTGGCGCTTAACAAATTTACACTATTCAGTGCTATTATTATTGTAAAATAGCAAAAACCTTTTGGGCAAAAATTTGTGCACCTTTCCTTTTTTTTTTGGCCTGGTTTTTGCCACCAGAAAACATGCAAAACAATTACAATAACTGGATTCCATTGGTAGTATTACATATTTTGTTGATATCAGTCAGTCACTGGTTACCAGTGATATCATATTGCAATGGTTGTTAGTTTTTACCCCTCAGCCCAATAGGCTGAAGGGGTATTGTCAATGCCTCTGAAATCCGTCCGTCCTTCCATCGGGATGTCCGTCTCTTCATGGCTGGCACAAGAGCGATGTACTAAAAATCAAGCCGAGCTGCGGAATCGCCTCGCCTCTCAAAGAATGAAAAACCCCAAATCATAATTATCCGTTGTAAATTGACTTATTACTGACTGTAATTTATGGATCTTTATAGATCTTTTGATAACTTAAATATTTTGAAAATTTTGATTTCAGTGTTCTGTAAATGGAGTCAAGTATAGCAAGCTGGTTCAGGGAGGTAGTGATCCAGTTACATCTTTGGAGATGTTCTTCTCTGGTTATCACCGTATTTCAGGAATGAAGAATTTTCCCAATTTGAGCATCTTGATCCTGATGGGTCAGGATATCACCAAGATTGAGGGACTGTCTACCTGCACAAAGTTGACAGAGCTATGGATTTGTGAGTGCAAAATAAAGGTAAAAATGCTCCAATGTTGGTTTGAAATTTGTTTTAATTGTACATATAAGTGCTTTATTTATGTGCTGAATAAGGGAAGGCAGCGAAAGTCATGGTTCGGCCAGGCCGTTGAAAGCTGAGCCAGGCCTGGGCCTCACAGACTCACAATCCAGTTGTTGTGAGGTTTAATCCTCTGACAATGACAGAGTTGTCAATCAATCTAACAATGACAAGTTGGCAATCTATATTGAACTTATCTCTTCTTCATGTTATAGCAAAGTAATTTATGACGCCAGGGTTTGTGCTAGAAAGGCGTGGTCATCCACATTTTTACTTGAATTTCAAAACATGAACTTTAGGCTGATAATTTGAGAAAGCGAGTGTTGTGCGAATACATTACTGCAGATTTATTACATAAGATAATTATTCACAATTGTGTGATATGTGTAGGTTTGAGCTTGCCATAAGTGGCTACTTTATATTATCTACTTTATATATTATTCCACTTACTAATGGAAACATCCCATCCCATCTACTTTATATACTTTATCTACTTTATATATTATTCCACTTACTAATGGAAACATCCCATTGTATTATATTATCTACTTTATATATTATTCCACTTACTAATGGAAACATCCCATTGTATAAAGTTTTGCTGTGCGAGCAGTACAAAAGTATTTTGTGCATATTACCTTTCAGCTGAAAAGGCCGTGCGGAAAGGGCATTTTTGACAGGGACATACGAAAAAGGAACATTGAAATAATTTAATTCCACTTGAAATGATTTTTTGCTCACAAAATCTTTTTCGTGCTCTCAAAATAAATTATTTTGTCGCTCAATATCATTTTGAACGCTCAAAATAATTTAATTCATGCACTTGGAATAAATTATTGCGAGAGCAGGAAATAGTTTAATTCTCACAAAATCATTTTGAACACTCAAAATATTATATTTTGTGTGCTCGAAATAAATTATTGTGAGAGCTCAAAATCTTTTTGTTCTCACAAAATCATTTTGCTCGATATCAATTCGTTCTCACAAAATCATTTCAAACCCTCATAATAATTTATTACGTACGCTCAAAATAAATTATTTCAGTAGCTCAAAAAAAAAAAAATTCTTGCACCAGCACAAAATCATTTCATGTGCTTGAAATATTTTTGATCCTTCAAATAATTGATTTTGTGAGCTTAAAATACACTATTTCGTGAGCTCGAAATTCAAATAATTAATTATAAGCGTCACGTTAAAAAACATGAAGTTTTTTCCATTGAAATCTTACAATAAAAAATGTTTGTAAAATAGATAAGAAGTATACAAAAAGTACTGTAAAAAGATTAATGGGACAAATTACACAGTGAGTTTTTTTACAACCATTGAAAATTACAAGGGTGATGACAAACAAATTAAAACCACAGAAAGTAAAGGAGCAGTTAAAAACACAAAAACAAAGGAGGCGTTACCAAATGCCAGCAAACCAGAAAATCTTTAGGCAGGAATGACATACTAAAACGCTTAGTGTGGGTTTGCAAAGGATGAAATTCTTCCTGATTTGTTGACAACCACTGAAGAATGAAGTGGATGGGTAGGATCTTGCATTATGTCTTGAAGTTTAGAGATAATTGCTGATATTCAAACATGTTTGTATGTAGTATACAATGTAAATCTTCAACTTCCATGCAATCATTTTGGAAGCCACTTTGATGATACTTTCCAGTCTGTGACTGTCCATGGCTCTAAGATTACCATACCAGACATTAATGCAGAAGGTGATAATAGATTGGATAACACTTAAAACATAGCTCCACTTACCTTAAAACATCCACGCTAATCATTTTAGAAGCCACTTTGATGACATGTTCCAGTCTGTGACTGTCCATGGCTCTAAGATTACCATACCAGACATTAATGCAGAAGGTGATAATACATGTAGATTGGATAACACTTTAATGAAAAAGAGATAAATGTCATTGGAAACATTAAATGATTTAAGCTTCCGGACAAAAAACATCCTCTGCATGGTTAGCCTTAGCGACAAGTTTCTGAGTATTGATTTTCCAATTCAAATTGCTGTCAATGGAAGTGCCAAGATATTTAAAGAATTTTAAAGTTATATTAAATAGGTTCAATAGACTGTGCAAGTCTCGTGCATATTTGAACTTCTGGGACCATTGTGGTCCCAACCATATGGAGATTTACGTGGGCACGATTTTGTTTTGTCAATTATTTTAGTTTAACGTGGTATATGCCCGTGAAAAATACATATGTTGTTGGGAATGTAAAACTTAGTTATAAATAAAAAAATATGAAAGTAAAATCATTTCAACAATATAACGAAGAAAACCCGATAATTAAACTTGACCTCAACTTCCGGTTGCTGCAAAATGAAGAATTTTGTGCTCACCTCCGATCACAAAACTTATGTAAACGCTTGTTTTAGATGAGCGATGATAATCGCCAGACACTGTAATCGCAATGCGAAGCCTTTTCATTGCAGTCTATGGTTGTTGAGGCGTCAGCGTCCTCTATAAACTGTGTCAAACGTTAATTTTACGCCCGTGTGACCTTCGCGAATCCTTGAAGTGGTTTCTGAAAAGTTAAGATCGAATAAGCATCCTTGTCCCAGAGTTTTAATTTTGCTTCACTAATAATTAACACATTATTTGTGTATTTATTATAAAAACTAAAATTGATTTTATTAACATGTAATGGGTATTTTTGTTTTTCAGATTTCGTCATTAGATATAATTTAAAACAAAGATTTGATTTCAGAGAAAACAATGTTCTTCTATTGACGTGTTTTCTCGTTCCGATACGTGCGAGACTTGCACAGTCTATACCAGTCTTGGTTTTATGGAAGTCAAACACAATTTCTTTAGATTTGGACACATTCAGCAATAAAGGACCTCGTCTTCATCTTGTTCTTTTATTGCCATACATGACCCTGCCGGTTTTAAATGGCCGTTTAGGAACCTCGTTGCCTACTCTTATATTTCCTGCTGAATGATGTAGTCCATGTAATGGTTTGATTATTGAGTGCCGTGTGACCTACAATCCTCCATTAAAATGACAAGAATCTACTTGTTTGATACGTCATGTAAATTCCATTATGGTTTCTGCATAGTATTGCAATAGACTGTGCAAGTCTTGAGCATGTTCAAACTTTTGGGACCAAGCTGTTTCTCATTTTCTTTCGATATGAGCGAGACTTGCACAGTCCTTGGTAGAACACTCTGTACATTCAGTGCCATAGCACACCCGTGTCGTATCATTTGTTGTACAGGCCTACAGTATCATTGTGTTATTGTGATACAATTCACATATTATTTTATGTGACATTGTACAACTAAATGTGGGTAAAATACCTGTAAGAAGCTGAATTACTTCATGAAAATTTACAGATTTATGTTGAATGTCTGACGTCCAAATCCGACCGCCAAAAAATGTATGTGGCCATTTAATGTTATTCCAGTGAGATTAGTTGATTCTTACAAAAAAACAGTTGAATTATGGAACTCTGAAAATGTTCGGCCCTGGAAACGGAATCTCATACTTAGGACTCTATAACTGTGTACAGCACAGAGGAAGAGTCTTACTATACAAAGGGCTAGGTAATTGCAATTTATTTTAATGTTTCCATACAATTAATGTTTAGTTTTTGACTAGTGCCTTTTGTTCAGCGCCCTAGAGCATGCCTGCATGATTAAGGCGCTATAAAGTATTGGTATTATTATTATTAACCAAAGCCACAGCATTATGTATACTAACATACCTTTACCACAGGTTGCCATAGAGTAGACTACATGTACCATAAAACTGATTTTTATAAGAGATGTACACTACAATGTTTATATTCATGTGTTGCTAAATTTCATGCCTTTTGTATTTTTTTGTTTCAAGGTAATTGAAGGTTTAGATGCATGTAATAAGATGACCATACTGCATTTATACAGCAACTGTATCAGTCAGATAACTCACATCAGTCATCTTCAGCATCTAGAAGTACTTGGACTTGCCAACAACAACATTGTGAATATCGAGGTATGTGTATTGACAGTCTATACTCCTACATACATGTACTTACCCATAGAGCCACTACTAATGCACTTTCCCTAACTGACAGGTTTAATTCTCTAAGAGAATTATACCCAACAGCACCCTCTCTGGCCCTACCCATACTACCCTGCAGCCCAACCGCCAGGTTATTTTCCTCTTTTCTCTTAGGGCCATTGTTTGTAAGACGTCATTTTACCTAGTTCTAAGAGATAAGTATTTATTAAACGATTTAATTAATTTTTCAATAAGTGTAGAGTTTTTTTCTTTTTGGGGGGTGTTTTGAGTGAGTTTTGGTGGTTTCTCAATGGAGAAAAAAGAATGCCTAAGAACGCGTTAGCCAGTAGTAACTGACTGTTCCATGATCAGAGGTTGGACTCTGAAGCATGATGTGCTTGCCTCTGGTCATGGACCCCACTCTGGACATGCTAGGGGTAGTAGGGTAGTGTCCCTGTGTCAAGGGTCATTGTCTAGTCTTGTTGACTCCAGTCGGATTCGAGTCGCCAATGTCATTGAATTGCGACTTGACTTGACCTGGGAAAAATGAATTGTGACTTGACTTGACTAGGGGAAAAATTACTTGTGACTTGACTTGACTTGTGCAAAAATTACTTGAGAGTTGAGAATTTACTTGAATAAATTTGATTTTAAAACAATAGGGCCAGAGAGTACACACTGTTGTGTGTCAAATTTGCTTAGTAAATTAAAGCTGTCTGTTAGGGAAAGTGCATTAGCAGTGGCTTTACGGGTGCATGTAAGTATTCATTTGTAGACTCCTACCACACTACTATGGCATGTATGGATGGAAAGGACTTAAAACCGTAATTGCTTCAACCATAGAGAAAGGACCACAGAAGGAGTTTGAACTTCCCGGGCTATAAAATTTAATCCAATTACTGTTATCAGACATCCCTGGTATGCCCATTGCCAAAGCACTACGACCGCACGCTGGGACCACTTAATGTAACGACCGCAAGCCTCCTTCGACGCGATACGTTTGTCGCCGACATTTTAGCTGGTAATCGGTAACCTCCTATGCGTTGTATGGTGAAAAACTCAACACTGATGTCAGTTCACTGCAGTGATTTCCCACTCTCTCTGGAGAGAATGTGAACAAGCGAAGCTTTAACGCATGCACAGAGTTTATTTGTGACTCGTACATATGAAGTACCAATGTGCAGTTTCTGTATATTCCAAGCAGTATATTTCAACGTTTGTTCGGCGAAAATCGGCCAAGTTTTCAATAAATAATGGTCCATTTATGAAAAAATCATTCCTAGGGGATAGGTTATTAAATATGATATTTTCATGAAAATGCATGACCCTGCAAGCTAACGAAATAATGGGCTTTCTTATGATGTATGCCTTCACATTCCCCAGTGTTACCCAACTGCAAACAAAGACTTGAAAACCGAGAATATTTTAAGTTTTAACGTGGAAGTGATGGTCAGAATGCAGCACTCGCTGAGTGACAGGTCAATGTTTACACTAGCCTAATTGCGGTCGTAAAACCGCAGATCTTATCAGCGCGGCGACGAACGTCAGGCGCTTTGAAGTGCTACAAGTTGTAACTCCTTCTGTGGTCCTTTCTCTATGCTTCAACCTTCGGATGGATGTGAAAGAACCCAGTTACACTTAGCATTAATAGAAGTGACTTTGCCCCAGTAGTGTTTCTGGCATTGTGACTGCAGATTGTGACGTGCTTTGTAAACCCTTACAAAGTGCTGAAATAAACATGTTTGTCCTAATTCAAATATAACTCTACATAACTGTCATTGGGGTTGTATGAGTGTTGAAATGCACATGTGTTTAAGATCTTTGAAATTATAATTTTGTCTCTTTCTAAATTTATCAAGACATTTAAAGTGAAAAATACTTTCAATTGTGTCCAGGATGCTGTTGTTTGTTTTGATCACACTGATGATGTGACAATGACACATTCCAGCCACATTCCTTTGACACAGACAATTATGTCCAAATTGTTGTTATAATTCATAAAGGAGGTCACTTAAATAGAGAGACTTACAGTACATTAAATATATGTATGAAGACAAACTACCTAAAAGCAAGCAGTAGGCCTAATTACGGCAAGTTATAACATAAAGCAACAGGGTACAAAAGTGAGGATTGAAAAAATGTTAAAACTTGACTTATTCGTAATGCACATTTTCCAATTGATCTTTATGAGAAAAATGTGAACAAATTGTACTTTGGCATGAAATGTTCAGTAACTGAATTTACCTGCTTCTCAATAGTAATAGTTAAACCATTTTATAAAAACTTCTATAAAAGTGTTTTTTAGTGTTGTCTTTTTCTGAAATGATCTTGATACAGTCACAAAAGTAGTTGCACGAGGCACAACCTTTTTGCCTTGAATGACTGGCGAGTGTGTTTTGTGAGTTGATACTACCTTTTTTTTACTTAAAAATGCTTCAAATGCTGTTTTTTGTACAGTAGGCAAAAATAAACTCCAAAATCCATACGTAACATGTATTTTGTTGTCTACAGGGATTGACCAGATTAACCAGATTGAGCAATCTAAACCTAGCTTCCAACAGAATTGAAAAAATTGGTAAGTTTTTACATTTGTTTGAGTAATGCAAAATTATATATCAGCATACACTTTTTTAAAAAAGATGTTTGATATTGTTTGTGTTTTTACCCATACACCGATGTGTGTTAAGCACTGTATACTCAGTACTTTCCCGAGTCCTTTGAAAAAAACAAATTTTCACACCATGGAACAAAACCTTTTTGGATTACCACCAATATAAAATGGAACCCACATCTGATTTTAAACCACATGCATGCTCTTAATCAAACCACTGGTGGAATTATTTTATGTCAAATTGGAAAGAAATAATAACTGAACACTTCACAAAGGTTGGTGAACGTATTTTTTTCTAACGAGAAATGTACTACAACACATTTAAATACCGCAATAATAGGGGAAAGCATCTTACATGTACCTACTGCTAAATATTAAATTAAAACTGCCCCTTCACTTACCACCAGGTGATCTGTTGGTTGAAATCAATGATCTAGAATGTTGAAGTTCATGGTTTCCACTCCCATATGGTGGTGGGGGGGGGGCATGGATTATTTTACTCAGGATTCAGAAACCCTACACTGCTTTTACTCTGGTATTAGGGGAAAAACTAAAATCATTGTTTACCCCGGATCATGCTACATGTATGTAAGTAATCCATCTTTAAATGTTACACTACAATTTGTGATCCAAACAATGCTCATACAATTTTATCAGATATTTTACTAATTTTAGTGAAATGTTTGAAATATACAGTTTATCCTTTTCCAATTGTTACTATTGTTTTGGAGAAAACATATGTTTGTATATATGTTTGTATTGTGGGTTTTGTTATATTTTGTGGAGCATAATACAAAACTGAAAAAACAAAATGAACTCCGGAAACTGATTATTTTACACCTTTTATCACCTTGTGATATTGTTTGTGAAACTGTGGAACTTGTAAGTAACATTTAAACTATGCTTGATTACAGACAATCTCATAAATGACAACTATATTTTCTTTTATAGGACATTGCTTAGACGCTAACACCAAACTGGAAGTTTTGAACCTGTCCGGAAATAACATATGCTCTTTTAAAGTAAGTTTCTTAGTTAAAGGGAGCATAAAACACTGGTAGTTTGGGAAGAATCTCTTAACAATCACCAAGTATGTTCAGTGCTGTATATTTTTAGTTAAAAGAAAAATGTGTAAAATAAAATATGTAAAGATGTAACTTGATGTCAGCAAACTAGATTGATGCCGTTTTTTACCTTTTAAGACGGTACTTAAAGTATTTTCCCATTAAATGATGATCTCATGTTTGTATTATTTCAGTTATAGAAGTTATTAACAACAGCCAACAGCAGCCCCAAACATCCACAATATTTGACAAAATTCCATTCATTCAACTCCCCAAAATAACCTCCTGTGATAACCAGTGCAAACCACCCAAGGATTTTTGAAATTCCTGGACTCCAATTATTTTCAACACTTATGTTGTCAAAATGAAACCATGACTGATTCAAGTAAGACGACAAACATTCTCAGAAAATGCACTGGGATTTACTCTTCTCTTTTGGGAAAATTTGTTCTATGTTCAGTGCAACCATGGAGGAAGAAAGTCTTATTTCCTTCCTCCATGGTGCAACTCAGCCGGCCCCTTGACCATGAAACCGTGGCCAATAATGGAACTTGGTATGCTGGAATCTAGGATTTAGCTCCCATAATGAGAACATCGGGAAATACAATGTACATGTGTTAGTCTATTTATCTTCACCCTGTGTTAAGTTTGATCATACAGTACATAATCTGTTTCTTTCAAAACAAGACAAAATGTTTGTCTTTTCAATGTGAAAGAATAAATGTTAAAAAACAACAAAATCAGACATTTCTGGGAATATAGTGATAATTAACTACAGGTACGCATGGTCTCTACAGAGTTAAATTATTGAAATTTGAAATCACAGATTTCAATTTCTACAAAACATGGTCACACTTGAGCCTGGTTCTAACATGGGTCATTATGGTCTTGAGTGCTAGTTATGTGTCAAACATCAATGTACATGTTACTCAAAAGTCACTCAGCATTTAGTGAGATTACCCACACAATGTAGTACAAATTGATAATTATGACATCAGTGTACTTTTGTGACTTTGTATATAATTGATTTTGCATTCTTATATTGCAGGAACTAACCCATCTTGTGCGGCTTTCTTCATTGAAACACTTGGGTTTAAAGGATCCTATGTATGGTCCTAACCCAGTATGTTATCTCTGTAACTACTCTACACATGTCATGTATCATCTACCTCATATTGATAGGCTTGATTCATATGATGTGTCCAATCAGAGTCTCAGGGAAATGGCAGAGGTAAGTATTTATAGTTGCCATGTTGATTGTTAGAAATTTCATGTTTTTACATGATTTCAAAGATAATTTGTTTAATGTCAGGCCTGGAATTACCGGGCAGCATAATTACCATTGTACCTCTGGAAAATGTTTTAGTCGGTAGCACCTCTTGTAAACCCTTGAAGGTGCTACATAAATTGGTCTTAGCATAGGTCTTAGGGGCCATTCAGAATAGTCAAATGTTAAACAATTTCAATTTTTTTTTGACCCACCCACTCACTCCAATATTCGTTTAATGTTTAATGGCTTCATAATATTATCTATACACTGAAGAACAAATCAACGCCTCAAGTGAACCAGATATTTCAGATCAAAGGTCTCCAACATCAGTCCTTTTCAATTGCTTTTCCTGGCTTAAACAAACGACTTTGTAGTTTAGTCAGGAGTGACGATCTCGGCCAGCTGGGTATTTTTTCCTCTTCTTTTTCATTTGTTAACTCTTTCACGTGCCGACCGGCCGCTAGCGACCGGTTAAAATCCCTTCAGAAAAATAGTTGTAAAATGAAAAAATAAAGATTGCATGGCCACACAGTTTTCAGAATGGGAAAGAGGACTCTTGAGGGTGCTATTGTGACCTGGTTTTTTGGGGGGCGCCATTTGTAAAAAAACGAGTAAACAATTAATGTGTACATGTACAATCAATTTATCACTAAAATAAATGGTGCATTTATAAAAAGGGTTAATGTTTATATATAAAAACTGAATTTCGAATTTCTAGTACTGTACATGTGTACCTTATTGGTATTATGCGGTATATATAAGACTCTGGTTATTAATTAGGGAATAAAAGAGTAGGCGACGAGTTCTTAAACGGCCGTTTAAAACCGGCAGGGTCGTGGCCATGTGATAAAGGCCCGAGCCGAAGGCGAGGGCCTTTATCGCACGGCCACGACCCTGCAAGGTTTTAAACGGCCGTTTAAGAACGAGTCACTACTCTTTTATTCCCATTCATAATAATGCCCTTATGTTAAAAAGCAATATAATATCACAATTACAGACAATGTCACACTGTTTCTTTTGCGAATTTTTCGAAGTTTGCAAATTTCCAAAAACTTTTGTAAAAATGTTTTGTGCGCGTCGGTCGGTGTGTATACGCGCGTACACACATATTACGCGCTGTTACTAATAGCTATGAATTGCGTTCTGCGTAATTTAAATTGGTGTACATGAGCTTGCGCGCCCAACACGCGAAGCCAACCGGTCTTAAACAGCTTCAGCTGTGTCTTTATCAACCGTTTAAACACCCCCACGTGACGCGTTCTCCACCAATAGGAGTAGCGAAACTGTCTGGGGTATTTATGAATAACTGTTTCATTTTCTCCTGTTGGATGTCAAGCCTTTTCTTGTGAACATCTGACACAAACTTTATACTTCACTTTGGCATGATGGCAGTGGCTGTTGATTTTAAAACATTTCCTTTAACAGCAACAAGTTCTGTACATTGCCCTTATTCCTCTCACATGATAGTTATGGTTTTTGCCAACACCTAGTGTTTTCATGGTGCCTTTGCACCCTGAATTTATTTGTATGATGTATGATTGTAAACTAATGACATATTTTTGCTTTACTGCAATTCATCATACATGTAGCATCATAAATTAATGCTGTATTATTGAATGTTTTCAGACCACTGTTGTGAAAAAGAAAATGTACTATAACATGCGTGTCAAGACAATCCAACGTACATTAGCTGACATGATACATCATACTAACAAAGAGAAGAGATTATTAACAAGACCTACAAGGGATAGACTCAGATTGCTTTGCTTTAACATTAAGGAGGTGAGTTCTAAGAAGAATTGTTTATTTACTTTATGTCATTTCCATGTCTTTAACAATATGAAAACGTTTGATGCAAATGTCTGTAGTTTGAAATGTTAACTGAGTCCTGCAATTGTATGATGATTTCTTATATGTGAGACCCCTGAACATAAAGACTCTGCTAGGGTCGAAACGTCAGGCGATTAACTATTTTTTGTATTTCTTTTTATCACAGCATGCAAAAGAAAGATCACATTTTCCTTTGTGCCTTTAACTCCTTGAGTCGGGCTACGTCCCGTAGCCTTAGATCCCAAGGGTCTTTCTCATCAGGATCCTCGCTGTTCCCAAAACACTGCCTTCTGTAACAGATCTACCCTCGCATTTGTCCCTATTTCATCCAGATGTTTCCCCAGTGCTTTGAGAATGGTTCCAAGTGCTCCTACCACCACAGGGACTACTTTTACCTTTACTTGCCAAATCTTACAAAGTTCTCTGGCCATGTCTTGGTACTTTTGGATCTTTTCTACCTCCTTCGAAGCTACTATTATTTCACCTGGCACAGCTATTTCAATGAGATGACACATCTTCTTCGTCTTGTCTAAGACTACAACCTCTGGACGCCTATGTTTTATAGCATGATCAGTCTGAATGTTAAAGTCCCAGAGGATCTTGTCCTGGTCGGTCTCTACAACTTATCCGGAACATGGTCGAACCATTTTGCAAGCACTTTGACACCATACTTCTTATACAGATCCCAGTGAATCACTTTGGCCAACTTGTCATGTCTTCCTTTGTACTCCGTCTGAGGCATCTTATTGCATTGCATTCACTGACAATATGAAATACAGCCTCCTCTACTTTATTACACATTCTACACATAAAAGAGATGTTGCTTTCTCTATCCTTGCCTTCATTACATTTGTCCTTAGAGACTGGTCTTGCGCTGCAGTAATCAAGCCCTCGGTTTCCTTCTTCAGTTCTCCACTCTTTAACCAATTCCAGGACTTGCTGCTGGCCACTTCCTCAGTACACCTCAAGAACTGGCCATGAAGTGGTTTGTTCCTCCAATCTTGATGTCTTTCCTCTTTCCTTTCCCTCTTGTACTCCTTCGGCCCAACTTCAATTGCCCTTGTGTACTTTTGTGCAACTTTCAACAAGCTCTCCTCGGTCCTCCTGACATGACAATGCAAGCTCCTGCGCTCGATGTTAACACTGGCCGACACGCTCAGCAACCCCCTTCCGCCCTCTGACCTCGGAAGATAGAGTCTACCAACATTTGCCCGCAGGTGTATCATGCCATGCATGGTCATCAGTTTTCTTTTTCTCCTGTCAGTGACACGTAGATCTTCCTTTAGTTCAGTAAAAATTACCCGCAATGTACCTCATCAAAGACACGGCCCATGTGTTAATCACCTTAATCATGTTCCCCCCTTTCAGTTTAGACTTCAAACATTTCTCTACCTGCCTGATGCATTCTGCCCTCAGCCTTACCTTTGGTTCCTCGTGAAGGACATGGTCCGATTCAAGTACACCAAGATACCGATAACTCTCCTCCTCACCCAAAGCCCTCATCTGTGCACCATCTGGCAGAGTGATGCCATCGAAATGTACCCTCTTTCCCCTCTTCATGGTCATTGAAGCACATTTCTCCAGACCAAACTGCATCCTGATGTCATCGCTGAAAATCCTGACGGTCTGCACCAAAGAATCAATCTCCGCTTCATTTTTTGGAAACAACTTCAAATCGTTTGATCTTACATCCATCCTTCTTCATTACATAACCTGCACTCACCTTCTCAGAATCATCGACAGGAGGGGCATCAGTGCTAGAACAAACAGCAGCGGAGGCAGAGAGTCACCTTGGAAAACACCTCTTCTTTTAGTACCTTGCCCAGAATATTATTGTTGGCTGTCAAATTTGTTCGCCATCTCTATATATTCTCATATTTGCACTCATATGCATTCAATATTTGTATATTAATGGGGCTAAGTAGTGCTACAAAGGACTATACACGTCTGTGGAAAAAATACAGAAAATTGCCTCCTCCAAGTCTGAAGACTCACACTCGACCCAAATGACTTGTGACTTGGAGACAATACCCTATTTTTTCCCCACAAAATTGTATGGTTAATTCATAGCAGAGTATCATTTAAGTATTGAAAAAGAGATGTTAGGCTTTTAACTCCGAATTGGGTTTTAGGGTTCTTCATTTTTGATCATTGTGCTTTTGTTAATTAGATTGAAAGGTACACATCAGAAGTGCAAAGTAATAAGATGATCTCCAGTGGAAGTAATTTACAGCATGATAATGAGGAAGAGCAGCATGGGAGTGGTACAGAGAGTGATACACAAGATACAACAATAGACAGTGTAACAAAGACTATCAGTAAGCTACATACTAAACTTCAAGCACTGAAAGAGAGGAAACAATTGTGTACTCAACTCATTCAACAGTAAGTTAAACAATCACTCTTCATCATGGTATTACACTTTCACTTTCACTTTCGTATTATACTACAGTGATGTCCTGGATATGAGAGTCCATTTCTGGGGCGGAAAATTTTCAAAGCTTCACAAATCAAATCTTACATGCAAGAAGCCACTAATTTCACCGGATTCACATTCCATGGCAGCATACATTTTTGTGGGATGGGGTTTGGACGTCATATATTCCTCAAACTTTAAATACAGTTTATTACGAAAACCTAAGACAGGTGTGTTTGCTTGTCTTCGCGTATGTCTGTGCGGGCGCTGATTACGCATACCACAAAACGCGCCAAATATAAAAAAAGAGATGTGAAGTGACGCTTGAGCATACGGTGTCCTAAAAGAGCAAGTCACACTGGCCGAAAGGTGTGTAAATTGTTGGAGGGTTTTTACAAGGAAAGCTAAGGGCTACAAACGGTATTCAGTGTATGTCATTTTGAATAAAAAAGAGTTCCGTAAATGTTTCGATAAGGACATTACAGACGACGAGTTTCAAACCTGAAGATAATAAAAACAATAAAAACAAATTTATGTACAACATATCTCACTTCTTGGTCACCGTATCTTGACTGCACAGCGTTAACACGAAAATGCACTCCACGATATATGCATCATGCGTCCTGTGTCTTACATGCAATTGTACACGTACGCACGATAGACAACAGTGAGAATACGCACAAAACAGGTATTTTGTAACGTTAATTGAGAGCTGCATTATTTCACAAAAATTACAAATTTATGAGGAATATAATGACGTCCAAAACTCATCGCAGAAAATTGTATGCTGCCATGGAATGTGAATTCGGTGAATTAGTGGCTTCTTGCAGGTATAATGAGTTATGAAGCTTTGGTATTTTTTCCACTCCAGAAACAGACCCTCATATCTTGGACTCTGTGTACAGCACAGAGCTGTATCAGTGTATAGCACAGAGCTGTATCTGTGTACAGCACAGAGCTGTATCAGTGTATAGCACAGAGCTGTATCTGTGTACAGCACAGAGCTGTATCAGTGTACAGCACAGAGCTGTATCAGTGTACAGCACAGAGCTGTATCAGTGTACAGCACAGAGCTGTATCAGTGTACAGCACAGAGCTGTATCTGTGTACAGCACAGAGCTGTATCTGTGTACAGCACAGAGCTGTATCTGTGTACAGCACAGAGCTGTATCAGTGTATAGCACAGAGCTGTATCAGTGTATAGCACAGAGCTGTATCAGTGTACAGCACAGAGCTGTATCTGTGTACAGCACAGAGCTGTATCAGTGTATAGCACAGAGCTGTATCTGTGTACAGCACAGAGCTGTATCAGTGTATAGCACAGAGCTGTATCTGTGTACAGCACAGAGCTGTATCAGTGTACAGCACAGAGCTGTATCAGTGTATAGCACAGAGCTGTATCTGTGTACAGTACAGAGCTGTATCACTGTATAGCACAGAGCTGTCAGGGTTCGACCTTAGCGGTGGTCGATAACAATCATAATGACGTACACATCCGATAACAATTTTAACATAAGAAAGTAACAAACTAAGTAAGGCGTATTAGTTACACCGTTTCTTTTAATCAAGCACGAGAAGAGGCCATTACAAAATCTAAGAGCCTGGTGACGTTGGGAAAGGAATACGAATTGAATGTTTGACTGAATTGAATATCTTGAATTGTAGCGTTTAGAGCTTCTTTGGTCAGGTCCAGGTGAGCAAAGCCAGCGACGTCCAAAAGTCGACACGCGGCGTAGAATACATCGATGATCTCATTCACGTCTATAGACGAAACCACATATTCATAGTGCTCGAAAACAAAGTCCTCCGCATGGTACTCTGGCGTGTACAGTACAGAGCTGTATCAATGTATAGCACAGAGCTGTCAGGGTTCGACCTTAGCGGTGGTCCGCTGGCCAAATGCCAGTTGAAACGGCGGCGGACCAGCTGAAACACCTTGCCAAGTGGTCCGGCTGGCCAGTCAAAAATATAAGTGCAGCGAAACGCTCAACACATAACGATCACGATGTACATGTACACAACGCACGATCGTGCGACACACCGTTTCCAATTTACAGGCTTGTAGTCTTTTATTTTGTTACTTTGCGTGCGACAATAAATGCAATAAACATTGAACGCTAGAGGGCATTTTAGAACAATTCAATAGCGAGAGAGTAAACGGCCTCTATTGGTGAAATTACGCGATAACATACAAAACCAAGTTAAAAACGCCTTGACCGAAGACTTGACATTTCTGCGCATGCTCGGGAAAAGCGGTTATTCCCCCGAAATTGCAATGTCATCATCCCTGGTGCGCACACGCTGTATTCCACAGCATTGTAGTTGCTGGTACGCACGCAAATTCTGTTCGCTACTGTGCAAACTCCATCTGATGGATATCCAGCACAGCACATTCTGTCGACAGCATGGTCAACAGAGCACAGTTCCGTGGAAATTAGGTTGTTTACGAAAAACTACAGAACTACTCTGTAGGCTTCATTTTACAAAAAATGACCAATTTGGGATACTCTGGATGAACAAAAAGAGAATTTTATGGTATAATGTAAGATTTTCTCTTCTTGATTTTGTTTTGTTGTTTTGGGGGGTTTATTTTGCGGGGTGATTGAAGGACTGTTAACAGCGATCGTGCGTACACTAACCCTCCTTCTTTGGTACCGTAGATTAATGACAATCATCAATAACAAGTTCATGGTTTTTTTTTATCAAGTCGGTTTTAAAGTTATTTGTTTTTAATTAACCACAAGCATTTTCTTTCATAAAAAAGTACTTGTCCCATGGAAATACTTTGACTTGCTGTCTTTGGATACTGAAACCATCATCCATGGACTGAAACTATCCAAAGATCATTTCCAATTTGCTTCTGAAAAATCTCACCTGTGTTAAGTTAAGTTATTAATACTATTTTTCATTTAATAATGACAACAAAATTGTTACGCCACCAACAAGTAAACATACTCCTAACGAACACAATAACTGTCTTAACATAATAAAGTATGGCTATCAATGTATAGTTAACTTGACGTTGCAATTCATTGAATTGAAATAGCGATGATCGAAAATCAGGACATTGTTTGATTCATATCAGTATGAAAAATGTTATACAAAAACTGACGGACCAGTCAAAAACATTGCGGACCAGTTAAAAATCAAGCCAACTGGTCCTGCTGGCTAGTTGAACAAAAAGTTAAGGGCAACCCCTGGCTGTATCAGTGTTCAGCACAGAGCTGTATCAGTGTACAGCACAGAGCTGTATCAGTGTACAGCACAGAGCTGTATCAGTGTACAGCACAGAGCTGTATCAGTGTACAGCACAGAGCTGTATCAGTGTACAGCACAGAGCTGTATCAGTGTACAGCACAGAGCTGTATCAGTGTACAGCACAGAGCTGTATCTGTGTACAGCACAGAGCTGTATCTGTGTACAGCACAGAGCTGTATCTGTGTACAGCACAGAGCTGTATCAGTGTACAGCACAGAGCTGTATCAGTGTACAGCACAGAGCTGTATCAGTGTTCAGCACAGAGCTGTATCAGTGTACAGCACAGAGCTGTATCTGTGTACAGCACAGAGCTGTATCAGTGTTCAGCACAGAGCTGTATCTGTGTACAGCACAGAGCTGTATCAGTGTACAGCACAGAGCTGTATCAGTGTTCAGCACAGAGCTGTATCAGTGTACAGCACAGAGCTGTATCTGTGTACAGCACAGAGCTGTATCAGTGTTCAGCACAGAGCTGTATCAGTGTACAGCACAGAGCTGTATCAGTGTACAGCACAGAGCTGTATCAGTGTACAGCACAGAGCTGTATCAGTGTACAGCACAGAGCTGTATCAGTGTACAGCACAGAGCTGTATCAGTGTACAGCACAGAGCTGTATCAGTGTTCAGCACAGAGCTGTATCAGTGTACAGCACAGAGCTGTATCTGTGTACAGCACAGAGCTGTATCAGTGTTCAGCACAGAGCTGTATCTGTGTACAGCACAGAGCTGTATCAGTGTATAGCACAGAGCTGTATCTGTGTACAGTACAGAGCTGTATCAGTGTTCAGCACAGAGCTGTATCAGTGTTCAGCACAGAGCTGTATCAGTGTACAGCACAGAGCTGTATCAGTGTACAGCACAGAGCTGTATCAGTGTTCAGCACAGAGCTGTATCAGTGTACAGCACAGAGCTGTATCTGTGTACAGCACAGAGCTGTATCAGTGTTCAGCACAGAGCTGTATCTGTGTACAGCACAGAGCTGTATCAGTGTATAGCACAGAGCTGTATCTGTGTACAGTACAGAGCTGTATCAGTGTTCAGCACAGAGCTGTATCAGTGTTCAGCACAGAGCTGTATCAGTGTACAGCACAGAGCTGTATCAGTGTACAGCACAGAGCTGTATCAGTGTTCAGCACAGAGCTGTATCAGTGTACAGCACAGAGCTGTATCAGTGTACAGCACAGAGCTGTATCAGTGTTCAGCACAGAGCTGTATCAGTGTACAGCACAGAGCTGTATCTGTGTACAGCACAGAGCTGTATCAGTGTTCAGCACAGAGCTGTATCTGTGTACAGCACAGAGCTGTATCAGTGTATAGCACAGAGCTGTATCTGTGTACAGTACAGAGCTGTATCAGTGTTCAGCACAGAGCTGTATCAGTGTTCAGCACAGAGCTGTATCAGTGTACAGCACAGAGCTGTATCAGTGTACAGCACAGAGCTGTATCAGTGTATAGCACAGAGCTGTATCAGTGTACAGCACAGAGCTGTATCTGTGTATAGCACAGAGCTGTATCAGTGTACAGCACAGAGCTGTATCAGTGTATAGCACAGAGCTGTATCAGTGTACAGCACAGAGCTGTATCAGTGTACAGCACAGAGCTGTATCAGTGTACAGCACAGAGCTGTATCAGTGTTCAGCACAGAGCTGTATCTGTGTACAGCACAGAGCTGTATCTGTGTACAGCACAGAGCTGTATCTGTGTACAGCACAGAGCTGTATCAGTGTACAGCACAGAGCTGTATCAGTGTACAGTACAGAGCTGTATCAGTGTATAGCACAGAGCTGTATCAGTGTACAGCACAGAGCTGTATCAGTGTATAGCACAGAGCTGTATCAGTGTACAGCACAGAGCTGTATCAGTGTACAGCACAGAGCTGTATCAGTGTACAGCACAGAGCTGTATCAGTGTATAGCACAGAGCTGTATCAGTGTATAGCACAGAGCTGTATCAGTGTACAGCACAGAGCTGTATCAGTGCACAGCACAGAGCTGTATCAGTGTATAGCACAGAGCTGTATCAGTGTATAGCACAGAGCTGTATCAGTGTACAGTACAGAGCTGTATCTGTGTACAGTACAGAGCTGTATCAGTGTACAGCACAGAGCTGTATCAGTGTACAGCACAGAGCTGTATCTGTGTACAGCACAGAGCTGTATCTGTGTATAGCACAGAGCTGTATCTGTGTACAGTACAGAGCTGTATCAGTGTATAGCACAGAGCTGTATCTGTGTACAGTACAGAGCTGTATCAGTGTTCAGCACAGAGCTGTATCTGTGTACAGCACAGAGCTGTATCAGTGTTCAGCACCGAGCTGTATCAGTGTACAGTACAGAGCTGTATCAGTGTATAGCACAGAGCTGTATCAGTGTACAGTACAGAGCTGTATCAGTGTACAGCACAGAGCTGTATCAGTGTACAGCACAGAGCTGTATCTGTGTACAGCACAGAGCTGTATCTGTGTATAGCACAGAGCTGTATCTGTGTACAGTACAGAGCTGTATCAGTGTATAGCACAGAGCTGTATCTGTGTACAGTACAGAGCTGTATCAGTGTTCAGCACAGAGCTGTATCTGTGTACAGCACAGAGCTGTATCAGTGTACAGCACAGAGCTGTATCTGTGTACAGTACAGAGCTGTATCAGTGTTCAGCACAGAGCTGTATCTGTGTACAGCACAGAGCTGTATCAGTGTACAGCACAGAGCTGTATCTGTGTACAGCACAGAGCTGTATCAGTGTACAGCACAGAGCTGTATCAGTGTACAGCACAGAGCTGTATCTGTGTACAGCACAGAGCTGTATCTGTGTATAGCACAGAGCTGTATCTGTGTACAGTACAGAGCTGTATCAGTGTATAGCACAGAGCTGTATCTGTGTACAGTACAGAGCTGTATCAGTGTTCAGCACAGAGCTGTATCTGTGTACAGCACAGAGCTGTATCAGTGTACAGCACAGAGCTGTATCAGTGTTCAGCACAGAGCTGTATCAGTGTACAGCACAGAGCTGTATCTGTGTACAGCACAGAGCTGTATCAGTGTACAGCACAGAGCTGTATCAGTGTTCAGCACCGAGCTGTATCAGTGTACAGTACAGAGCTGTATCAGTGTATAGCACAGAGCTGTATCAGTGTACAGTACAGAGCTGTATCTGTGTACAGTACAGAGCTGTATCAGTGTACAGCACAGAGCTGTATCAGTGTACAGCACAGAGCTGTATCTGTGTACAGCACAGAGCTGTATCTGTGTATAGCACAGAGCTGTATCTGTGTACAGTACAGAGCTGTATCAGTGTATAGCACAGAGCTGTATCTGTGTACAGTACAGAGCTGTATCAGTGTTCAGCACAGAGCTGTATCTGTGTACAGCACAGAGCTGTATCAGTGTACAGCACAGAGCTGTATCTGTGTACAGTACAGAGCTGTATCAGTGTTCAGCACAGAGCTGTATCTGTGTACAGCACAGAGCTGTATCAGTGTACAGCACAGAGCTGTATCTGTGTACAGCACAGAGCTGTATCAGTGTACAGCACAGAGCTGTATCAGTGTACAGCACAGAGCTGTATCTGTGTACAGCACAGAGCTGTATCTGTGTATAGCACAGAGCTGTATCTGTGTACAGTACAGAGCTGTATCAGTGTATAGCACAGAGCTGTATCTGTGTACAGTACAGAGCTGTATCAGTGTTCAGCACAGAGCTGTATCTGTGTACAGCACAGAGCTGTATCAGTGTACAGCACAGAGCTGTATCAGTGTTCAGCACAGAGCTGTATCTGTGTATAGCACAGAGCTGTATCTGTGTACAGTACAGAGCTGTATCAGTGTACAGCACAGAGCTGTATCTGTGTACAGCACAGAGCTGTATCAGTGTTCAGCACAGAGCTGTATCTGTGTACAGCACAGAGCTGTATCAGTGTACAGCACAGAGCTGTATCAGTGTTCAGCACAGAGCTGTATCTGTGTACAGCACAGAGCTGTATCTGTGTACAGCACAGAGCTGTATCTGTGTACAGCACAGAGCTGTATCAGTGTTCAGCACAGAGCTGTATCTGTGTACAGCACAGAGCTGTATCAGTGTACAGCACAGAGCTGTATCAGTGTACAGCACAGAGCTGTATCTGTGTACAGCACAGAGCTGTATCTGTGTACAGCACAGAGCTGTATCAGTGTATAGCACAGAGCTGTATCTGTGTACAGTACAGAGCTGTATCAGTGTACAGCACAGAGCTGTATATGTGTGTACAGTACAGAGCTGTATATGTGTACAGTACAGAGCTGTACATGTCAGCACTGGAAACCGAGCTCTTCTATGTGAATACACACTCGCACATCGAGGACTTTAATCAGAGCGAGGACGTCCTCGCTTTGAAAAATTGTGATAAGTGGAGCATTATAGCCAGTTTGGACGCCAGTGAAATATCTAAGCTTTTGGGTGTAATCCTCGGTTTACGTATTTTACGAGCAGAGTATGTGTGAGTTAACACCATTCTGTTGCCGTTTAGCACTCTTGGATGGTTACATCGCCCTCTGTTGATATTAAGAAATAAGCGGCCATTTCTAATTCTGAAGTCATTATGCATGACGGTTAGCTTATTCGATTTGAGTCGGGTAGCGTGGCCCAGCCACTGCAAGGGCGCTGTCATGGACACGCATCGTAAACATTGAGTGTATTGCATCCACCAGGACCGTTGAGTCCAACATTCGACTCATGGCAGCTCTCGAGAGAATACAAGAAATGGTGAGTGATCTGAGTGTGAATAAATTTCCATGTAAATTATAATCCGTACTGTACTGACTATATCACTATACAGTCGTTTGACCAGTTCACGATGACTTAAACTTTTCAACAAACACATAATTAAATGAATTATTACATTACCAATTTCTGTTGATGTATGTGATTTAGAATAACCTCCAATAAACCATATAAACCGTCAACTCGTACCCAAGTTAATTCGTACCAAAGTCAATTCGTACCCGAGTGAACTCATACCCAAGTCAACCCGTACCCGAGTCAATACGTACCCAGGTGAACTCGTACCTGGGTAACAGTTGACCTGGATACGTTTTGACCTGGGTACGAGTTGACTTGGGTACGAGTTGACTTTGGTATAATATTTTGGGTAGGAGTTTACTTCTGTACGAGACCTGGGAACGAGTTGACCTGTTTCCTTTTTCTCAAGTTATTTACCCCAGAAATTGGTTCGAAATATGCTCTTTTAATGGAAGCATTGGTTTGCTACTGATTCGGAATAGAATCCACCGATCCCTAACCGTTCAAACGGGTGACGATACTCGTAGAAGCAACTTCAAATGTTTTTTAATATTTTTGGGTGAGTGTTATGACATGTTCCAGTAAACTGATTGACTTTTGTTTGATTATTAATGTATATGTTACATAATTTGTATGTCTTCTTTCTAGTTTGAAGAAGGGGACAGCGTAATGGCACTGTGGCCTCCAGACTCGTCATGGTATCCAGCTGTAATCACCTCCATAAACAAAGGTATTTAAAAAAGTTTAATAACTTTTGTACTGTCGACACACGAAATGACAGTTCCACACCCTTATTGTGATCCCCATCACATGAAGAGCACGTTTTAAAGATAGCACATAGTTGTATGTAACCCCCCCCCCAAATAAAAAGAAAATAAATAAACCAAACAAATTAACAATAAACTAAGAACAAAATACCCAAAATCGCCAAAGTCAAAGTACATAATTGAAGGAGAAAAGCTGTTAAACTCTTTAGTTAGTCATAGCGGCCCCTTTCCTGTGCACCCTCCCCATTAAGACAAAGCACATTGTGATGCAAATGAAAAGAACTCTTGCCAATTTACAACCCTCATCCCCGGACACATTTAAGTATCATGAAGTATACTGACAAACCGTTTGCCTTTAATATTACAGGGAAGTCAGTAATCAAGTACAGTGTGCGTTACAATAATTATGGCATGACACGCTGCTTATTTGAGCACCAGGTGAGTAAATGATTATGTCATGTATTCATTCCATCGATGTGAAATTCATAAAATGCTATGTTCCTTCATAATATATAATGTTCTGTACAATTGAGACGTTTTTCAAAGGTTTACGTAATGAGGCAAACAAATGTCCTCTCTAAATGTAAAAGAGTGCCAAACCACTCGCTGTTTACGGCAAACGACTCGCTTTATAGTGAAAGCTGCATAATAACCAATGCGCGCCACCCCCCCCCCCCCCAACATGGGATAGAGTGTTTGAAAGGATGGTTTAAGTTCTGACTAGCTTAGTGGTAATGTGTTATTTGCCTAGCAATTTAATGGGCACGCTGATCTACTCAACCCTATATATTTAGTTGGTGTGATAATCCTAATCATATCTCAGTGGTTTTAATTATGTCATTTATCTTTTCCTTGCTAGCTGGCCCATCGAACATCAGATTTACAGTCTGATCCTTCAAGGTCTGTCAACCCCAACACCAGTTCCAGGGATGACGATGACCCACAAGCTATTTCAGAAACTGCCGAACTTCACAAAAGCAATGAAGCTGTAGGATGTGACACAAATGATTCTAGTGAGAACTGTGCCGTAACAGTCATGCAGACCGATAATGTCGGTGGACAAAGGAAATGGGACAAAAAGCACTTTTGCTTTTACTGTGATGAACCTCAGGCCAAGTTACCCCGTCGTCTTCAGTCATGTCATAAGGATGAAAGGGAAGTTGTAGAGATAGCATCGGAGACCGACCTTAGTGCCCGCAAGAAACTTCTGTTATACATCCGCAATATTGGTAATCACAGACACAATTGCCAAGTCCTTAGAGAGGGAAAGGGTGTCCTTATTATAGTATACAGACCAAATCATGAGGCATCTCCACACGCATATGGACCATGCATACATTGTTATGGCTATTACGTGCGTCTTGATCTTTGGCGTCATCAGTGCCCACTTAAGCCTGCGCTCCCTGCATAGACTGATGGTAGCAGTAGGATAGGTCGTGTTAGGGGGCGAGTAGCTAACAAGAGTGATTTGTTAAAACCTCCCCTGCTGGTGTAACTTTCCAGTTGAACAAGGTTCTTAGTTCTATGAGGAGAGACAATGTTGGTCTGGTAGTCAAGAATGATTCTTTGATTCTCGAAGTTGCCAAACGTGAATACCTTAGGCTTGGCCACGATGTTACACAACATGGCTACATTCGGAACAAACTAGTAGAACTTGGTCGTCTTGTTATAAAACTCAGACAAAACACCCACCAACCAAATGCATCACTTGAAGTATTCGTGCATCGCCACCATCTGAATGATATCGTCAAGGCTGTTCATGATGTCGCCGGCTTCAGTGAAGGAAAACAGATGTATCACGTTCCATCTCTAGCACTAAAGATTGGACATTCCATCAAGAGATGTGCACTCATACTGCAAGCAAACGCTTTAGATTTTGGTCTTAGGCAAAAAGCGGAACAGGCTGAACAGTTTCGGCAGTTGTGTGAAATTAAGTGGCCAGAACTTGTGTCAACCCACGCGCACAGAACACTGTATCAAGGAAAGCGCAATAAACGTGCTGTTCTCCCGACAAATGCAGATGTGGTGAAAATGTCATCGTTCCTTCATGAAACTGGCAACAGGGAAGTGCAGCTCCTACACTCTGCTAAGGGCCATCAAATTACACCAGCTTGGAAGACATTGAATGAAGTCACACTGTGCCATCTCATTATCTTCAACCGCAGACGACAGGGGGAAGTATCTAAAATGAAACTGGAAGATTTGCACAAGCGCAGTAGTGCAGCCATTGTGAATGGTGATTGCGTGATGACTGATCTTGAACGACACCTCTGTAAAATGTTCGAAGTCATTGAAATAGTTGGTAAGAGGGGCAGAACTGTTCCTGTGCTTCTTGGTACTGATGTGATGGCGTGGTTGAAGGCTCTGGTCGCAAATAAAAATGCAGCTGGAGTGGCACAAGACAACATGTTCTTATTCGCATGAAGTTGTTAAGGAGGCACAGGTCATATTCGAGGAAGCAACTGTCTACGGGCATATGCAAATGAGGCGGGCCTTGAGAATGCTGATAGCATGCGGTCTACAAAGCTTCGTAAACATGTAGCGACTGTTGCACAAATTCTTGCCTTGAAGGAACATCAGCTTGAAACACTTGCAGACTTCATGGGTCATGATTTGCGGGTCCATCGTGAGTACTACCAGTTGCCAGACACTGTCCAGAGGGTTACCAAACTGTCTAGACTTTTCCTGAGCTTGGAGAGAGGCAACTTGGTTTCGCAACATGGCAAATCTTTGGAGGAGTTGCATGTTACTGGAGGTAAACAAACCCGTTTTGAACTTGTCTTTCCAAATTAAAACAAAGTGTGGTTTTTGGCTCTCGACCCCTCCCCCTACTCGCCCAAAAACTCTTTTGGGGGCCCAATAACTTGGCCTGTAACCGTCATCACCTAACACTAACACCCCCCCCCAATAAACATCATTCACTGTACACCCCCACCCCCCCACCCCACCCACCCCAACGGATTGGCCAACATTTTTAGTGTGTGCAAAAAAACAATCATAGCTAAATGTATAAATTGCTCTTTGTTTTGGGGGCCCGATAACTCGGCCTGTGGCCGTCATCACCTGACACCCCCCCCCCATAAACATCATTCACTGTACACCCCCCAAATCCACACACCCAACCCAACGGATTGGCCAACATTTTTATTTGTGTGCCCAAAAGCAATCAAGCTAAATGTAGAAATTTCTCTCTTTTTTATTGGTGAAGGCTTCACCAGCAATGAGGACAGCAGTGATTCCGGTGACTCGTGTGACCCAGCTTTGGAGGACAGTGTTGATGCCAGTAAGTTTGTCATATTTCTGACTGCCTATATCTCTTGTAGGTCTCTTACATATGCTGGTCGTATTCCCTGTTTACCTCCATAGACAAAACTGCGATAAGATGTCAGACTGCGTTTGCTTTCCAGCCCATCTCGGCAACTCCTTTTGGTAGGATGAAACAAGATGGCTGCACCATGATGAACATCAATTGGGCTGCTTCTTGTCAGGCATTTTATGCAGATGTAGCTTTATCGCACTATTTTGTGCTAAATTGCTTATTGATTTACTCAGGGAGTAAAAGTCACATCGGTAAAATGTACATTTTTTGTTTATGAATAGGCCCCATTTGATTATGTATCTTAATTTTCCTCTTCTTTCCTGTGTGTTGTAGGAAGGCCACCAACCCAAACAGCTGAAGCTCCAAAAGCTCAAGTCAAGCGTCGACAAGTCAAGCGTCGCCCCTGGACTGCCCAGGAAAAGAAAGACGTACACAAGGGCTTGCAGAGATTCTTTTTGCTGAAGAAGCTTCCAGGAAAACGTGACATCAACTCGTCCTGTCCTGTGGCATTGCAGACCCGAACTTGGAGAAACATTAAGGACTTTTGTAGAAATACGATGACACTTCAACAAATTTAAGGCGTTATGCACCACCAAAGTACAGTCATAACCTAAAGTCACTCTGTAGGCACAGCAAAGTGATTAGTCTACACCTTTGGCCTGCCCCCCCCCTCCCCTCTCCAAAGAAGAAGAAAATACATGTACCATCCTCAAAAACATTTCCTAGAAGGCCATTATACACATTCACATTAGTGAACCGCAAGAAAAAGGGTTCATGTGTTATGTCCTCGCATCGATAGGTACCATTCCACTCTTGGCAATGTCCTCCATTGGATAGTATGAAAAGTATGTCCTCAATCTGCAGTGTACACCTATCAATTTTTTTGCTATCAATGTGAGGACTTTCCTTTGTACACACAGCTGTATGTGTGTACAGCACAGAGCTGTATCTGTGCACAGCACAGAGCTGTATGTGTGTACAGCACAGAGCTGTATCAGTGTTCAGCACAGAGCTGTATCTGTGTACAGCACAGAGCTGTATCTGTGTTCAGCACAGAGCTGTATCTGTGTACAGCACACAGCTGTATCTGTGTACAGCACAGAGCTATATCAGTGTTCAGCACAGAGCTGTATCTGTGTACAGCACAGAGCTGTATCTGTGTTCAGCACAGAGCTGTATCTGTGTACAGCACAGAGCTGTATCTGTGTTCAGCACAGAGCTGTATCAGTGTTCAGCACAGAGCTGTATCAGTGTACAGCACAGAGCTGTATCAGTGTACAGCACAGAGCTGTATCTGTGTTCAGCACAGAGCTGTATCAGTGTTCAGCACAGAGCTGTATCTGTGTACAGCACAGAGCTGTATCAGTGTACAGCACAGAGCTGTATCTGTGTACAGCACAGACTATTACCTAGAACCGTCTCTGGCTGTCAAAACCACAATGCGACATATAATTCTATTGGAAACATTTTATCCAACACTGATCCCCCCTCTTTGTTTTTAAATAAGTTTTTCATTTTGTTTTAGTTTTCTTTCAATCTGGGTGGCTTTTGGGTAAAATCTTCTGCGACCAGTTCACACCCAGAGGTTATGAACCTTCAGAGTGATCTGTTGTTTATCATACTGAAGATCTATTAACAAAACTTTGCAGTCTGAAGTTGAAAATTCTAGGCTTGGAGACACCAGAAGATAGCCTACTACATGTAGCTGGCTTGAATGGACTCTGACAATGAAACATTTGTCTGCAGAGTCAGCGGACCATCTTTAACGAATTTGGAAATCATAAATATTTATTATCATTGTTAACATATCAAAAAGTCAAGAACTATGCCTGACTTTATTACCTCATACAGCCAAGCATGAGTGCTCACAGACTGGCCAGGTTGCTAGCCACCCGGAGAGTCAGCTGACTGTCAGTAGAGTCTTTAATCAGGATGTCTTTAGGAGGGTTAATGGTTTGTCTAATCACTCAGCTAGATACAATCTACAAACTGTTGTCCCCATGTCGTTCATTTGATTGGAAAGGATGCTGCAGATTTTGTTTTGGACATAAATATTGACCACTACTGAAATTTCAGACTTTGTTGTTTTATTAAGATAATGTCAAGTTATTTTTGACAATGAAATAGTGTTGTGTAATGCTGTGATTTTGTGTTATTCAGGATGGATGTGTATCACAGTGAAGCTATTGCTAATATCAAACACACGACAGAGATCACTATAAAGAGATTACTAGCTGAGCTAGAGAGTGGTGGCAACGTGCGATTTGAAGAAGGACAATCATCAGACTTATGGTAAGTTAATTTAGCCAACTTCTTTCTAATGGGATTGAAAGCAAGCAGCAATGCTTACTCATACCATAGAGAAAGGACCACGGTCATACATGTACATGTAAGATAACCAAATTATAATAGGTGTTCATGCAACTGCGCAAGCACCTTTTGTTATTGTTCTCGGTTTTTTTTGTAGGTGTTCTGCACAGTGCAAACACCTGTATTTATGGTGTGTCGTGGCCGGGTGGTTAAGAGCACTGTATTCAAGTTCTTGTATTTCTGATCAGCAGAGTGTGGTTTTGAGTCTCGGTCTTGACACTTGTGTGCTTAAGCAAGACACTTAACCATTATTGCTTCGCCCTTCGGATGGGATGTAAAGCCGTTGGTCCCGTGTATTGTGTAATGCCCTGGTGCACAGTTGAAGGTAAAACTGCGCCAAAAAAGGCAAATATTTATTGTTTCAAAAATCAATACTCCTATTTTTTGTATGTTTCCATTGTTCCAGAGGTATATTATATAAAAGAATTCAATGACAAAAGATCTTTAAGTATGGTAAAAGATGGGACGTAAATCGTTACACTCAACCAGTATTTTAACTCGCTGCTCTGAGCAGTACTTATAAGATATCGCTATGAAAACCATCTCAAAAGATGTTTACAGTCTTTATTTTAAGACAATTAAATTAATAATCATTTTGATCATGTTTACTATTTGAAAAAGCCTGAAAATCACATAAAATGCCTTTAAAAATGTTTATCAGAGGCAAAGAAAATATGTATTCTCGCCGATTCCTGCATTAATTCTCACTTTTTCTAGAAGCCTGAACCTTCAGGAAGAGTTTATAACCAAATTTGGCTGCGACTTTTTGCGACTTTGGAAGGTATTTACTTTTGAAGTGGTAGAGAGACCTATGCGAAACACCTGTTTTGACTCAACCATCCACACAGTCTTTTGCACACAGTCCTATTGTTGTTCTATTATTCCCTTTTCTAAAGAATCCCCTTGTGGGGACCCAGTTTAACAAAGAAAAACCTTGAGGGGACCTTTGTTCCATTGTGTAAAAGTCCCCACAGCTCTGCATATGCCTACCCAAAATAACTTGTGTTGTATCAGGTTGTATTTCTGTGAGGGTTCTACTTCAGCATCAAATAATTATAAGACACTGTGTAAAGACTTGAACATCATTTGCTCAGAGTTGTTTTAAAGTGGAATATCTGTTTAAAATATTATATTATGTTTTATTTCATCACCCCAACAGTGGAAAACCACCAATTACAGGCATGGCAGAAAAAATACAAAGTTAAAAAGAACTAGACATTGAATTTTTGTTAATAACAAAAATAAGGTGTTCGTGAGTGATATCATCAAATTATGATTGAATGAATTGGTGACGACATTTTACCTTATTTATCCAATATTTTTTTCAGGAGTTAAATTTTTTCCAATATAAAGCTTTAACCTCCGGTTTGAACTGAAAGTCAATGCCAAATGAGGTCACACTCTGAGTTGCGTTTGTAAATTGTTTGAAGACATTTCCGATTAATTATATATTGTAAAAATCCATTGTTTGGTTAAAGAGTTTTGATTGTTTCAAATATGCACACATCAACTTCTGGCTAACCAGAAGTCAAGGTCAAATGGGTTTACACTTTGTTTAGCGTCTGTTGGCTTTTGGAAGACCTTACTATAATTTTGTATAAATCGAAAAATCCAATTTGTGGTTAAGGAGTTTCGATTTTTTCAAATAATATCTTCAACTTCCGGTTTGAACCGGAAGTCAAGGTCAAATGAGGTCAATCTTTATAGCGTTGGTTTAGTTACACAATTTTTATCTGACGACGTAGAGAAAATTAACAATCAATATGTGGTTCAGGAGTTATGATATTTTCAAATATTAAATTCTATCTTCCTGTTTGAACCGGAAGTCAACGTCAAATGAGGTCACATTCTGTGTATTGTTTCTTAAGTTGTTACATACTTTCCAATAATGTATAGATTGTAAAAATCAAATGTGTTGTTTAGAAGTTACAATTTGTTGATACATTAACTTCCACTTTCCGGTTTGAACCAGAAGTCAAGGTCAAATGAGGTCACAGTGTGTAGAGTTTCTTAAATCTTTGGAGCCCTTTCTAATGATGTATAGATGATAAAAATTCAGTGTGTGGTTCAGGAGTTCTGTTTTTTTCAAATATTAAATTTCATCTTCCGGTTTAAACAGGAAGTAAAGGTCAATTGGGGTCACATTCTGTATATAGCTCCTAAAATTGTTACATACTTTCCCAATGATGAATAGATTGTAAAAATCGAATGAGTTGTTCAGAAGTTAAGATTTTTTTTTAATTACTAAATTTCTATTTCCGGTTTGAAACGGAATTTAAGGTCAAACAGGGTCACACTTTGTGTAGCGCGTGTTAAGTTTATTAAGACCTTTCAGATGAGGTATGGATTGTAAATATCCAATGTGTGGTTCAGGAGTTTTCAAATATTGAATTTTTCGCTCGTTGTTTCTTTGTATATTGCACAGTCACGCGAAATGTAATCGTACATGTAGCTGTACAGTACATACATTCGTCTTCAACCAGAGCGTCTTGGAACCAAGACTATACACAATGTAAACTTACTACACGTGCTACGTGCAGCGTGTGCGCAGGGCCTACATGTGTTAATACACTGTCGTGCCGTCGTGCGATGTCAACGTGAGTCACGTCAAGAGACAAGTGCGCTTTAACCAACGTTGGCTTTAACGTCTGGTTTCGAGCAGATATAAAAGTAAAAATGTTGTCATTTGTGTGCAAAAGTTTGAGCAGGCTCAATCATCTATCACCTGATGCAAAAAAATAAATAAAAAAATACGCTGTTTTTGAGATACGAATTTTGTGAAGTTTTCAACTTCCGGTTTGAACCGGAAGTCAAGGTCAAATGGGGTCATGCTTTGTGTAGCGTTTGTTGAACTCTTAACGACCTATCCGATGATGTATAGATTGTAAAATTCCAACATGTGGTTCATGAGTTATTATTTTTTTACATTTATTAAACTTTGATTCATTGTAATTCCATACCTGATGACGTCATCATGACATCATCAAGTTTGTGTCGTCTTGATATTGAGGTTCAATTATCTGATGAGTTTCAATGTTCAATTCACTTTTAATCTTGAGTTATGCCCCAAAATTGAAAAACAAAGGCAAACTTTGACCTTCCGGTACGACCAAAAGCAAAGGTCATACGATTTTTGCGTTAACTTTTGAAATGTTGCCCCAGTCTTGATCTATCCGATGCCCAATTTTGAACATCACAGCTTTCAAGCTCAAGGAGATACAGCGAATAGCAAATGGTCATTTTTCAACTTTAAAACCCTTGTAATTCGACACCGTCATAATGACGTCATCAATTTTTTGCCGTCTTCATATTGAGGTTCAATTGTCTGATGAGTTTCAATGTTCAATTCAATTTCAATATTGAGTTATTTTGTAGAGAAGAGTTCCGTGGAAGAAGAAGAAGAAGAAGAAGAAGAAGATGAAACAATATCAAAGAGGTGTTCGTGCACATATTGCACAAACACCTAATTACATAAAATTACTTAATATTTACACAACAATCTATTAAAATGGCAAGAAAACACACGCACATCCCATCTACACACACCCACGCTAAGCCGCAATAAAAAATAAAATAAAAATAAAAATAATAATAATTAATTAATTAACCAAAATTAGCAGCAAAAACCAACTCGCAAAACAAAAGGAAGGATACAGGGATGCAAGGATGGGGAGGTTGGGCAGAGGGAGGTTCGGCTGGTGGGGGGGGGGAATGGGTTCGGCAGAGGGGGCAGGTTTGGGAGGGGTTCGAATTAGGGATAATAAAAAAGCAGTTAAGCACTCAGACATTTGTAAAGTTATATACGAAAGCAATTAACAGTCAGAGTTCCAAACACATCACACCTCCCATGGAGCCCAGTGTGAGACAAAGAAATTCTAGAGATAAAACCACGCTTCATCACATCAACACAGCTCCTAGGGACATGAAGAATGTGCCTGGCAATAGATCTAGTTTGTCTAGCAGGGACATGCAAACCGTAAGGATTAGCACAGTAATATCAAGAAGAGTTGGAAGCCTAAACATATGACATAATTCCGCGTAGCTAGGATTTTCAGTAAGCACATTGTTGTTGAGGAGAGTGCGGTACATAAAATAAAGATATCGTTGCTGAACTCTTTCGATCCTGTCTGCCTGAAGGTAGAGATAGAGTTGAAAATCACTGTACAATATTCGACATGAGGTATAATTAAGGAGCAATACAGGGTGCACGGGACATGTTTATCAAACTTTTAAAATCCAAAACTGCCAGTGATTATTAACTGATGTGATTCAGGGATGAGATAAACACGATAATCCGAGCCGCGGAAAAGTATTTACAGTTCTCAGTCGTCTTCAGTTGAGTATACATTAACGTAAATCGAGACCAATACTTTTATTATTATTAGTTCAGTATGGCAGAATGGTACAAGCTGAATTATCGTATAGTTTCACTCACACAAAAAAAACAAATAAATAAATTGAAGTTATTATTTGATACATTCTCCTAGCCACCAACACTGTGTAACACATGCGTATTATTTCAAACCAATGACTCCCTACATTTTGTTGACATCACAGCATTTTGAAAAATGATCCATTGTCTTTCTTGGGTCATGAAATCCCCGAGTGCGCACTGGCAGTTTAATTAGTCACATACTACAATTCTGGCGCAGTTTGACCTTGATCTGGCCCACTGTGCGGTTGTTCTGGCAGTGGCTGCTGAATGCGCCACAGAACCTTGTAAACCCTTATAAGGTGCTGCATATATCAGTCTTATAATTAAAAAAACCCAAAACCTGTCTTACAGTGTTTCTGTTTGTTCGAATACCTCGAGTATCTGAGACACTTAACTCTTGTTAGGTGTTCGGGCATAGCCAAACACCTACTGTTTTTGTTGTTGTTTTGTTTTTTCCCCCTTTTTTCCCCTTCTTCTTCTTAGTCAACTTTGTCCGCAGAAAAACACATATTTGCGAAGGTCTTTAAAAGCTTGACAAAAGTTACATTAAAAGTGACCCTAATAATAATAATAATAATAAACCGTTTTTGTATAGCGCATAATCACTGTTAAGTCCCTAAGCGCTTTAAAGGAATAAGAAAATAACAAGAGACAAATAAAATACCAACGGAAATTACTGATAGACGGTGAATAGATGTGTTTTTAGGCGACTTTTGAATTGGCCAACTGTGACTGCTTCCTTAACAAACTCAGGTATGCCATTCCACAGTTCAGCTGCAGCTACTTGGAATGACCGAGCTCCGTATGATTTTGTAACAGGGTTGGAAGTAACAAGAAGAGACTTTGATTTGGAGCGTAAATTTCTAGAAGGAATATACTTGTGAACTAGGTCCTGGAGATAAACTGGGGCTGTGCCTTGTAAACATTGAAAAGTAAGGAGGAGAATTTTAAACTTGATTCTAACTTGAACAGGGAGCCAATGAAGATTCTGTAGAATGGGAGTTATATGATCACGTGGGCGAGTGCGTGTGACTAGTCTAGCAGCTGAATTTTGAAGTCGTTGGAGTTTATTAATTTGGGAATCCGGTAATCCAAAAAGGAGGCTATTGCATGAGTCAATTCTGGACATAACTAGAGAATGAACAAGAATTTCCGTCATTTTGGGGTCAAGATATTTTCTTATGGAGCTGATTTTGTGAAGTGCGAATGAGGCCGTCTTACAGATAAGATTAACTTGATTACTCATATTGAGATTTTTGTCAAAGATGACGCCAAGATTCTTGGCAAATGAAACAGGATTAATAGTGTAATCGTCGGACTGAATTGGCACGATAGGAATATGAGAACGGTAACGACTTGTGAAATGGAGAAGTTCTGTTTTATCCTCATTCAACTTCAATCCATTCCTGGTTGACCAGTTTTTAATTTCTTTGATGCACGATTGAAGTTTTAGAACGCTGTTCGACATCTGATTATGTTGTAGGGTCAAGTAGATTTGCGTGTCATCTGCGTACATCATGCAAGAAATATCGTTGGATTTGATGATATCTGATGATATCTTCGAGGGGAGAAGAGAACAAGGTAAATGCAAGAGGTCCTAATACAGACCCTTGAGGAACACCCTGGGCTGGAAAATGAGTAGCAGATTCATGCTGATCAATGACAACTGATTGAGTTCTATTGGAGAAGTATGACCTGAACCAATTCAGAGCACTATTCTGAATTCCAAATCTTTCCTGCAGTCGCTGGATCAGTACATCATGACGGATGGTGTCAAAAGCTGATGAGTAGTCGAGCAGAAGTAAGATGGCCTCTTCTCCCTTGTCAAGTGCCAGAAGGATGTCATTATACACCCGGACAAGTGCCGTTTCACAGCTATGATGGGGTCGATACGCTGACTGGTAACAAGGATACAAGTTGTTACAAGATAGATACGTCTGAATCTGCGAGATAGCAACTCTCTCAATGATCTTTCCCAAGAATGCTAAATTTGCAATAGGTCGATAATTCTTCAGTTCTTCGCTGTCAAGTTGAACATTTTTCAGGAGCGGTGAGATATTCGCATGTTTAAGATGATCTGGAAAGTATCCTTCCCGGAAAGACAAGTTGATGATACGAGTAATGACAGGACTCAATTCGAGCAGACACTTTTTGACAAGATGACTTGGAAGAGGGTCAAGTCGACAGGTTGCAGATCTTGATTTATTGATAATTTTGTTGACTTGACTCTCAGGAACTGAAGTGAATACATCAAACACCAGATCGGTTGTGGCAAAATCGGTTTCATGGTGCACATTTGAAGGTGATTCCTCCAAGGAATTGGCGGTATGATCGATCTTCTCTGCAAAAAAGTTACAAAAGCGATCTGCGAGTGGAACATCTTTATCGTTGTCCTTTGGAAGAGTTCTGGTCCTACCAGGTGTACATAGCCTACCCATCCTCTCGTATAACTGACGCGTGTTGCAGTGTTTAAGTTGCCTCTCATGAAAATCCTTCTTTGCTTGGGCGATAAGAAGATTATACTTTCGGCTTTCAGCTTTGAACAATTGGTGATCGATTTCCAATGAAGATGATCGCCAGCGACGTTCCAGTTGTCTAAGGGAACGTTTAACTTTTCTCAAGTTCTCTGTGAACCACGGAGCTAGCGGACGACAGATAATGGAATGTGATATCATTGGAGCATGCTTATCAAGAATGGTTCGAAGTACTGTTTCGTACTGGAGAACTGCTTGATCTAGGTTGTAACAAGGTGATGTGTACAAATCAGATTCGATAATGTCTTTGCGAAAAATGTCAATGTTAATTTGCTTGATTTTACGAAATTTGATGTTCATTCTCACAGTGCCCGGTTTCCCGATATCAAGATGGCACAGAATCGCAGCATGATCTGATGACAAATAATTTGTCGCAGAGATATTGGAGAAGAACAGATCAGACGAGCGAGTGAGGATAAGATCGAGAGTGTGGCCTCTCTGATGAGTGGGAAAAGTGATGTGCTGTTTCAGATTCAATGATGAGATGATATCAGCAAAAATCATGGCTTCCCGATCACATGGGTCGTTTACATGAAAGTTGAAATCCCCAGTAAGAAGAAGATGGTTTCTCTCAAGCACTACTTGCTCCAAGAAGGTGGAAAATTCTTGGAAGAATATCTGGGCAGTAGGTAGCTTGTCCTTCGTTCTCTGGGGCCTGTAAACATTGACGAGACGTAAAGGCACTTGACTCCGAGCTGTGATAAGGATACTGATGTACTCAAATGACTCCATATTTCCGATTTTTGTCTCATGAACTTCAAAGCTCTTGCGTATGCAGACTCCCACACCTCCACCTACTCGGTTCACCCGAGGAACGTGAAAAAATTGATGAGTAAAAAGAGTTGAAGTGAGATCAGCCAGGGACCTATTGTCACGGGCATCGCCACAGAGCCAAGTCTCTGTTAGTGTTAGAATATCTATATGATTTGAAATCACAAATTCGCAAACCATATGAGTTTTGTTCTTGATAGACCTGGCGTTCCATAGTGCAAATTTCGAGAACCCACAAGTGTTGTTAATTTTTGCGGCTTGGCATCGTCGTCTCGACTTGCCACCTTTTGAACCACGTCGAGTCGGACATCTGACAGCAATTCCCAGTGATCGAATGGTGGTCCATAAACTAGGTTCAACTCGAGTTGAACTTTGCAAGTTGAACAGCGTGGCTCTGTCATAAGAGATGAGCTTGTCTTGATGCAAAGGTTGATGGCTAAATGGAGTGGCAATTGCCTGATTCTCACAAGGGTAAGAATGTTGAGTGGGCTGATAGGAAACATCATGGCTAGGCTGAACTGGGCCCGGGTTTGGATGAATATCTCCTGCAATTACTAGAAGGAGCCTTAAAGTAGATGTAGAGTTACTATAGTAAGGAATTCTCTTTCCAGTAAAATGATAGACTTGAGGCTGATTCACTGTAGGTTTCTGTTGAATAGATTCTATCAATGGCTCCTTGTGGTGGCTAAGTATCAGGTATAGAAATCCCAATAGAGGAAGTAGGATTCTCCTGGAATGTTCCATTGTCCTTGTGAATGAGTCTTTAAATCAAAGGTGTGGTTGACTGCACAGCAGCAAGGCGATAGCAGACATTGCTTCAGGTTACAGTCTGATAAAAGTAGCCAAAATCAGAAATTTTGTTCTGTAAGTATACAGAGTCTGACTTTTCAGAATTCCAGGAAAATGGTCTAGCGAAGTCTGAGAAACTTTCCAAAGCAGATGGTACAAAATTCGGATGAAAAATATCAGCAAAGAAATAGGTAAAATGATGAAAAACTTGGAGACTGATGCAAGCTGCTGTTACGCGCTCAACCCTCAACCCACAAATTTGGCCTTGTCTCCCGGTTTTATTTTAAAACATGACTGCACTTCAGCTTTGAAATGTAATTCAACACCTGATGACATCATCATGATGCACAGACTGTCTGAATTAAAGTCTACTGTTCGATTTTTCATAGTTGATAACTTTTATCCACAATCTGAATACATAGTCTCTTTTGTCAAATAACTATAAATAATAATAATAACCCTAAAAAAAAGAATAGAGGCATCATGATGACATCATCAGGTGTTGAATTACATTAAATTAATTTTTTTCATAAAACACCTTATTGTAAAATTTGAACGAAAATGATTGTTGCATTAGGAAGTTATAGTAAAAAGAAGTCTGTGTTGTTTTTAGCGTGATTGGAAACCCACATGTTACGCTGTACCGCAAAATCCATTGTGTTATGCTGGCATCGCTATATTCCTTCAAACTCTTCTCAAGAGTAAAAACTGAATACACATGTATCCTTGAAATACTCTGACAATTGAACCTCAGCGTCAAGATGGAACCTGAACAATGACATCATGATGATGTCATCAGGTGTTGAATTCAATTAATTAAATTAAATTCGTTGATACAATTATAACTCCTGAACCACACAATGGATTTTTACAATCTTATACATCATCGGAAAGGTCTTTAAAAACTGAATAAATGTTACACAATTGTGATTTCAAATTGACCTTGTCTTCTAGTTCAAACTGGATGTTTAAGGGAAAAACTATTAAAAAGCCATAATTTCAGGTTTAAAGGTAAAAGAAGGTCGTCTTTTGATGACATCATTCATGAACACCTTGTTTTTGAAATGTGACAAACATTGAATTCCTAGCTTTTATCTGGTTTTGGTGGTATACTTGTTGAAGGAGCTGGAACAAGTTAATTTTGTTTTATCCCTGTATGAAATAATGTTGTTGAACTAGCATTGTTCACTCTAACTGATGAATAATGGGTGTATTCTATGGTGGGTGGTTAGGACAATTACAGCCTCACTTTCTTGCAACTAAAAGGGAAACACTGAGAACCAATGATGATTGGCGTCCCGTAGGCAATCTTGTTGACAACCTGCGATGAATTGCACTTCTTATTAAAAGCAGTTCATTTTGCAGAATAAGATGTAAAAAGAGGGGAGCAGTTGCCATATGATTTGATGCCCCTTGTTACTGGCTATACCATGCTCAAGTGAGTGGATTGACTAAAGGCCTTGACCATAATTTCCATGTGTTGCGATTGAGCAGGCATGCTGGGATAACATGGCGTGTTGAGAATGATATACCCATGGAAGCGAGGTTGCGTCAATAGACAATTGTATTGGATCAAAATAAAACATTATCTCTGTGATAACTGACTGTACACAGCATCTATCAACTTCTGGATGAAGTAATGTCAGATTTGTTGCCAGTATTCCAATTACCTGTAACTATGCTTTATACATGTAGCTTAACATAATCACTGTGAACTCACTGCCTAGCCTGTTTTTTGTTATGAATGGCCTCCTTTTCAGCAGAGGCAGAATTTGGGGTTAAAAAATATGTTTTCAGTAATGTTTATAAAATGTTTTTTGAAATAAGATTTGAGTATAATAGTTAATTTAGTCAAGAGCATTTTTAATATAAAAAGTTGGTGGTGTCATCATGTTTATGATTCTGTTGTTGATAGTTGTTATTTTTTGTTCTACAGGTTCTCATCATGTCATGATCTGATCTTATCACGTTTCTGTGCTGCAGATTATAAAGTACATGATATCCTGGGTATTAAGATACATCGAATCACAAGAGTACACAATAGAATGCTGAGATATCGCTTTGATAACAAACTTGTTGCTGTCTCAGAGGAAGAGGATACCTCTAGTATCAGTAGGTTAGTCAGACTACTATCAATGAATGAGAAAATCAATCAAATTAGAAGACAAACTAGAAATTGAATGTTTGTTGAATCACAATCATACCATGTTCAGTTTTTCAGTGAAAGGTACTATAACCTGTGATGATGTCATGAACAAATGGTGTTTTAAATGAAAGGGATGGTAGAGTGTTGCTCTTTCAAATTGTGGTCAAAGTAAAGTTTATAAATACTTTTGTCACTTTAACTTCCGGTCTAACCCAGAAGGCAAGTTCAAATTTGTGTAAGTTTCAAGTTAATTTTTATTTATTTTTGAGACCTTTCGTGTGCTGTATAAATTAAAAAAATATCTTATGTAGTTCAGGGGATATGATTCTTCAAATCTTAGACTGAAAGACAAGGTCATTTCTGTGCAAAGTTTGTTTCATTTTTACCCCTCAGCCCCATAGGCTGAAAAGTCGAAGGTGATGAGGTCAATTTCACAGGTCAAATGTCGAGGTACAATGCTTCCGTATACAAACATGGTTTGGTGATATTTTGTGAGGGGTATCAACAGAATCGCTGTTATTTTCTGTTTTGGAGTTTTTTAAATATTCTTTGACAACACCTGGTGGCGTCATAATCACATTTTAGTGGTACATGTAGAAGTTAGGTCTATGTATATGTAGAAAGTAACATGCAGTTGCTCTGGAAAGAATGTTTATGTGAGTTTATTGATTGTACTTTTTGTTTAAAAATTTCAACCCAAAAGAATCCAATACATACATGTATGACTTCAACCAAACTAATATTTTTAACTTTAAATTGTAATCTTTCAAACTAAATTTTTTAAGAGAAGTTTGATAGAGAAGTTTCAGAAGTTTGAACACCATTCACATCATGGTTTGTATTTCAGCTGAAATCTACAAAGTTTTCAGTTTTATCTTGGAAGCTTGTCTAGGAGTCAAAAGAAAAGCCCTCCTTCTTTTACAGAAGGTAATATAATTTACATGTACATAAAAGTGATTTGAAATAATTGTCATGAATTTTGTGTAGGACACCTACTCTGAAGAGACTGCAGGAGTATCTGTTTTTCGTCTGGGATCCTGACTTACCAGGTGGAGAAAATGAACCTATGAAGATTCTAGAAGAGGGACCCATGGACAGTGAGACATACCATGTGAGATTGGCTTTCACCTGTGTTAAATACAAAGTTTATTGGTTATTTTCAGTTTACTTCAGTCTCCATGAACATAATCACAGGGACACATTCTGAGGTTTTTCAAGACATTAACTGCTTTGATTAATGTTGCATAGTTTTATGTGACAGCCAGGAATATTTTCTAGTTTTTAATATATATTTTTATTCAATTTGAAGTTAAATAGTGGAGGATACTGAATTTCAATATTATCAGTTGTTGACAGACACATTAAAGACAGTACATGATTTTTCTTTAAAAATAACAATAGAATAAGCTACTTAAATAACAGATAAATTTGTACAAAGTCAAATTAATGAAAATGTAGTACAATGTTGAAAGTAGTAGTATTTATCTGTTGTAAATGAAAATAAATGCATAGACATGTAGTATTTGTTTTGTTGTTTATAGCAACTTGGACGTGATGGAGCAGTGCCTTTGTCTAACAGTGTTAGTTTATGTGATAAACCTCGTATACAGTCAGCAGTGAGTAGATCTATGAAGGAAGCAAGCTCTGATCCATGTCCATTTAGACATGGCCAGCTTGTTGTGTGTAAAGTCTACTTGGGAAAGAGTCTTCCTGCATTGGATGTCAATATGAAGTAAGTTTTAAATTAAGTATTTTTCCTTTCAAAGTACGGCAGCCAACCAATGCCACCCATCCTCTTAAAAAAACACCCCCACAGTCACTGCCTAGCAGTACAACTTTTACTTCTTGATCTTGATCAAACTTTGGCCATCTTGGTCATTTTATTGTGTACACAGTCACAACAATTCTTCTTATTTTCATGTCACATAAAGGAGCCAGACTGTTTTCAAACCTCCCATCATGTCAATTTTGGCATATTTTTATGATTGTTCAACCATTTTATGCTTTTACGATTTTGTTTTTCATTTGTTTTCGACTTTTGACCGGCCAGAGAATTTGGTGCCTGCTCTACACCAGATTGCTCGGCCATTTCATTATTTCATGTGCGAATGCAAACGTAAGCACGGGGAGTGACGGACAAAATAAATCATTAGTGACTGGCCATGCCAAAGACGAGAAGAGAGCGCCCTTGTGAGTGGTTGCCTCCATAAGCCTTTTTGAGGTATGGCGGACGTGATAGGAGTGTACTATTTGGTTTGGGTGTATACACACAAATTTACCCAAACCTTATAGTGTTGTAGCATTGTGTCCGCCATATCTCAAAAAGGCTTATGGTTTGCTTGCGGGGGTAGATAGGGAACCCATCAGAATGCATGGGAGGGAGGTTCAATGAAACCCATGTTTAGTTTTTATGGTTTACAAACCGTGATTTTTGAACAGGAAAATACCATGTTTTATGATGCTTCAATTTTCATGGTTTATAAACCATGTTTTATGGGGCCTAAATTTTCATGGTTTATAAACCATGATTTATTCAGTTTAATAACCAGAGAAAACCTTGTCAACATTCAAACATATCTGATGCACTTTGATTATGAAAACTTTCACTTATATTTTATGGATGTGAGTTGTATACCAAGTAAATCTTTAAAAAAATTGATAGTGATGGTTTTGGTTGCAGACAAGAAAAAGGCTTTCACATATTTGATTTAACATTGATAAATATTGCAAACAATACATACCGATACTCAATGTACATGTAAAATCTATTAGTATGTGTGTGTACGCCCACAATTTGACCCCTCGCAAAACTGAGCCTGAGACAGGAGTTTAAAATGTACAAATAATTATGAGAAAAGCAATTTTACAGGTTTTCTTATTATAATATATAATAAATTTTATAATAATATATCATATTATATAACAATCTTGATTTCACAACCGCGATCCTGCCAGTCTTGTGGTTTTAAGACTTTGTCACCACTCTTTTATTCCCTTACTGTAATTACCTAATATTACTTATCAGAGGGCTTTTTGACTGGCACTTTTAGTGGCTTTTTGACTGGTATTATTCAATAAAACAGAGACTTGTCTAAGTCACTGCTAAAACATATTGAACCTGAGTCCTTTTATAGTAAACTATATTAATTTATTTTTGCCAGAGTAATGGTTATAGTCACTTACATGTAGGTTGAGTGTGATTTTGAGTAACTTGTGTCAAGGAAGAATACAATGCATAATCGTTTTATATCACAGTTGAATGTCATACAAGTTAATCTGATCACAATAAATATCTGGTTTTCATTCTCATTTTTTTCAATAATATTTCAGAATAAGCAAGCAATTCTATCCAAATGCTGATTCAGTGTTCCGACCTAAGACTTTCAGCCTGACTGACAGTGATTCACAATGTGAATGTTCAGCCAGGCAGTGTGAATGGTTCATCTTTGATCATGAAATGGTACTACCAGAATATGTGATTGACTTTGAATACATAACAAAGGTATGTGAAGTCCAGCATTACTACTTTTACAATAAATCATCAGCCCCACCCCAAAGTGTTCATTTTTTACTGGCAAAATATGTACCCTTAAAGGGAAAAGTAAATTAATTTCCCACCTGTAGTTTCAAATAACCACACTATAAAACCAACCTGTACACATTTCATCTATTACAATGGTTGTACTTTAGTAAAACCACTTAAAAAACAATTAATGTTTTTTCTGGGATTTTGAACACATTTCTTTTGCCATCAAAAAAGCAACGATGATATTGGCCATGGAGTCTTTAAAAAGAAAATTCCTTGACTTTGACAGTATTTCAGATGGAAGTATTTCTCTGCAGGATTGGTACTGGTATTAAACTTGATATTCAATAGCTTTTCAGATTGAAATAGTTTGTCATCATTAACAAGGTTTTACTTTGTCTGTAAGTTAGAGATAGCTCTATTTATTTACTTGAATCTGTGTTACATATTTATATGTTGTGGCCTTATTTACAACTTAATAATTGTGCCAATGAGTCAGATTAATGCTACGAGGCTGAAACATTTTTAATTAGATACATTTTAAAAATATTATGATATATTTAAGCATATTATCAGAAAATAATTGACTCTCAGTTGGAATGTAACTGAAAGGTAAGTACAATTTCAAATCAAAATTGAACAATAGATTGTGCAAGTCTCGCGCTAATCGAAAACGAAAAAAACTAACTCGAACAAAGACTCAATTTTTCTATGAAATCAAATCTTCTTTTAAAATTATATTTATACAAAATACTTGAAATTAAAAATGCCCATAGCAGGTTGTGTTATAAAGAAATTTACAATTTTTGTATAATACAAATACTTTTTTCAAATTAACATTAAAACAACATTAAAACTTGGGACGAGGATGCTTATTGTTAGAAACCCCATTTGCCAATCACGCCCGAATGTGTGCGTCTATTACATAGGTTTAATGACAACATGCTTGTCAGTTTGGGGAGCATTCTTAATTCTTTACAAGTAACCGGAAACGTAGGTCAAGTCTTATTCTCAGGTTTTCTTTGTTATTTTGTTGAATTGGTTTTACTTTCATATTGTTTTTTACTTATTCCCAACATCATATATAATTTTCATGGCCATAAACTACGATAAACTAAAATAATTGACAAAAAAAAAAATCTTGCCCACGTAAGACTCCATAATGGTTGGGACCACAATGGTCCTGGAAGTTTGAATATGCACGAGACTTGCACAGTCTATACAAAAAGCTAAGACAAATTATTTGTCAATGTTGACATGGTTGTTTTAAGTAATTATGCAGCTGGTACGTTCTTAAATGCAAGTCTCTATTGTAATTTTGCAGTGGCGTATCCAGGACTCTTTCAGTGGTGGGGCACACTGGGGGAATGGTTTATCAACAGGGGTTGGGATGGGGGCATGGTTTCGTCAATTTCTGGGGGTCAAGATTCTTTAATATAATTACAAGCGTTTTGTTGGTTTTGAACCATATTGAAGGCAGACAAATCAGGATAGGCCTTATTCTACTTTTTGTTTTAGTTAATCATTTTTAGGATGGGACACTATCAGATTATTATTATTATTATTTTGTTTAGGGGGGGGGCATTGGAAATTTGTCTCACCTGCCACCTCCCACACCTGCCACCCCCCTACCCTGGCAGATCCAGGTGGCTAGCCAATGCAATTTGCTCTCTATCTGCCATCAGCAAGATTGAAACAACTTCAGTATTCATAACTTGGTGAATTATTGATCTATTTTCATATACAGGACAAACCTCCTTCACCATTGATTGACTTATATGTAGCTAAATCAGCAGAGCGTAAGATACCTGTAGCCATTCATCAGGATGCACATGTTGATGAAGATGTATTGCAGATGGAACTTCAAATTAAAGCCAGACCAAGGTACATTTATATTGGTTTACTTGATTTAGACCATAGAAATGTAACAATAACAGACAGAATGCTGAGCTCAAATGTTATGTGTGTCTGCTAAGCATGCTCAGCTTTTTGTCAGCTGTTGACACAGAATATCAATACTGTGTGACATGCCAAATCAACCTATGAGAAAGCCGAAATTTGCTTTTCAGCTGACTTTGTTAATATGCATACAAAACTAAAAGCTTAAAATTGTTCCTCAATCTTTTTAATGATAGCTATAGGGTCTCGCCCTAACTCATAATCATAATCTGGAGTTAGCACTCCCATTAATAAAACGAATAGTGACGTCAATCCTCAAAAATCTGCATCCACTTTATCTCCTCTTTAACTTGCTTTTGAAGCGCATGTCTAACATGAATTGAAAAGTTCTCTAAAATATTGGCTTTGTGACTGCCAATCCCTTAAAGGGACTCGTTGCCTTGGATCGGGCGAGTTGCAGACCTGCCAACCTGTACGCATTTTGCGTATCATGTACGCATTTTCACATCTGGGTACGGCGGTACGAGATTTATGCAGAAAATACGCAAAAGACGCAAAATCTAAATCGCGGTGTTTTTAAACTGCAGCACGAACGGACAATTTTGTTCTCAATTTCTTCAACTGTCATTCGTTCAACACCAAGTGCAAAAACAACCGAACAAAGACACCCTGCATCTGAGTGATCATTATGTGCTTCGATAAAAAAGAGGGTTTTGCTTAGAACTACATTATATTTTAAATTTATTAGGGGAGAATAGTGGGAATTTCATGGCCTGTGATCTTTGTATAAGAGAAACAAATGATGAATTGAAGTGGAACTGGACAATTCTACGATAGGCTTTCGTTTGTCCGTTTACTGGGCAACCAAAGATTGAACCTTTCTCATTATTATTGTCAAGTTATTTGCATGCCGAGTAAGTTACTAATAATTTAGGAACATTGTTGAACAGTGCTTTTCATATAAATTAATATATGTAATTGGAATAGAAATCAGTCAAAATGGGCTCACCGCCCGCAGGGAAACCCCTGGCCAATTTTTGGTGAAAAGTACATTTTGTACATTATTGAATTATGTTTGTCATTGAGATTTATACATGATAGTGGAACAGAAATCAGTCAAAATGGGCTTACCGCCCGTAGGGGAACCCCTGGCCAATTTTTAATTTTTTTTTTGCCCTAACAATTTTTTTGCCCCTTGAGTGACATCTATGATCTAGGCAATTGGAACATACAGTGCCAACAGTACATGTACATGTAGTTGGGCTTCTGGGTTATGTCGCCGTGCACAGGTATCTGGTTTTAATGCCGCTGCGCTAATGTGGTACTCAATTTTTTTTTACAAGGTTGGCAGGTCTGGAGTTGGTCTATAAAAAGCATTTGTAACCGTTTGTTATAAAATGCATATGGTTGGAAAGATGTTTTAAAAGTAGAATACAATGATCCACACAAATATGTCTTGAAATTGCGTGGTTTTCCTTCTACATCGTGAACACACGGTCGGTCATTTTGTGGAGTCAAATTTTTGACTCCACAAAATGGACGACCGTGTTAGTTCGCAAAGTAAAGCGAAAATCACGCAATTTCAAGGCATATTTGTGTGGATCATTGTGTTCTACTTTTATAACGTCTTTCTAACCATATGCATCTTTTATAACAAACGGTTACAAACGCTTTTTTTTAGACCAAATCATCCAATGCAAGGCAACGTGTCCCTTTAAGCATTGCAAATGCAGCAAAACACATAGTCAGATATGGTAAGATTTAGTCCTGGATCACAAGATTTGCAATACAATATGTGATACATTTTTTGCAACATCTACATTGCAACATCTACATTGCTCTGCCTTTATGCACAGTTTTGAATACTGACAATGACTTGAGCCACATGAATTTTACATGTGAAGAATTGTCATCGCTTATAGATCACCCTGGGACCAACTTCATTGAAATCTAATAACTCATTTATGTGTTATTATCAAATTTGAATTATGGGATGCCGCTTGATCTTTGCTTTCATTCTGGTCACTCTTTTTTGGTCAACTTATCAAAGCAAGAACTACCAGCTATTGTTTGCCACTCATCAGATAACAGTGCGCTTTTTAGTGGAAGAACTACTAGTATTGAGGCCACTGCAGAATTCCTCTAGATCTGTTCGCCCTACAAAAAGGGGAGTTAGTAGAGCTGGTAGAATAAATAGCATGTCTGAATCTAGCAAAGTGCATAGTAAAACATGCTACATACATTTATGATGCATAATAAGGGAGAGAAGACTTTTTGAGTCACAGTGTAACAAAGACACCAGTGTCTCGGTTACGCGTGAAACTTTCGGCTTTTACTTCTTGGCCTACGTTTGAAGGTTTTCATTGAAAATAGCTGAATTACAGTATACCAATGATGTTTACTTATTAACCTTTGAAATTTAAATTTTTAATGAAAACCTACTAATTTATGGTCAAACAAGTCACAAGTTTCACACTGTAACAGGAAACTGAGACTCCGGTGTCTCCGTTACAGTGTGATGGATAGTTTTGGATCGTATTATATGAAAACAAAAAATCTGATTCGAGAAATTGAAGTTGTACATTAAACGTATGAGCTATCCCCACCACTTAAACATGTAAAGAATATAGAAAGTACATTATTTTTTGAGATATAGCACCATGTCACGCTTTGGCCCCCTTATTTAAAGAAAGACCCTCATACAGAGGGCCTTAAGGTGACAATTAATACATCGTTTCTGTTAGTTTTACTTTTATTAGGGGAGAATAATGGGAATTTAATGGCCTGTGATCTTTGTATAAGAGAAACAAATAGGGTAATGAATTAAAGTGGAACTGGAAAATTCTACGGTAGGCTTTCGTTTGTCCGTTTACTGGGCAACCAAAGATGGTACCTGTCGCATTTATTGTCAAGGTATTTGCATGCCGAGTAAGTTACTAATAATTTAGGAACATTATTCAACACTGCTTTTCATTGAAATTAACATATGTTATTGGAATTGAAATCAGTCAAAATGGGCTCACCGCGCGTAGGGAAACCCCTGGCCAATTCTTGTTGAAAGGTACTTTAGTTTTGTACATTGTTGAATTGTGTTTTTCATTGAGATAATTATACATGATTGGAACAGAAATCAGTCAAAATGGGCTTGTAGTTGGGCTTCTGGGTTATGCCGCTTTGCACTGTGCTTCTGGTTTATGCCGCTGCGCTAGTGTGGTACTAACAAAAAATTACAAGGTTGGCAGGTCTGATATTCACATGTGGCGTGTCGTGGCCGAGCGGATAAGAACACCGAACTCAAGCTCTGGTGTTTCTGATCAGCAGAGTGTGGGTTCGAATCCCAGTCGTGACACTTGTGTCCTTAAGCAAGACACTTAACCACATGCTTCGTCCTTCGGATGGGACGTTAAGCCGTAGGTCCCGTGTGTTGTGTAATGCACGTAAAAGAACCCAGTGCACTTATCGAAAAGAGAAGGGGTTCGCCCCGGTGTTCCTGGTTTGATCGGCAGCATATTGCGCCACAGCACCTTGTAAACCATTACATGGTGCTATGTAAAGGACTTGGTCTCATACTTCAAAACGTAGCTCCACAATACCTTGCAGGAAAATAATGAACGCTAAAAGCGCCTTGAGCGTCACTGAGTGACGGATATGTGCGCTATATAAGAAGCCACTATTATTATTATTATTATGGATGTAGTCGTAACAAATACCCAAACATTCAACCAACCTTGATTGCCCAGCAGCACTGTTTGTCATGTTTGAAAAAGCAGCAACTACAACAACAACAAAAACGGCCTCCTCACAGCATATGGACTCAAGCAGCATGTTTTCCAACCAACGCATGATCGTGGACACATATTGGATTTGTTTATTACAAGAGAAACTGATGATCACTGTTTTTGGGATCTTGCCATAGTTTGTCATTTCTGATCATTCAGCAATTATGTGCAACCTTACTATATCAAAGCCCTCGCTGACTCAGAACGTCATATCAGCCTGGAACATACATGCTGTTGATACCTTGACTTTCATCTCAGATCTTCTGGAAAAGGCCATCGCCATGTTCCAGTTCTAATCTTGAAGGGGTAGATGTGCCTTCAATTTCATCATGCAGGATGTATTAAACAAGCAACTTCTGCTTAAATGTGGGTTGTTAGTAGAAGGCCCCAAACCAAAAGGTATCATGATGGCATAGCACAGGAGAAGCACAGAATGAAATTGCTTGAAAGCCAGTGGAGAGAAAAGGCAACTGGAAGTTCATCGCACACTCTATGCGGAACAGTGCGGACGAGTCCAATCTATGATCCGTTTTGCCAAGTCAACATATTATTACACAAACCGAGTTAAGGAATGTGCTGGTGACTCGGGGAGACTCTTTCGACTCGCTATTGATTTACTGAATAAAAAGAATGTGTCTACCTTGCCAGATCATGACAATTTTATCACACGTACAAACCAATTCAGTTGTTTCTTCAATGATAAAGTAACTTCAATCTGTTCTGGTCTCGCTGCAGTATGTAAATCGACAGACATGAGTCTTTCCTCCCAATGTCAGATGACCACTGTGACATCCATTCTTGACACTCTTCGACTAGCTTCAAATGATGAGGTTAGATCAATCATCCTGAAGACTCAAAACAAGACCTGTGATCTGGATCCCATTCCAACACACCTTCTCAAGAAACTCCTGCCAGTCATTGTTCCTTTTCAAATTATCAAAAGCAGTTTTGCAGCAGGAATCATACTGAGTGCTTTGAAAAACGCAAACTTTTGTTTTTAGACTGGATTAGATCACAATGTGTTAAGAAATTATCAAATCTTTTCTCTCAAAGATTGTTGAGTTTGCTTAATCCATCAGACTTTCAGAACACTTGCCTGACAATTATCGTCGATTGATGAGTATCGAACTCATCAATCGACCTACCGTAGAATTATAGTGTGGAAACTGTACTTGTCAATCTAACTGACCACATCTTGCAGAAGATGGACAAAGTCAACATAACAGCTCTGATTCTTTTGGATGTATCATTGGCTTTTGATACAGTCAAGCAATCCATCTTGATTGATTGCCTCCTTTCATTGCGTGTGACATTGCTTGCACTTCAATGGGTTGCATCATATCTGGGTAATCGCTCTCAATGTAAGGCTTGTTTGTGTACAAGTCAATGGGGAAATTCCTTAGACAGCTTGCCAGGCTATGTTGTAACTAATACAGCTGGTAAAAGACCTTGCCCTAGCCACTCAAACTTTAAATTGTGTTTCTCAAGCGTATTCTCTTGAAAGTCAGGGAAAATGGGATTTTAACTTAATTCATATACAGAGTAATTAAAAAAAAACACGCTGAAGAGCCAGTACCAAACTGGCAGTCTAACACATTAAGTGTTATAAAAGAAAGCTCAAAAGCTCTGTATTGTGTTAAAAATTATGTGGTTTTTTTTCTCCATTCTTATTTATCTGAGGAAACCTTTCAGTGAAAAACTGTATTGCAAGGGTGCCCAGCATGAACAAAACATTCATTATAAATTTGTTTTGGAAAATTAGAATAATTTTTGTTTTGTTTGTAACAAAATAAACCTATGAAAGCTGAAAGAGGTCAAAGGGAATTTGTTTTATCAAGGGGCAAAATGACAAACAAAAAGTATCTTGGCCAGCCACTAACCAGAAGGAATAAAGAATATAAACAATTTATTAAAAGAACATAGACACTAATTTCAAAAAAAGTATTATGCTAGGTACGAGGAAAGATCCTTGCACTCTTTTTACAACAGGAAACATTTTGTTCAAAATACAAACGATGCAAAGTTAACTTGAACATTTGGAGCTGATTTTTGCTGTTACATGTATATTTCATAGTAATCCAAGCTTTGCACATGACAGTTATATTACATCACAATAATTTGACTGTTATTGCGTCCTTAAATAAGTCCATAAATTCAGCCTGGAAACAAGTTTACATATTTTGCAATGCAAAACAATCGCATAGCAAATTTGCTGTGCCAAAATTTGGGATGAAATCACTCCCTGGTATGCATTGTGCATAGTTTGTGAAAATGAAAATAAACGACAGACAATGAGCTTACTTCCAGGTGTATCTTTGCTGCGTAATCGGTTGAAAATTAACATGCCAGAACTTGTTTTTAACTGATGACACGTTATCATTTTTAAAGATTTTTTTAGAATGAAACTTGTTAATTTTAGTTGTATTGCAAAATATAATTAGTGTATATAAAAATAACTATTTATAGACATTCTTTTTTGTTTAATTTGTCTTCTCTCCAATCAGACTGGTCTCATTATCTGAGGATATTTTACTAAGGATAGGAGCTGCAAGTTGCCTGACTTCAATCACAGTGCTGAATCTACATGGCAATGGATTAACTAAATTAAAGAGCTTATCTACGCTCACATCACTGCAGAAACTGATAGTCAGTTTCAACGAACTCTCCAAGTTAGAGGATCTTGCACATATGGTAAAATTAAAGATTACATTTTGATGTTTGTCTTGATGTCAGTATTCAAATTCTCAAACCAGGGTTATTAAAATGAAGTTGTTACATTTCTAAAATTGGAGCCCGGACAGTGTTTGCACACTGTGACTACCTGCATGTGCCAAGTGCTTTTGTTGGTTTCTTCAATAAATTCAACAACAGACATGAGGTAAAAAATAATGCCAGATACATTGTAAGTTGGCAAGAGGCTTGACTAAAAAAAAAATGTCCAAGTTTTCCCCATCGTCAGTTTTAACGATTCAGATATACGACAAAACCCCACATGTATGTATACATATGTAACTAAGGCAAGCAGAACATTTATTGTGCTGCTTCCTAATTTTACGGCAAAACCCTAAGCCTGCTTCTTTTTTCTGCAATTAAAAAAAAAGTCACTGTTTGTTTTAATAATAAGCTTTTAAGAGAATGTCCCTTTGAAAACTCACCTGTAAAAAGTTTCCTTTTTAATACATAGCAGTTAGTTTTGATTATCAATTACTTTTAGGTTGACCTTCCTCCGTGTTACAAGTATAAGTAGCCGGATGGTCTTATTTTAAAGATTACATTTTGATGTTTGTCTTGATGTCAGTATTCAAATTCTCAAACCAGGGTTATTAAAATGAAGTTGTTACATTTCTAAAATTGGAGCCCGGACAGTGTTTGCACACTGTGACTACCTGCATGTGCCAAGTGCTTTTGTTGGTTTCTTCAATAAATTCAACAACAGACATGAGGTAAAAAATAATGCCAGATACATTGTAAGTTGGCAAGAGGCTTGACTAAAAAAAAAATGTCCAAGTTTTCCCCATCGTCAGTTTTAACGATTCAGATATACGACAAAACCCCACATGTATGTATACATATGTAACTAAGGCAAGCAGAACATTTATTGTGCTGCTTCCTAATTTTACGGCAAAACCCTAAGCCTGCTTCTTTTTTCTGCAATTAAAAAAAAAGTCACTGTTTGTTTTAATAATAAGCTTTTAAGAGAATGTCCCTTTGAAAACTCACCTGTAAAAAGTTTCCTTTTTAATACATAGCAGTTAGTTTTGATTATCAATTACTTTTAGGTTGACCTTCCTCCGTGTTACAAGTATAAGTAGCCGGATGGTCTTACTTTTGCGCAACAGTTAGAATTTGGTGTGTCTTTCCAATGTGACAATTGATATACTTGTGGATAGGCATACCCTCGCCCCCATACTTGAGTAGAAAAAGTTAGAAGTAAGAATAAAATGCAGTGTTAGTAGAATGCATATATGAGATTGCCCGAGTGATGGAAAGATCTTATTTCACTCTATAAAAAAACACAAGTTAAGACCTTTATGCATGTGCTATGTACGTGATTCCTGTATAACGTACAAAAATTAGGCGACCTATTAGGCCTTCTCCAACATAAATGGTAATTCCGTCTAAACCTATCGAGATCCCATTTTTATATTTTTGTAACACAATTTCTGCACCTAAGGGGTTAATTTGATTTTGTTTAAAAAGATATTCATTTTGCGACCCTAGAGGGGTCAAAGGTCATGGTACTCACTATGGGTGAGTGATGTAAGCAGGGTGTAACGAGTGACCGCACAATAACATCTTTCACCAAAACTACATTTCCCCATGTTTCAACCAAGACTGTTCAATATTGCAGAGTCTCGATTGAAATATCCCGTCATAACTGAGGTTGCACATTTGCCATCCATCTGCAGAAGAACCTTTGAATGACGATTCATATTAAGATGAAACAATCTCGGCCAGCGCTGGGAGGTTGTTAAGGTCTCTTGTGTCGGATACAGGTTAAAGCGACACCTGAACTACACAGATTATACGCAGACTGGAATACTTAGGAAATATTGATTTAGGTCTCACATGACAGTTTTAATACATAGCTATTGATTAAACTTCTGAATAGGCAAGCCTGGAGTACATTGATGCAAGTTTCAACAAGTTGTACACGCTGGATGCTTTCAGAGTATGTATATTTTTACAGTTATTTAAACAGGGTGGCTGTGATGATGTCTGAAAAACAATTTTCCCTTTTTTTCCTGATATTTTATCTAACTAAACTGAAAGGCAAATAGTTTAACTTGTCAGTTTTTTTGGCAAGAATTTTCAGTGAATGCATTTTGTATTATAGGCTAAAGAACAACTTTATCAAATTTACAATTATTTACTTATTGATATCTCATGGTGTTCTTGCAGAGGGTATGGACTAACATTGCTAATTGTAACAGTCTTTAACCAGGAGATTAGTACATTTGTAATTGTTTGTTATAACAGGGCATGAGCAAACTTAAGACTCTTGATCTGAGCTGGAATGAGTTGACCAATACAAAAGATGATTTATCTATTCTACGTAAACATGCACCTGGATTAACATGTTTAGACTTGAGATACAACAGCTGGCAGAAGGTGAGTAACCTGAACATCAAATACTCCATTAGTTACACTAATCTGCGAACCATTTGGTCTCTTTATTGCAATTATGTACAAACCTGTATTGACTTTCATGATTGGACTCATTTTCTTCCTCTACATTGAGCCATTTTATGAGCTGTTTTTATTGTGTGTAAATCAATACTGTAGTTGAGTTAATTGGTTTGGTTTTTTGTCTGAAAATGGTTAAACAATACAAGATCAGTTTAATCAATCAGTTGATGTAGGTGATAAGTAACTAAATTGAAAATATAAAAGTTCAGTGTTTTATGATATTGTTCATCTCCATATTGATTGATAAATAGCGTTTGAATTGTGTATTTATTGAAAAATTTGTAACAGTTAATCATGAATTGTGATAGTCGAGTCAGAGTTAGTATTGCAACATTTACACAATTAAACATTTATTAAAGAAAAACAACTTAAAATCAACCAATTAAACGAGAGAAACGAAGTTTGATTGGAATTCTATTAACCATTACCTCCAATCGGAGTCACATGAGATTGTATTGTTTAGTAGCTAACGCAAGACCACTCTTGAAAGGAAAGGAATGCTATTCACGCCTGCAGGTCCTATATAAGGGTGCTCCCAGGGCATGTTCACCAGTGATTTAGAGTACCAAGTACATTACGCTGTTCCAACCATCAATGGGTGGGTGAGAGTGGACTAATGCTCGCAGCAAGAGTTTAGCTGTGTCACTGCACAAATGGGTGGGTGCCACGTGACTCCTCATTACGGTAATGGTTAATAGAATCCCAATCAAACTTCGTTTCTCTCGTTTAATTGGTTGATTCTACCTCACCATTACCTCCAATCAGAGTGACATGAGATTTGAAAGGGAGCAGTGTAATGTATACTCCCAAAGGAGAATAAATGACAAGTACACATACATGTGTGCAGCATTTGCAAAGGGGAGTTGCAAACAACTCTGATTTAATAGCATCCCATTAACACTCAAGTTTGGCAAGGAAACATTGTGGAAGGAAATAAGATAAATTCTTAAGTATACCGCCATCAACACATAGTTCCATATGGATCAGTTTCTCATGTTGTATGCAAAATAAAACATCTGTAATGAAGGTGGATAGACATCTATCTGGTCTATAGGTAAATAACATTGGCAAAATCAATTATTTCATACTCGGCACTGAATTGGCAAACACAACGTGTGGTTTCTTGGAAGCCAAAATATTATCACTTCTGTTATAGAACTTGGCAAACGTTAGGGAGTTTTTCCAATCCAACTGTCTGCATTATCAAATTAATGGGAACCCCTTTACTGGCTGCTGCAGAGGTTGAGGCATTTTGGAAGCTGTGTGCCCTAAATACGGAGGAGTCAATTCCCGCATCAAAAATGCATTGTTTCAACCAACGTGATAATGTTGGGGTACCAACCTCCTTGTGAGGAGGCGTATAACTGAGAAATTACTTATTTTTAGAGTCACGAAGTGGTTTAGTTCGTTTAATGTATTCAAGTAAAGTGCGAAGAACACAAACGGATTTGTCAAGAGGGTATGCTGACAGAACGACAACTGGTCAACTTTTGCCTGGCTTACAGGTTTTTGTTAGGGCAGTGATCTTGATGTGAACTACTTTACTCGCGACTGTCATCTTTCCCAATTCGAACATAGCTAGCATCTGAGCTCTTTGTCCAGTAGTAAGTGCACATAAGCACAGTAGTTTATACGTTAGAAGTTTGAGTGGTATGGAGGATAGAGATTCCATGTTTCCAATGTGGCGTAACAGTACGCCGACATCCCATGTTTGTGTATATCTAGGCATCTGCGGCTTGATGTTGTATACCCCACGCATAAAGCGGGTAACTAAGGGGTGATTGCCGAACTTGGTTGTACTGTCACTGTTTGACCAGAGCAGAGCTGAAAGTGCACTGCGTGCAGTGTTCTTAGAGCTATATTCTGCACCATTCTGTACTAACTTGGTGAGGAAATCAAGGCCTACAGTCGAAGTTGCTTGAACTGGATCAGTTGATCGTTGAGAACAGAAGTGCAGCCATTTCTTGATGGCAGATGCGTATTGACGCTTTGTACTCTGTCTCCATGCATTGAGGATAATGTTGATAGTGTTGCATGAAAGGCCTCTCGATGTAAGGGATTGCCGGATAAGAGTGCTGCACAAATCTTGACTTGTCCCTCCAAGGGGTGTCTGCTTTCTGGAGCATACGGTAGATGAAGTAGTCTGCCATTTTTCGGTAGGACTAGTGGAGCTGCCATTAGTAGCCGCAGTAGCCGTGGAAACCAGTGCTGGGTTGTCCAAAGTGGGAATATTACTATTCCCATGGTGCCATCCTCTTCTATTTTTCGAAGTGCCCTGTCAATGACAGAAAATGGTGGGAAAGCATTTATAAATAGTCTCATTTGACCATGAAAATGAGAAAGCATCACATGCTATTGCCTCTGGGTCCGGAACCCATGATGCGAATGGTTTTAACTGATAGTTGTGTAGAGATGCAAACAAGTCAATACTTGGTATGACACTCGGTTTTTCAACAATGGTTAGAAACCAACCCGGGTTTAGCTGCCATTCCAGGTGATCATTAAATGAGCAGGACAAATAGTCTGCCTGACTGTTACGCACCCCTGGCATGTGATATGCAAGCAGCCAGATGTTTTGCTGTATGCACCATAACCAAGTCTGTCTTGCCAGTGTATCAAGCTGTACTGAGTGGCATCCCCCCATGTGGTTTATATATATGCTACTGCTGAGGCATTGTCCATCCTCAGGGAAACAGTTTTGTTTTGATATTGTTTGAAAAGGATTGAATGGCATAAAAAGCTGCAAGCAATTCAAGATAGTTTATGTGATACCTGGTTTCATTAGGTGTCCAACGCCCATTTGATTGTAAGTTGGCTGAGGGGCATGAAGCTCCCCATCCCTCACAGGATGCATCAGTATATAACTCAATATCAGCAACTCGAGTTGCTATTGGTCTAAATGTGGATGGCAAGTTTTGAATCCACCACTGTAATTCTGATTTTGCATCTTGGGTAAGGTACATTTTTGCATGAAAATTCCTGCCATTGCTTTCAAGGCGTCATCTTTGTTCATTTCTAAGCTTCTGTAATGCAAAGGGCCTAAAGGTGTTGCTGGAAAACATGACACTAGTTTCCCCACGACTTGTGACACATGTAAGATAGTAGGAGTCGTTTGAGCTGTCAGAGCACTGCATGCATTAATGACACCCTGCATTTTTCGGGCAGGCAGTCACACAGACATTTGTACTGTATTTATGATAAATCCCAGGAATTCTATTTCCTGAGTTGGGCTCAAATGGGACTTGGTCTGATTTATTACAAAGCCAAGTTGATTCAGTAAAGTACAGCGGTCAGAAACATTTTTAATGCATTCATATGCTGTGTCCCCTATTAACAAGGAATCATCAATATAATTGGATGAAATGTGCCCCAAGTTACGTAATGTTGCAGATACCGGTTTCATTACCTTGGTAAATATTCGCGGGGCACTTTTTAGTCCAAAACATAAACATGTAAATTGCCATGGTTTGTCTCTCCACTGAAAGCGCAAATATTTCTGATGATTAGGGGTAATAGGTATTGTAAAGTATGCATCTTTTAGATCAATTGATGCTAAAAAGCAGTTTGGCCGGATCAGTGTCAAGGCAAACTCCAGAGTCTCCATCTTAAAATGGTGGTAGGTAACAAAATGGTTGAGGCTCTTCAGATTAATTATGGTTCGCATTGAGCCATCTTTTTTCGGTCTCAGAAATATGTTTGATAAGAATTGTTCTTTGCATGGAGTGACTTGAATAATTGCACCTTTATCAGCCAAAGACTTGACTACATTGTCAATTAGTTGTGATTCTCACATAGACTACATAATATCTGTTAACATCTGTACTTTTTTACTATTGTAATGCGCATCTGTACATATTTTTATGAAACTTGCGCATAATAAATGAATAAATTATTATTGTTATTAATTATTATAATGGCTTTGGGAGGGTGTGTTTGTACCGGTACCCGGTCAAACTCAATGCGGCAGTGTGCCACCGTTTCTAACACCCAGTCATCGGATGTGATGTTGCGCCAGGCAGAGACAAAATATTGCAATCTACCAGCAATCGGTATAGCAAATTCAAAAAATGACTCACCAAAGTGGACCCACTTAGGTTGTGGATTTCTTCACTGTGCCTGACTCTGTCCTTGTGGTACTGAACGGCGCTTGAAATGGTGGGGTGCTCGCTGGTCGATAGCCATAGCGATTTGGATGGTTTGACCCCCGTCCTCATCGGTGGTATGGAGCCCTTTGTTGGCTGCCGAAGTTCGGTTTCCCGAACGCACCTCTCTGCTGAGAGTGAAAGTCCCCCGTATGGCGGTTTGATTGCTCATAACCGTATACCTGTGAACAAATTTTGCTTGTTTCCTGAATATTCTTGCAAGAATTAACCAGGTCGTCACCAAAGAGGAAACTGGTACAGGGTACCTGAGATGAGCATAAAGGGGCGAATTTGCTACTCAGGTCAGAGCAGCTCCATCCCTTCTGTGCATGTTAATCTGGGTATTACCAAATCCAAGAATAGCGACAGCGTCGATTAGCATTCTGATTATTTGATCATGATCGACGTCTGCTTTGTCGTTACGGGCTTGCAGTTGGTTTGTTGCCATTGAAATTGCAATGGACGCCTGAACAAAAGACCCTTGGATTTTTTGGAACTTAACATCTCGAGCCCGGGTCGTTGGCTTTAACAGCGCCCGAATCTCCGGATTTACTCTGGTTAAGCATAGATCGGTACAATTCTCAGGTTTCCAGTAAAGCTTCAGTTTGTAGTCCAGTTTTTCGGACTGAATTTTGCCTCGAGCGAGAGCATTCATGATTTTGGCCAACTGGTTATTCAGTGGTGGGCTTTGTTTTTCATCATCCTCGATTACAGCCGCCATTTCGGTCGTCAAGGTGTCAGTAGCCTCATTTTGGTTGGTGCTTAGCAGATTATCAAGAGCACTCTCACTGAAAAAGTCGTCGCCCTTTTCAGGTGCGGCAGAGCCCATAAAGTCATGGTGTTCGCCCCTCTCGGGTACGAAAGTGGCTGGCACAGGTTCACGGATTTCTCCGTCGCTCAATTCGACAGCCTCTCTCATAGTGTGGCATGTTGCGCCGGTTTGGGGGCACCATTGCCGAGGTTAGAGACGCAACAGTTTGCTGCAGGCTAACAACTGCTTCGTGCAAATCAAAATCGTCCCGATTTGAAAGCTTCCGCTTGTATGTGCGCTTTTTTGCATGTTTTGGCTCTGTTACCTTCTTAGGTGGAGTAGTAACTACTGGCAATTGAGTGGGTAGCGCAAAATTCCTCGTCTAGATTGTCAAAAAGACCTTAATCTTCGGAGGGATCGAACTGAAGAACAGGTTCGTCTGCCATTTCAAATTACTTGCGCAGAGGCGGCCACAGCGTGGTCCAGAACTCACTAAATGCACAGTGTGGCTGTAAAGCTTGATAGCGCGTTGAAAACGTTCGACGTACTCGCGGTTAGCACTAAAAATACACTGGTGAACATGCCCTTGGAGCACCCTTATATAGGACCTGCAGGCGTGAATAGCATTCCTTTCCTTTCAAGAGTGGCCTTGCGTTAGCTACTAAACAATACAATCTCATGTCACTCCGATTGGAGGTAATGGTGAGGTAGAATCAACCAATTAAACGAGAGAAACGAAGTTTGATTGGGATTCTATTAACCATTACCGTAATGAGGAGTCACGTGGCACCCACCCATTTGTGCAGTGACACAGCTAAACTCTTGCTGCGAGCATTAGTCCACTCTCACCCACCCATTGATGGTTGGAACAGCGTAATGTACTTGGTACTCTAAATCACTGGTGAACATGCCCTGGGAGCACCCTTATATAGGACCTGCAGGCGTGAATAGCATTCCTTTCCTTTCAAGAGTGGCCTTGCGTTAGCTACTAAACAATACAATCTCATGTGACTCCGATTGGAGGTAATGGTGAGGTAGAATCTATTTTACATTTTAAGTGTAACATAAATGACAAAACTTGTATCAATCTTTTTTTTTTTAACAAAATGATACAAATGCCCAGCCAGAATGATTGACAGCCCTTTTTTGTTGGTCAGATCTTGCCTTATCTTAATCCCTTAGAATTTGTAATACCACTACGAATGAACAAGGTGCCTTCACAACTTACCACGACAACACAACAACAATATGACTCATACAATGCTGCTGCGGTGGACCATGATTTTTCCCATTTTTTTTCTTCAATTTTTCCATTTTCCCTGTACGCAGAACAACAAAGAAAAGCATGTGAGGTGGGGCCTGGACCAAAATGGTTTAGTTTTTTGTAGTTTGGAAGGTACTTTTTTTCTTTCACTTGTGGACAAATCCGATTCCTTTAATGTAAAATATATGATATGTGGCATGTCTTCTTTTGTTAATTTCGGTCACAATTGATGGCAGCAGTATAGATTGATATTCCTTTGAGATTCAGTCACCTGTATGATGTACACCACCACAGACTGGACATACACATCGCATGGGGCAGCGCATGGGGCATAATTTATCCATTCATCTTTTCCTTTTGTCATTTAAACTAACACTACCAGGCAAAGTTAACAAGCTCAACTAAGCTTACAATGCAAGTCAGTGCAAAATGAGCTCAATCTTAAAACCAGTTGCTCAAGAAAAGATTGCCATAATGTTGATATAATACATAATTCAATATTTACTAGTAAGAATCAAGGAAGTAGATAATGTATATTATCAGTTGTGAAGCAACATTGATCTCAGTAAGTAGGGCTGTTATGACTAATGACCTGCTTATTGGTGTTGGACAGTTACAATTGGAGTTCAGTGTGATTCTAATGGAAATACAATGGACCATAATGAATGGTCATCACTAATTAAACATGACCATATTGCAAGGAAAAGGCTTTATAAGCATGTCCCAGACATTATTTGTTTATGGCATTGTGCTTGCTCATGTTCATTTTCAGGGCCCAATTTCATAGAGCTGCTTAAGCAGAAAATATTGCTCAACAATTTTCTGCTAACCAAAAATTGAGCAGGATACCAGTCACAAATGGCACATGGGAGTTGGTATTTTGGCCGGTTACCTTATTCTGCTTTTTGTGCTTAGTCATCTCTATGAAGTTGGGTTATGACCTTTTAATTTTCATTTAGTTGTAACTCGTAGATTTAATTGATGTGTTTTCTTCAAGTATTCACATCTGAAAATAGATCCTACTAACAACACTAGGGTCTGTGGATGGCATAAAGCCATCTCAGAATACATTTTACTTGCTCTAGAGGAAATGGGTCAATATGTCATGCTGCTGCTCATTGTTATTACCATGGAATTCTGTTGTTACTGCCCATAGAAATACAGTGCAGTGTAAGTGCAGAATTCTATGGTAATTACTAAGCAGAGCCATACAATTGGCCCCAAATTAACAATGATAATCATAGAATCTAGATTCAATGAACATGTCAATCAACATGAACAGTTTGACAATATAGTACTAAAATGACAGTTTGACAACAAGATTTGTAACTTTGATTTTATTTGAGCAGCCTGATGGTTTAAGACTGCGTACCATAGGAAGACTGAAATCCTTATCAATGTTAGATGGCCAAGCAGTGACTGAGAGTGAAGCAACTGCAGCTTTACGTATGGCAGCTGGATCTCGTATATCTCAAGTATCATTACTAGCTCATACCAGGACTGATGTAGTTAGACCAAGAAGCTTGAGTCTTGCATCATGTGCACAACTACTTACACTCATCAGTCGCAATAAACCAGACCGATTGAGTGAGAATGACAGCAACTGGTATAGCAAGGTATGTAGGATTACTAGACAGCTATCTTTTGATTCTGAATGACTAAAAAAAAATTAGTTGATCTGGGAGCAGACATGTTTAAGTTATTGAGCATTATTGAGGAACAAAACACAAATTTTACAGAGCATTTTTAATCAGCAAGTAATCTGCATGTAATAATATCATTCTTGTTGTTACAAAATAAGGAATGTGTATAGCCAAATTAAAGTAATTAAAAGCCAATTTTTCAAAAATATGTGCAGCAAAGACGTAAGTTAAAGTGAGTTAAATGAAGTAGACTTCCCTCCCACAGTAGTGTGGTAGGAGCCTAGGAATGATTACTTACGCATAGAGCATCAACCCTACCTTCTCCTGATGACTGCTCGATCCACTGGAGGTACCTTCAGGTGGCCTTTGAGAAAAGAGATAGTTAACATGGCTACCAGGCTGCAGGGCAGTATGGGTTGGGCCAGAGAGGGCGTTGTTAAAAAAACACTTATCGAATTAAAACCTGTCAGGGAAAATGCATTATAAGTATTTATTCGAGACTCTTACCACACTACTGTGGGAAATTTATTTCAACAATAAGTGTTAAACGGCTGATAAAGATGTAGCTGGGTTGGCTAAAGCATGTTTGAAATATAGCATAACGTGCAACGCAATAAATAAATATGGTGCTCAATGTAAAATCTATTAGTACACACAAAGTGTAGCCTGCGAAGCATCCCTTGGTGCATACTATATCTACCAATATAGGACTCATTACATTTTTGAGTTTCGGAACAGTACATGGCAAAATAAAGTATGACACGTGATGCTTGTTCCACTAATGAAATCACAAGGATCTATAAGTGGGATATATAATACATATAACCTCACCCATGGCTGCCTGTTCAACCTGTGGCAATGGGTTATGCTCATCTTTATAAAAATCTTATTTTATATAATCCACAAGGTTTGTGTTGTGTTTGAAAGGTCACTTTAACACATATGTAGTATAACTGAATTGAAATTACTGATTATCAGATTGGTCAAACCCAAAAAGTACACCACAGCTCACACAACACCAGAATACTGGAATATTTAGCCATTTGTAAGTTACATGTACATTTGAATAATGTCTGTTGCAATGACTTGTTTTGTGACAAGTATGTGTAGATGTAAGCTTTCATATGTGAGTAAAGACATTGTTGTCACATCACATGATTCAGGACAAGCTTTTGAACTAAGGAGGTTTGCCTGTCTGGAGGTTGCTATGCAAAAAGCTTACCAGTTAAGGTTCAAAATTAAGTGTTCACTTATGACCAAGTTGAGCTGTGTTTATATCTTTATTGTGAAATAAATTGGTTATAATAAAGAATATAGATGAGTATTTTTGACTTGTGTGCAGGTGACTACGCTCTACCTTGATGGACAACACCTCAGTAAACTATCTAACCTAGAGAGATTAGAGAACTTACGCTGGGCTTCATTCAGTGATAATGACTTGACAAAGATTGAAGGATTGGATCAATGTAGTCAACTGGAGGAACTGTCTCTGGAAGATAACTGCATTTATAAGCTAGAAGGTTCGTTTGTGCAGTTATTGTCTAACCATTTATTAAGCCTGTTCATACCATGGTTTACCATAAAGCAAGTTCATTATGATGATGTCATAATTTGGGATGCATTGTTGTTGAAGAACCAAAACCAAATTTCTGATCAATCGATTGCTCACCATTGATTTGATTTGACGGACAAAAATTAATTGAAATGTTAAATTGCTATTTTTACGAGTAGGAAAAGTTATTAGCTTTCATTTGATACCTTGAACGAAAAAATCCATCAAGGATTAGTGACAATAAGTTTAAAACAAAAATTAGTAGACTTATGAGGTGCAAAATGTGCATGTTGCAGCAGTCCAGCTATGCATGAATATCCATTAGATCAATACATGCTGCACACAGTGTGTGTATCATACATGTGTGGTGGAGGTACAGTGCTGTTCACTGGACACATACTATACTAATGCTACAATGAGATCCACAGCCGGCCACCACCACCACCATTCACGATGATTTGATTATAAATTTAAGTCTTTACTTTTTGAACGTCTGTACCCATAATATACATGTTGCAAAAATTGGGAATTTTTTGTTATTGGATGAGCATCTTTGACCTGACCCTTTCGCCGTTCATAATCAGTTTTGGGACAAAATTTTGTGACATTTGTATGACTAGTGGATTCTTCTTATTTATCTTGATGATTATTAAATGATATATTTCTTAGTTTCAAATGCCCATGTCCAAGCATGGCATTTTACAACGTACATGAGTGGGAACAGTACACAAACACACAGCGTGTGTGTGTGTGCTGGCCTTGACCTGTTCACAGCTCAAAGGGGTCACAAGAAGTCATGTATTTTCATTAACTTGCTTATTCTTCTGATTGGCACAGGAACGAACTCCATTTAAAACAAAAGCAATTGTATCTACAGTTCCCAAAGTCAGAAATCTGAACTTTGTATTTAAAAAAAAAAAATTCAATCTAGTATACAAAGGAAAACAACTAGTTTTGTTCCTTTCAGGGTTAACAGGAATCCTGGGTGCCATTAACGTTATACGGTGTACAAAACACTTTGTTATACCATGGTAATATGTTGTGATTTGTATTGGTCGAGAACCAATCTCTTGATGTGCTACATAGACGCATGTTCATGGCTCAGGGGAACATGAGTGATGTACCCCACGGGGTACATTACCTTGATCGTGCCCAACGTTGGTCGATTCCACTGCCGTGTACAATATTAGAAATAGCCCTGGGATCGAGGTTGAAATTATGCTAACAATTACGGTAGGTAAGTTATTTTACATCCATGTGTGATGTGTCATAGGGAACAGTGAAGCAATATTTCTGTCAACGACCGACCGCCATTGTTGTTAACAATTCGTTCGTCACTGTTCGTATGCTTTTTTAAATGCCAATTTCATCGCCATAGCGTTGGAAGATGACAGATCGCCTCCAATGAAAAGGTTTTTGTCCTGTTCCAAAGACGAGATTACAAGTTTGAGTTTCAACCAAAGTTCATTAAATTAAATTAGCAAGTAATAAGCCTCAAGGGAAACCGACTGGGTAAATTTTAAATAATTTGAGGTTGAACAAAGAAAAAGTGACTAGAGCGGAATTTGACTGAACGACCTCCGGATTAACGTACGGGCGCTCTACCAACTGAACTATCTAGCCCTATGTTGGCGGTCTCCCTATTTCATCAATATCCTTCTTAGTATTTTAAGTATTTCAAATTTACCCAGTCATTTTCCCTTGTGGTTTATATTTGAAGTAGAATAGTCTCATCCCTATAAGGTGATCCGTTGGCTGCTGCTTCCCAGGCTGTATTGTAAACTTTGATGTGATCCCTGGCTACAAGACAGTTAACGGTTGTATGGCTTCTGGCTGGCACCCCAAAGAAGGATATTGACAAAATAGGAAGACCACCAACATGGGGCTAGATAGCTCAGTTGGTAGAGCGGTGACACCTTAATCCCGCTCAAGTCAATTTTTCTTTGCTCAACCCCAAATCAATTATTAGGTAATTTCCGTTAAAGTGTTTGAATTTGTTCAATAGAGAAATTTCATTGATTTCACTTTATATTGTTCGTTTCCTCCTCCTGCAATCTATTATCATGGTATAACAAAATAATTGTTGCACACTGTGATGGGGTCCATGGGTTTTGTACACCTGACGGTGCAAATGGCACCCGAGGCCAAGCAGATGTCTCAATGCAGAATAATTGTACAATGTATAATTCCTTTCAGGTATTGGTAAACTGAGCAAATTGCACACTTTGAACCTAAGTTGTAATAACATCAGCTCTTTAGAAGCAGCAGGGTTGGACAGTTTGACTCAGCTACAATGTCTGGCACTCAGTAATAACAGGATTTCATCTCTGACTGGTATTGCACAAGTCTTGTCACTGCTGGAGTTGTACATTGGTAATAATTACATCAAGAACATGAGAGAGATCTTTAATCTGAAGGTAATTAGCATTGTTTGCATCAAATTCAAATTCCAGATATTCAGGACAACAAAACAACTTGGTATACATGTATTACATTAACAGATGTTCAGTGAAGAGAGTTGAGGTGTGGTCAGGGCCCAATTTCATGAAGGTGTTCAGCAGTAGATAAACTATTGCCCCTCAGCCCCATAGCCTGATAGCAATATTGTCATCTTGCCTACGGTATAATCCGGACGGATGTTTGTCGGGACGTCTGGCTGGGCACTTTAGTTTCCAGACCGTAACTTGAGTTAGAAGTGACATTTGGACTTGTAACTTGGGTTGGTATTGACATTAGGGAAAGGAAAGTTGGGGCTGTTTGGGATGAAAAGGTCAAGGTCAAGGTCACTGTGGTGAGTTATAGCAAAATGTTTTGTGGACCTTAATTCCAGTTAGAAGTGAAATTTGGACTTATAAGTTGGGAGAGGAATTGCCCTAAAGGAAAGTTGGGATTGTTTTGAGGGTGAAAAGGTAAATGTACAGTAACTTGAGTTGAAAGTGACATTTGGATTTTAACATGGGAAAGGGGTTGCCCTTAGGGGAAAGGAAAGTTGTGATTGTTTTGGGGTGAAAAGGCCAAAGAGTAACATCTGACAATATAGCTTAGTTAAATCTCACTTGGGTAAATCTCACTTACAGTAGCCAGATTTTGTTCCTTTTTAATTATAAGAAGAATTAAATATGGAAAGAAATAATGATAAATTATGGATTTGAATGAAAGCTGACTGATTAAAAATGTTTTACTAAAATACCCATGATTGTAAGCATAAAGGGCCTTTAGGTTCTCATTTTGGTCTGTTATTATGTAAATATTGTTTGCCCCTTTCTTTGGGGAAGGGGACTTTCTGAGCCTAATGAACATTCAACATGTATTTATTTGAAAAGATATTAATGTGATTTCAGCATGTATTATTTTTATTTTTACTACTGAGATTCGTCGATGTCAGTTTTGGTCGAAAATCAATATATCAGAAACTCAATATCGACGATACTGCATGAAAGCATTGCGTTTTCATCACGGATTGAGACTTTGACAATCGCACCCTTAAATCCCCCCTTTTTTCTATCGGCCTGCATGTGCAATAAGCGTATAGGGTAGACAGCTAGCCATATTAATCAATCAATTTGCTAACCTAACAAACGCCCATCCAGTCTGTTGGTGATTAGAAACCAAACCAAGGGTTTGAAGAGTTAAACCAGTTATTTAAAACACTTCTTCTTTTTCAGAATCTGCCAAACTTTGTAATCTTAGATCTGTGTGGTAACCCTGTAGCTTCAGTGGATAATTACAGGTTGTTTGTTGTATATCATCTCAAGACACTAAAGGCATTGGATGGCATTGCAGTGGTAAACATGTTTCAATTTTTGATATATCTTATTATTTGAATGTCTTATGTATAATCAATGTAATTTGGGGTTGAACAAAGAAAAATTGACAGAGCGGGATTTGAACCAACAACTTCTGCTTTAACTTGCTGGCGCCCTACCAACTGAGCTATCTAGCCCTATGTTGGCAGTCTCTCTATTGTGTCATTATCTTTGTTCAGAAGCCATTCAACCTGTAACTGCCATGTAGTCAGGGATCACACCCAAGTTTACGATACAACCTGGGAAGCAGCAGTAGAGGGATCTCCTTTTGTGACTTTTGCATAATAAACAGGTAGAACTGCCAAAATTAGAGCTAGATGGCTCAGTTGGTGGAGCGTCAGCACGTTAATAGGGAGATCGCAGGTTCAAATCCAGCTTTAGTCAATTTTTCTTTGTTCAACGTGAAATTAAACTTCTTTTTACTCAGTTGTGACAAAGACACTTTTGGAATTAGGCCAAAAGTATACAATGTATCAGCACAAAGTAAAGGCACCGACACTCCACTAAAATCATGTTTTGATTGACAGATAGTTAGAGCCAAGAGGGTACATCTTCTTTCATGGTGTACGGTTCCAGACTTTGACAAAAAGTAGATAATATTCATTCGACTTTTAAAGTCAGATTTCCTATTATTAATTTGGTTATTTTAAAGTATAGTAAGAACTAATAATATGCTTTTTGTCAACAGAAAAATTTATAGGGGAAATTGTGGTTTCATGAAAGAAACATAATTTAGTATTATACTCGGACTCTTTAAACAAACTACATACGCTACACACCTCATTTGAATTTAGTGACTAACTGCCACAGCCAAAGAGCAATTTATTCCAAGAAAAAACACTGTATACCAAAATGTCCAGGGCACATCAGCCCAAGTAATAGCCTACAGGTTACAACCAAGTGCACTTACAGGGCACTGAAGCCCATGGGCACCTGAAATGGTATTGGCCACTGCAGAGATCCAGATGTGTACGTCTTGTATGCATGTGTACATTTCTGTGAATATATGTGTACATGTATACTGGCGTGTGAAATGAAATTGTGTTGCAAAACACATGGAAAATTGATCCATGATGGAGATCAATGACATGGAATACCCAGGTGATTTACAATCATAGAGTTATGTAATAGACTAGAGGGAGCACTCATTATTACTCGAACGTAACCGCGCTGTCCCACCATGAGCACGAATCCCTATGGGTAAATTTCATACAGATGTCCACTTACAAAATGATGGCTGTGTGACCTGGTGCGTGCCTGTGTTATACAATGGGTCAGCACCTTTTTCTCAATGACCAAAATTGCTTCTTGTCAGGCCATGTCACATGATTTGTACACCCTCGAGTTCTATTATATAACTCTATCTTTGCTATACAGTGCGCCCTCTACAGTTTGCCCTGGAGATGCCATGTTCACACTGCATCATGGAAAAAGTCAACCCCTAAAAAACAATATAAAAAGAGGTGTTTTTCTCTGTCTCCAACTCCTATAGAAAGAGTGGATATACATTTTCAACATAAATGAACAAGAATCTTCACATAGCGTGTAAAATTCCATAATGCCAGATGCTTTTTTCCCCCATTATAAAAAAATATATACTTTATTTTTTATTTTTTTAAAATGAACAAGAATCTTTACTGATGATTTTTCCCTTCCTGCTTTGTCTGTAAGCCCAAAATTCCACAATGCCCTTTGATGCCTTTTATGTTTAAATGTGACCCGCTCTGCAAAAATGGGAATATGTTGCAAAAAAATATATTTTGGAGTCAGATACATAGATAAACTTTACAGTGTTTCAAAGTATTTTAATACCAAGTTCTTATGAAAGTTCCTAGCAACGAGTATGTTCCCGGTGACCTATCCATCTGAAATTTTCACCAAGTGTTTGTTATGACTTTTTAAGTACTACATAGGTTTTTTATTTCCTTTAATGCACAATATCGTTATTTTTAAATGCACAATATCGTTATTTTTAAACTAATTTACACATTGTGCTATTTCTTGTGTTTTTTCCCTCAAATTTTAAAAAGCAAACACACTCTTGAGCATTATTTTATTGAATTTTGCTATTTCTTTGTTAAACAAATGCACACTGGCCTCATAGAAAACCCTATGAACTAAAATAATGTATTTTGGGTGAAAACAAGAGCTTTTTGGGAAAGAATAAATAAAAACAAAGTTTGGGCTGTTTTATGAAACTCTGAAGTTGGCTCGCATTTGGTGATTAACACTAGTTTGGGGGGGGGGGGGTAAAACATTTGTTTTGGTAAAAAAAAATAACACAAGTTTTAAACCTTAATATTTTTATTCAAATCTAACACAGCCAACACAGTTTACCTTCTCATTGCAAATTGAAGTTGATAAATCAATTTTGAAATTAGCTTTGGTTTACAAATTTGCCTTTTTGGTAAACAAAAATAAAATAAAATAAATACCCCAAAACAAAACAAAAACCACTTAAACACAAGGAGTCAAATTGGGCACTTTTGTTATATTCAAATTGGTCTGATGTTTTCTTTTTTTTTTCTTCTTTTTTTTCATCCTGTTTTTCCCCAATCATGTCAATGCAGTGAATTTGTCTCTTTTTTGAAAATGTGGGGCTACAACAACCAGGGGGGCCATCCTCTTCATCATCTCTATCAGAGTCAATTTCTTCATTATCTTCCGCTAAAGATGGCAATGTGGAATCAAATTTCGAATTGGATTCTGATTCGGAAGTTAACAAAGTAATATTCCACTGTCCTCCCTGACAAGAGTGGCATCACGGAGATCATCAAAGCCTCAGCCAGACACTGATCCTTTTAACCCATACAACGATTCACGAAAAATATATGAAATCTGTTGGCTAAAATAGTAAAGAATTATCAAAATCTTTTCGCTCAGAGCAAGAAAAGTCGGTTGAGTTGAACACATTTGACAGGTATTGCACTGTATTTTTACATGGCACGCACATTCTCCTTATAAACAGTCACATGACATTCACCTGACAGTGAATAAACAACGAGTCCCATTCACAGCGCACGCACATTATAAACAGTCACATGACAGTCACCTGACAGTGAATAAACAACGAATCCCATTCACAGCGCATGTTCATGCTCGACAATGCTCGCATTGACCAATTGGTGCACTATAGCGCCCTTTTGATTTCACTTCATGTTTCAAGGAATCCCTGAAGTTGTACACATTGCTTTTGATGTAGTGCGTCATTTCCAGGGGCCGGGTGGTCAGCGTGAAATCTAAATTGGGTCATATGGCAAGTCCAAATTTGCTGATGGCCAAGAAGCACAGGGAATTTTCAGACCTGATTTTACTCTGATATTTAAAGTAAAATATTAGGTTAAATTGTAGCCTTTTGTTCCATATAATCATATAAAAATACACTTGTTAACTTTAAATCCATTGTATATTTCCCCAGCAAACAGTCCAGTTGCTTAAACAATTGACCCCGTGGTATCAATGTCCCTAATTTATTAATTCCACTACTTTACCAATGCCCACTTTTATTACTTTGTCCTTCTTACCACATTTCACCACAGAAGTAAAAAGCCCCTTTTCACATACTTCTTGTCTCTAGTTTCACCACTAGTTAGGTGTTCAGGCAATATGTGCACAAACACCTCTTGTTTTTGTTCTGTTCTTTTTTCCTTCTTCTTCTTCTTCTTCTTCTTCTTCTTCTTCTTCTCATCAACTCTTCTCAACAGCATAACTCAAGATTGAAAACGGAATTGATTCTTGAAACTCATCAGACATGAACCTGATTAGACTGTGTAAGTCTCGCATCGATAAGGTCACCATTGAGCTTCCGGGCACCTCTGAGCCATCAGCTATGGGAGAATAACGTGGGTGCAATTTTGTGTAATTTTTATTTTTTTCACATCACTTTTTTCAACCCCAAAAAGCATATTGGTGGATTGATTACATTTAAACTAACAATGTAATAAACAAAAATAAAATAAAATCTGGAAACTTAAGAAATAGTGCTCAACCTCCAACATCCGGCTCGAAGTCTCAAATTGCGAATTTCCACTGTGTTGTGCAAACCGTGTCGACTGCACTAAAAAAACAAAGTTAGGTTATATTTTAAATCAGAATATAAATGCTTTGTTACTTAGCAAAAAAACACAGATCTTGTGTCATATGGATTTTACATGATGTGGCTAGCGTTGCCGGGACAACGACGTCCTAGTTTCGCGCAGTTTGGGTACCGTACTAGTACATGTAGCAGCTTGATCTAAAGCTCGATCGCCTTTTTATTGCATTTTTTTTTATGGTCAAATGTGAGGCGGAAATTGAGGTTAGCTCTAAAAAAAAAAATACAATTTTTCATTGTTTTTATTCAAACCATATTCAATGGGTGAAATTTATAAAAAACATCGTAAAACAAGTTCTTTTCAAAATAATTGCCGCAATACACACTGTAGCTGGTATTCAATGTGCCCAGGAAGTCCAGATTCTCGCTTGTACGCTCTCAAGGTCAACTTACACAGTCTATGTGAAGACGGCACAGTTTTCATGATGTCATGATGACGTCATCACGTGTCAAATCACAAGGTTTTTTTAACATTAAAAAATGACTATTTGCTATTCACTGTATTTCATGAAACTTTTAAGCAATGATATTCATAATTAGGCATCTGATAGATCAAGACTGGGGGAACATGTGAACATCAAGACGACATTCACTCAATGATGTCATGATGATGTCATCAGGTATTGAATGACATTAAATCAAAGTTTAATATTTGGAAAAAATCCTATCAATGTTTTTTTTACAATCTATACATCATCAGAAAGGTATTCAAAGACTTACCAAACACTTCACAAAGTGTGACCTCATTTTGTCCTTGACTTCCGGTTCAAACCAGAAGTTGAAGTTTAATATTTGAAAAAAATCATAACTCATGAACCACTCAATGGATTTTTCAAATCTAGACATCATCAGAAAGGACTTTAAAAACTGAACTTACGTTAGACAATAATTGTTATTCCAATTTGAACTTGTCTTCCGGTTCGAACCGGAAGTTATTATTATTATTATTATTATTATCATTAAAAAGGTTTATTAAGCGCATTTCCAAAAAGACCAATGCGCTTTAAAAATGCATGCAAGGAAACATTGAATACAAAGTACAAAAGCACAGATAAAAAAAGCTAGACAAAATAAATAATCGCACACAAAAACCCACAATAAGATCAAAACATCGATCAGGGAACAAAGAATAAAATAAAACATTGTTACAGACAAATGTAGTTTAAAACCCCAAAATAAAACTTCCTTTGGAAAGCGGAAATTTAAAAAATTTTGTTTGTTTAAACAATTTCACATTGGAGCAGCACGAGCGTTTACAGGCAGATTATTCCATAATCTGGGCCCTTGTCCCCCAAAGATCTTTTGATGGAGGGGATGGCAAGACGAGTGTGATCTTGGGTAGATCTGAGCCCTTGGCAGCCAGACTTGTATTTAGTAAGGAGCTTTTGTAAATAAATAGGTGAAGTACCATAAACACTGTTGTACACATGCACTAAGATCTTAAACTCAATTCTCTGCTGAACTATGGCAGCCAATGCACCTCACGAATGAGAGGGGCTGCGCTGGTACGCTTGCTGACCTGGTAAATTAAATGTGCCGCGAAATTTTGTAGTTTGTGAAGACGCTCAACATCGGACATAAAAACACCACCAAACAGAGAGTTGCCATAATCCAGCCGAGAAAGAATCAAAGATCTAACTGTGCACAAGTGGACCGATCAATATAACAACGGATCCTACCAAGATTCCGCAGATGAAAATTTACATTTCTACACACAGAGCTAATATGGTCCTCCATTGTGAGACTGTTATCAAAAACAATACCAAGGTTTCTAATAGAAGCGGATGGGGAGATCACAGACTCACCGATCTTCAAATCAAGACAAGATACAGCATTGGCATGCCTAGTTGATCTGAAATCATAAAAAGCTCAGTCTTTGTGTCATTTAGCTTTAGCCTGTTTACAAGCATCCAGGATCGTATTTCAGAGATGCGTTTGGTTAATCTAAGCTTTGCAGCAAATGTATTGTCCTCTGATTTAGGACTGAAACTAACGTAAAGCTGTGTATCATCAGCATAAATATGATAAGCTACATGAAAACGCCTGATGATGTCAGCGACTGGTTGAGCATATGCAGTGAAGAATGGTGGACCTGCAACTGACCCCTGTGGAACGCCATAATTTAATGGATGATTTTCAGAATAGTCACCAAGAACGCAAACCTAACGGTCCCTTAGGTAACTACTGAACTAATTATTGGCAGAACCAGTTATACCAAATTCCCTCCGCATTCGATCAACCAAAATGTCATGATCTCGAATGCAGAGGAAAGATCCAAAATAACTAGCATAACTGCTCTACCCTTGTCAAGTTCATTCAGCATGTCATTTTTAACCTTGAGGAGCGCTGTTTCTGTACTGTGGGAAGCCTTGTAAGCTGACTGATATGTTTCAGTGAGATTATTATCCTGGAGATGAATATTGAATCTAGATACCGCTGGGTACTCAATGATTTTACCCAGAGTGGGGAGGTTTGAGACAGGACGGTAATTTGGGAGTAAATCTGGAATGAGAGTGTGTTTTTTAATTGATGGTGTAATAACAGCTTGACGAAGAATGTGAGGAAATGAACCAACTTTAAAAGGAAAAACTTTTCAAAAGCCATAATTTCATGTTGAAAGGTGAAATGTCATCAATTCATTCAATCATCATTTGATGACATCACACATGAACACCTTGTTTTTGTAATTAAAAGTGAATTACTAGTTTGTATTGCTTTTAAATTGGTTAGTCAGCCCCACAGCAATGTTCATTAGTTTCTTCACCCACTCTATTTTCAACCTCCAAACAAGACGCATGTCTCTGAGCTTTAACTTGTAGAATACTGTACTAGTTGTTTCATTTTATAATAAGGTTACTGTAAGACCAGCATTTTGTGAATTCCTTATTATTCATCAACCAACACTAACAAATCTCTCATGATTGATTTTTCAGGTATTTCAAAAGAAAATAGGTCTTTACATTGTAACTCTCCGTCTGATGATGTCAACAATTTAAAATTTCATGTTTGTTTTGTTTTCTTGAAGGTCATTCCGTTTACCACTTTTGAAATGATTACTTTAAACAATTGTTTTTCCAATACTGACAAATCTACAGTGAGGCTGGTAACTATTACGGGTAGTTGCACTTACTAACCAGGAACATTCATTTGACAAGAAGAACGATTCTGTCCAGACTTTTGTTATTATTCATAAAGAAGGTCAATTTTATATAAATTTAAAAGCAATTTGTAGATTTTAAACTAAAACCTGAAATTTATCATGTCAGTGATTATCTAAAAATAGCAAAATAAAAAATTTCAACAGTAATTTGTGAATTAATGAACTTGGGATCACTGGATTTGAATGCACACACAGTCTATCATCTGCATCAGCATTTTGATTGGAGTTCTCAATACCAAACTGAAAAGTTATTTAATCTACGTTTACAAAGTGGCTCTTATTTAACATTGCTTCCTAGTTTGCTTATTCGATATTTGCCAGGATGCTATTCCCAGTTACAGTCTGTGTTTGTTTCATACTGATGAATAGCTTCAAGAGGCTCCCATAATTAGATAAAGCAGTTTATGCTAACTTGCATTCAAAAATATGAATACAAACTATTTGAAAGCAAACTGTAATTGTGTCAGTAAGAACATAAAGCAACAAGGTACGGAAGTTATGTTTGAAAAAATGTTCAATTTATAACTTGATTTACTCATAATGCACGTTTTTCCTAAATGTCAGTATGAGAAAAATGTGCAGAATTATCCTGTCATTGGGCCAGTTATTTAATTCCTCAAACCTCGCTGGGGAGTATACAGCCTGTGCTGCCAACTAGGATTAATTTAGTTTGATAGGCTACATGCACATTACCTTCAATTGATCACTAGAAAAACCTGTGCCCTGACCAGTATTATTCATCCCTATTAATTTGAAGAGATTAGCAATTACAGTTTTAAATTGTCTTGCTCAAGGACACAAGTAACATGACCAGAATTCGATTCAAACTCTGTTGACTTTGCCACCAGAACTTGACTTTGCCACCAGAACTTGAGTTTGGTGCATATATCATATCTTACCAGAAATGTACATTACACCTTCTTAAAGGGACACACCGGCTGAATTGGGCTATTTGGGCTACAAAATAGACTAAAATATGACTTCAACGGTCTTCCAGGAATGAAGAAGAACAGTCCATAAAAAAAATCATCAAATTTAGCCGTTTTTGAGCATTTTTAAACAAAAACGAAGGTCGCGTGGTAGTTCGAACCACAAACTGGTTCAAATAATCACGTGACCTTCGGAGTTAGTTTTACTTTCAGCCGTATAAACAATAATTACTGCACCGAATTAAACTCTGTTTTTTAACAAGAATTCATGAACATTTGACACACAAGAATAGGTATTCAAATTATGGATACAAGTTGTAAATAATACAAAAAAATCGAACGTAAGATTTTATTTCCGAGCAACGGAAGCGTGTATTACAGTGCACAGCGTGGGGACTCGCTACACGCAACACAGGGGCAGTCGTGTAGCTGGCGAGCAGAGTATCTCGGCGGTGCTAGCGCGACAGAAACCTGCTAGCCAACAGTTAGCTGTACCTGGAAGCTCATGAACATGTGGGAGGGGTAGGGAGCCAGACCACCAACTATACGCTGTTGTTAACACGGGTTTGCTAGTCGGTACACCTCGCCGATCGAATCCGTTGTTTCAAAATCGCAACTTTTCAATGCTCTGTGTACGTTCCTTGACCCGATTTGTATCAAATTTCTGGTTATTAAATAAGATTTATGTCAATACATAGGAATACCACTTTTATATTGACAGTGCAATAGTTTTAACAATATTTGTGACAAACAATTCCAAAAAAACAAACCCCCCCCCAAAAAAAAAAAAAAAACCGGAGCCTCTGAAGGGACAAGTGAAAAAGAAATTAAAATTAAAAGGTAGACAAAAATACCTCACTCGAAATTTCTATTGCATCCCTCGACACACAAAATTCCAACAAAATCATTTTGTTTCCTTAAAATATTATTTAATTCGATGAAAATGTAATTTTGTCTCACAAAATATTATTTTTCATTTTGTGAACGCAGTGTGTTTTTCTAGGTAACAAAATAGATTATTTCTAGAAAAAAGGTTCACGTTCCCTTTAACACGCTTTCTTTCCCCCGTAATACGATTAAGTTCCCCAGAAATACGCTTACGTTCCCTGAAGATACGCATTCATTTCCTCGAAATATGATTTTGTTCGCAAGAAATATACTTTAGTTAGCTCGAAAGAAGATTTTGTTCCCTAAAAAAAAGCTTTTGTTTCCTCGAAATACGACTTTGAATTTTTTGTCCGAAATATACTTTAATTCACCCGAAGTATGCTTTCGCTCCCTAAAAGTACGCGTTTGTTCTCTCGCAATGAGATTTTGTTCCCCAGAATTCCTCTTTCGTTCCCTCAAGATAGCTAATTTTGTTCCCTCAAGATAACTTTCGTTCCCCTGAAGTCCAATCATACCAATTTGTTACATTCCTTTGTGAGGGGCGACTTTGAGAGGGGACGAGTTTGTATGTGAGGGGGCGACTTTGCTAGGGGCGACTTTGTAGTTGGCGACTTTGCTGGGGGCGAGTTGACCAGTTTCCATGTCCGTTGTTTATACACACTTTCAGATGGATAACGTGGACTGGATCCTCATGCCTTGTCGTAGTAAAACACTTACACAAACAGAGCACCAGTCTACTTGCAACATTGCATGTAGCATGTATCCCGTAAATTTGACACTTGCAATGGCTGGTAAAGCGTATACGATGACCTTTGACCGCTTTTGCTTTTGTCGGTCATTTCTCGTTAATTACGTGATATTTTTGTATTAAAAAAATATAAAAACCATCAAGAAATAATTGTCTTTGATTCTACATGACTAAATTACGTAAACAGGTAACCAGTGTGTCCCTTTAATGTACATGTATATTTATAGTCTTTCTTGACTAATTTTTGTTTCTTACATTTTGTGTGATGATTGTTATAGGAATCTTCTGAAGGGGGTACTGCTAAGGATAAATTTGGTGGTCGTTTGACTCAAGACTTTGTGGCAGAGAAGTTAGGTCATTCTAAATTTCATGAGGTACGGGAGCTGGACTTTCCCCAGAGTGTCCTGAGACAAGTAGACCTAGGAACTGGAGAACACTTCATTAACTTGAGAAGGTAGTAGTGTATGGCAGTTAAATGTTCAGTCCAATTTTACAATTTTATTCTTCATTCTTACAGTTTTTGACGATGCTTTTTTCAAAGATATTTTATTTCAATAAGCACACCATAGACTGAGCAAGTCTTGTCCCAATTTGGTCCCAGCATGTACCGTATCCAGCGTTTGAAAACAAACTAAATCTTGAATTGTCTGAGGCAATTTCCGCATTGTCTATTGTTCCCAATCTGCAATCCTATTATCTGATAATTTTGAATTTCGAAATACAATGAAGGTAGCAGCAACTAGTCTATTAAACTAAATGTATGCCTGCATGGATAATCTGTGCAATGCTCTGACAGAATGATCTATCAACAGACATAAAGTGTTGAGGTGGTTGTACTGACTGCCGTTGACATGCATGGATTGGTGGTCCGTGCAGCCACTTTCGGTTGCATTTCTGAGGCCATCGGGTTGACATTATTACGACAATGTGTTCAAACAAGTTTATTTAGTTCCTCTGATTGTTTTGGGCCAGTTTAAACATTAAACTATGAACTGAGACTCATTTCTTACATGTATGTAAATATGACTGCCCAAAATTCTCCTTGCACGGCATTCAAAGCCTCTCGGTACAGTAGAACGCTGCTATAACGAACGATTGGCTATACCAAACACGACCTCTGGCTCCCAATTTTTTTGCACAAAACGTAATGAACATTTGCCACAGCACATAAGTGCCGACGGACATATTTATTTTTCAGATGAGGAAGTAGAAGTCGATCTTAAACGTCTGAAAATAGCATTTGAAAGTGAACAAATATCCTTGCATGGCTGAGAATGATAGGTAGGCGTTATTTCCCCATAGAATAGAAGGGGAAGCCAGCTGTTTAGCTAAGGTTTGAAATTCTTTTAATTACCTGATGGATTTACTTACTCTGGAGGTGCCTTTTGAATGGACCCAAGCTTGGGTGCACACACACTAAAGTGCCTATTTCGCGCCCATGGCAGAACACCGAACAATGGTCAAAAGAGGGTGCGAAAACCACACTAAGCCAACGGGATGAATTGAAGCACTGAAGCGTAAAGATACTTGGAGGTGTGCGAATCACCACACAAAAGTTATTATGCTATGAAAATGGATTTATAAGGCAGAGGCATGATGACACGAAGATACAGAAAGCCATCACAGACTTTTTCAAGACAGTCTGGGATTTAACCAAAGTTCAGAACCACCCCATATTCAAAAGACAGAAAAATCTACGCGTGTCAATTGTTGACAAAAATAAAATAAGAAATCTTGCCCTAACCCCTCCATCCATTAAAAAATAAAGAAAGAACCAAGCCATTTCGAAATAAAATAAAAAGGTCTTGCTTTATCCCTCTCCATCCCGCGAAACCCAAAAGGACCCCCTTCCCCCCCCCCAGAACAACAATAACAACAAAAAGACAAGGGAAAGTAAAGTTACCTTTTTGGCCTTTCACTGCCTTTAATGTCATAGCCCTACATTTACAAAGATTTTGAAATTAATTTTGAAATTAATGAAATAAGTTAAATTCCCTAAAGGATTCGTTTGGTAATGACTCTGAAAATTAATGGCAATAAAAACTTACTTGGTAAGAAGTACAGCAGCTTTGGATAGTATAATGCATTTTGAGAATTTTTTTCACTTCGAAGTACTGCGGTTATGGAAAGAGATATCGCTTTTTATCCGAAAAAAATTAGAATCTGAGAAGCGTTACTGCAGTAATGTTTCTCAGATTGTGTATTCCAATTGCAGATTACTCTTCCTGTGTGGACATAACCGCTCCAGATTTTCGGCAATATTTCAAAAACGCTACCACCTTTTGAATGAAATTTCCACGGGTTAGTTTTATGGTATATATCTACAACTACGTTGGATTGAAACAAACAGTGGGTTCCCATTACCAAATGTATACAATCCCTTTAAACTCAAATCGTACAAAATATATTTCAAAATAACAATACACAATATTCGGTTTTTGTTTATTATTATTTTATATGTATCTCACAACTTTTAAATACATGCACATGTATCTATTACCATAAAAACAGTGCTCAAAAGAGAGGTAGAGGGTGCACCGGGGAAATCAAAAGAGGACGCACTTCACTGCTTGTCGCTCGCTGACGCCATCTTGGATTTGGCTTCGATCATTCTGGGCCGAAAATCGCTATACCAAACAAATTTCATGGAACCTGCCATGTTCGTTATATAGCGGCATTGTACTGTATTGCCTTTTCCAATATCAGGGGCTTTCTGCTTCATACCAACTTCACTTCTGTTCTCAACAACTCTCCTGATTTGCTAGCTCTATCTGAGAGCACACTCATTTGTGAAATTTCTTCAGATTCTTATAAGTTACCTTGATATATCTTTCATTGCCTTGATCACCCTCCATCACATGGTCTGGGTGTCTTTGTCAGAGAAACTCTCCTCTTAGCCCGTGAAAGCACCTTGGAATGTGACAACCATGAATACATGTGCTTTTGCCTTTCACTTCTCCATTTTGCAATCTACCTGTTTTTTCTGTAACGTTCACCTTCATCATCATCCTGCACAGTGCTAGATGCCATCTCTGATATTATTGACTCTGCTATATTTCATCACCCCTCTGCTCAAGTCATGGTAACTGGTGACTTTAACGTTCACCACAAGGAGTGGCTGACCAATTCTCGTAATATTAAGATTCCTGGTATTGCAACACACAATTTTTCCATCTCCCAGGGTCTTACTCATATTCCGGATCGTGCTTGAGATGGTAGGTACCTGCTGGACCTCTTCTTGTGTTCTAACCCAGATGACTGTGTTGCCAATGTCTTGCCTCAATTTTGTAACTTAGATCACTCAATTGTCTGTTTCCATTTCATATTCTGCTCCCGCAACTACATTCCAGCTTTTTCACAGTACTGTTTCACTGTACACATCTTTTCCATTAAGCTCTTTTTGCTGACAACTTCGTGTCCAATCCCATGTGACACTCGGTGATCCACTTCCATCCTGTTTCCCTCCATCCTACAATTTAAACTGTTTTAAGAGGAATATCAATACCTGCAACTTCCCGAGTTATATTTATCTTAATATTGTTCTTTTTGTAGCCCCTTACCAAGAGTGGCTTTTATCCTTGTTTGGGGCAAACTTGCATGCAAACAAAATAGGAAAACAAATAATAAAATTCATTTCCACAAGTGGTAGAGGACATATTATGGTGCCCAGTTCGAGCACTCAAGTCGTATTTGGCCCACACAAAGTTCCCAAGAGGTTTCATAACTCTTAATTACCAACAGCCCTCACATTTTATTTTGATGGATAAAGAGAACAAACCGCTCGTCTTTAGTCACATGAGTTATATTTGATATGGTAGAGCCATAGACTCTGGAATTAGTGCATAGGAAATGACACATTCATTAAATAGCCGAAACAAGCCTTTCCTATTTAACCCTGTTGTCATGTGTGCAGTTGATTGCAGTCAAGGCACTTTTGAGGAATAATTGCTTTTATTTTTAGAAACACAAAAACACAGGACAGCATACAAGATAATCATTGATTAGAGCTTAAATCATCCAATGAGGTATATATACATGTGTGTATAGGTAGATAACTCCAATGTTCTGAATGTCTGTTTGACTTTTTCTACAGTGTGAATCTAGAGCACAACAACTTACAATCCTTCAGTGGTCTTGTGTATTTGGTGAACCTTAGGGTAAGTACTTCAAATATTTCAGACAGCGCGTCGTGGACGAGCGGATAAGAACACCGCACTCAAGCTCTGGTGTTTCTGATCAGCAGAGTGTGGGTTCGAGTCCTGGTCGTGACACTTGTGTCGTTAAGCAAGACACTTGACCATTATTGCTGCGTTCTTTAGATGGGACGTAAAGCTGTAGGTCCCGTGTGTTGTGTAATGCACGTAAAAGAACCCAGTGCACTTATCCTAAAAAGAAGGGATTTTGCCCCGGTGTTCCTGGTTTGATTGACAGCATATTGCGCCACAGCACCTTGTAAACCATTACTTGGTGCTATAAAGGAAAAAGGTCTCACTCTTCAAAACCTAGCTCTGCATACCTTGCAGGAAAAAATACTGAGCACTTTGATACGCCCCTAGGGGTGTGATAAAGCGCTATATCAGAACCCAGTATTATTATTATTATTAAATGAAACAGTAACAAAAACTCCAGCAAATCGAAGTACTGATGTTTACCAGTGCCAAACCAGGAACTTGTGCTTATGAGGGCCTAATTCAATGTTTAGGCCTAATTCCAAAATTTAGTTGTTAGTTGTACATTAGCCAAAAATTTCATTCATATTTTATTGTAATCACTGAAAGAGTGTTTCACAACAAATAGTTGAAGTAGAGAGATCTAGGCTAGCAAGTATTTTAATATATTATATTCATGTCAGATAAAGTTTTCTCATATTCAACAATGATGTATTTTTGAAAACAGGTGCAGTAGATTCTATAAAAATGTGCACATCAGTCACTTGTTTCAAACCATGTTTTTTCACCAATTAAACAAGTTTGTTTTGTTGCAGTGTTGCAACATAATTTATTAAACATGTAACATAAGTGAGATTATAGGTTATCTAAACTGGCTGATATGGATAATCTTTGGTGTTAATTGGATATTGCAATCAAAGTTCAGCCTTATTGTGACATTATGATTGACATTTGTTTGTGATTAGGTTTTGTGCTTGAACCACAATCATGTTGAATGTATTGTTCCACGCTTGATGAAGGGAACTGGACCTAAGAGTAATCATAAAGGATTCAAAGAAGACCAGGCTGATCTCTACAGTCCAGGAAACTTCACGCCTATCCTGGAAAACCTGGAAGTTCTACATTTAGGGTGAGATTAAATATCAATGAAATGTGTGCGTTTTGAAAAATGTGCTTGTGATGTTAGTCACAAAAACAATTCTGAACAAGCATTAGGTGCGTTATGGAACTTTTATTGTAAAATTGTGTATTACTTTAACAACAGTATGATACCAATGTAAAATAAAAAGGTAGCATAATTTTCCTTGCAACAAAGTTTGTGAGTCAGTTACTCTAATAATGCGTAATGCATAGTTTCCTAGTAACCCTGCTTCATCTACAATTATGTGTACACAAATTGTGTCAACTCTTGGTTGAAACTTGTGTTACCCTGTATTTTCCAAGGTACAATGTGGTTATGTAAGCTTTAACCTGAGTTACTGCTTGTTAGGTGTTCAGGCATTATGCCCGAACAACTCTTTGTTATTGTTCAGGGTTTTTTTGTTTGTTTTTTGCTTATTCTTCTGATAGTCGTTTGTCCGCAAAAAAAAAGCATAGTTGCGAACCTTGGATCAACTTGAAACGTAACGTGAAGTTGGAACATAACTAGCAGAAGCTGTGTGAGTTTTGACGTCATGATGATGTCATCAGGTGTCAAATTACAAGCCATTTAAGTTCATAAGTGACCATATGCCAATGCCTGTATGTCTCTGAATATTAAAGCTACGGTATTCATATTTAGGCATATGATAGATCAAGACAAGGGCAACATTTGAAAAGTTAATGCCAAATTCATATGACCTTTACTTCCGGTCGTACTGAAAGGTCAAATTTTGCCTTTGCTCAATTCTTTAAAAAACCCATTTCCCGGCAAAAATCTAAACCTCTGTGTATTCAATCAGCTTCAAATTTACACCATGTTAGGACCTTGATAAAACCTCAATCAAGTATATATGTGACGTCTTGATGACATCATCAGTTGTTGAAATACATTAAATCAAAATTTATTATTTAAAGAAATCATAACTCAAGAAGTACAGAAGCCATTAAAACAATCTATACATCATCGGAGAGGTCTGTCAAAATGTAGCAAACGCTACACAGAGTGTGGCCCATTTGACCTTGACTTCCGGTTCAAATCGGAAGTTGGACATTTCAAAAATTCATATCTCAAGAACTACTTATAGTTTAGTCACAATTTTTACATCAGGTTATATGCCATTCATCCTTCGCAAACTTTTCCACAGAGATGTTACCAATTTGACCTTAACTTCCTGTCGAAACCGGACGTTATTGCTCCTGTGTTTATTGGCCGCATTGAAAACCACATGAAAAGAACGGCCATGAATCTAATCCAGCAGCACGTGCTGGCTGTTGGCTCCAATCATTGATCACAGGGTTCAAAGTCCATCAAACCTGCACATAGTCTAGTCTCTGTTCAAGGTTCACTCAACCTGATTTCGCATTACGCATTGTTAGTTTCTAAAACAGCCGTCCATGCAAACCTCGTTAACAATCAAATGCTAGGCTTGATCATGTGCATTTTTGGACTTTTGCAAAAGTATGTAGTTTGCTAGCACACCACGAAACAGTAACAGCACCACTCGCCTTAGCCTCACAAAACAGAAATCATCTTTTTTTAACAGTGTCATCATGACTTCATCAAGCATCACGTGCCGTCATCTAAAAGGTGCACTTTACAAAGATTTATATTTACGGCAAAAATGCGAGATGCATAAAACCTTGCATGTATTCAAGCCGGGATTTGTAACATCCAAAATTTAAGATCCTTTTCAAATGTCGTCATCAATTGTCATATATGAAGTCATATATAAACTAAATAGTTTTACGCTTTACTTCTTTGAAATTTCAAACGCTATCAACAATCTTTTCATTGACTCAATGAAATAGTTCAAACATTTACACGACACTGACCCCAATGATACCCAAACACCTAGTGTTTGTTTTAACAAACACTAAATTCTAGTTTAATTTTGCATTCCTCCCTAATAAATAGTGAACTGTGCTAATGCTATTTGTGCAAATAATTCTATATGGATATTGATTTGATATTAACCAGGTACAATGGAATCAGTGATCTTATCAAGTTACAGATCAGTCGCTTACCATCCCTCAAGGCATTATTCCTTCAAGGTAAGGTGAGACTTGGAGATGCTAGCTAGCATCAAAGACCACAAGGCCATTTCCTACTGTTAACATAATAAAACACATGCAAGTTAAATTAAATGTTGTTACAATGACTTGCTTGGTCACAAGTGTATATTTGAATTTGAACTTTCCAGACTTAAGACAGTGTTTCTATGTCCTGTGGTTAAGGACAAACATCCAGACATGTCAGATTAGCAAAGCCTGATACTGCAGCGCTCTAGCAAGGCACAATAACATGTCGGGCGGACACACCTGCAAAAATTTCTGATTCGCTTTGATATTGCTGATACACGTTCTTCTTGCCGATAAAGTATCAATACACTTAAAATATTCTGTGGTTGTGAAAGAAACAAACATTTCTGGAATTCATTTTGGGAATCCAAACATTTACAAAAAAAGGATTAAGTGTAATACTCTAATAATTTAACCATTGTTTTGCCACTGAAACCTGAATCAAACATGATCAAATGCACTCAATAGAAAGAGAAAGGACACTGGTTTACAATGGTAGTTTACAAATAACATTGTGATGAAGCTGTAGATGTGCACACACCACACGCTGATGAGTCAATTGTCACCATGGTCAAGTGGTTAGACTGCAGAACTTGCATTCACAAAATTGTGGGTTTGAATCCGGCCAAACTAACTGCTGATTTTCCAACAACTACAATAAGTATTGTCATTTAGTAACTGAATCACAATTGATTGATTTGTGCAATTTATAATCATAGACGTTAAACCAATGTTTGTAGGAGAGAGATTGGCTGTTGCCAGCTTGGTGGTTATATCCCCTTGTGGGAGCTTTGCTGAGTTCCATTGTTGTGAAGATCATCTAACAAACAAACACCCCAACAAACGATGTTCTTACAAACTTCTTACCATAGAGTTAACACTCAGTTTACACTCACAGGGTGGGTAACATGTACTCTCATGTGTTGAGGGTGTTTATGAAACACATTGAAAACAAAACTCCTCAGCTTAAAAAAAATGTAAATGATGATCGATTAAAATTCAAAAATGTTCAGTATAGCATTATCCACCTTGGTACTTTTCCTATCCAATGGTAGTAAGCCGAGTGTGCAAGGCATCTCTGGCATCAGGAAAATAGTCCTCTTGATTGGCCAAAAGATGAGTGCTTTTCAGTATTGTTCGAATTATACAATACTGTGTTTTTAAATCAACAAACCAGTCACTGACCCTAACAGCAAATAATTGTGAAGCCATAGACTGTGCAAGTCTCGCGCGTATCGGAACGAGAAAACACGTTAAACGAAGAACAATTTGTTTTCTGAAATGAAATCTGTGTTTTAAGTTATATATCTAATGACAAAATCTGAACAACACTTATAATAAATATACAAATAATGTGGGTTTTTTTTATTGAAACTAAATTAAAACTCTGGGACGAGGATGCCTATTTGATCTTAACTTTTCAGAAACCCCTTATACGGATTCGCGCTGGTCATACAGACGTTAATTTGATGCGCGACGCAGTTTTTACAGAATGCTGACGCCTCAACAACCATACACTGCAATGAAAAGGCTTCATGTTGCAATTGCAGCATCTGGCGATTATCATCGCGCATCCAAAACAAGCGTTTACATAAATATTGTTATTGGATGTGAGCTCAAAATTCTTGCAGTAATTTTTTGCAGTAACCGGAAGCTGGGGTCAAGTTTAATTATTGGGTTTTTTGTTATATCGTTGAATTGATTTTACTTTCATATTTTGTATCACTAAGTATTACATTCCCAACAACATATATAATTTTCATGGTCATAAACTACGTTAAACTAAAATAGTTGACGAAACAAAATCTCGCCCAGAAGTTCCGGAAGTTTGAATACGCGCGAGACTTGCACCAGTCTATTGCAATCAATTTCCGCGGGGTAATGAGGCTGTGTCAAGAGTCTTTTTTCATTGGTTTAAAATCCTTATGAGGTCATCCAATTTTAATGGCCCTTGAAATAATATCGCGTACCGAATATTTGTTGCCAGGTTAAGATATTCATCGTAATCTTTCACTGAACATCGCAAATGGCATAGATCACTTTTACAAAGGTTCTTATCTGAGTTGTTCTATAGCAAAGTGTTGGTGATTAAAAATTAATAAGTTAAATAATAGTGCACTGAAAGCTTAAATCATATTTACTTGGCATTAAAACTCTTTTCAAGGAATGTTAGATCAACTCGGGCTTGTAAAAAGGTAAGGGAATTTGTATCAAACTTATGTAAATGTTACAATATGGAATAATCACTATCTTCTAATCTTAAACGATCAATTTTAATAGATGTTAAATTTGCATCGGGGATAAAGAATAATGCCTGTGTTTTACCCATACACCGATGTGTGTTAAGCACTGCAGCTCACTACTTTCCCCAAATTCTGTGAACAAAAATAAAATCCACAGGCAAATTACTCCACAGGAAAAATGCTCCTTATATTTGCATATGTACATTTAAACATCACTGGTTACCAAACACCATATAGAGTTACGCATTATGTATGCATGACTGTGTTGTGACACACTACCAGCATCCTTATAAGAAAAAGCATTCAATTTGCAAATTTTTGTGGAAAGTGTGCCTAGGTCACTATTGGCTGCTCTGTACCTAACATTTCTTTTATATGTCACCAGGTAATGAAATCAGTAAAGTAGAAGGTATGGAGAGCCTACAAGATCTAAGGGAGCTTGTGTTGGACCGCAACAAGATTAAAGGACTTACGGAATATTCCTTCATGAACCAATGGAACCTTGTTGAGCTTCATATGGAAGAAAACAGACTACGTGAACTGTCTTACTTTCAGTATCTGGAGAACCTTCAAAGACTCTACCTTGGCAGTAATAGATTACAGGTATTGCTCAATAAGCCACTTAAATTAATGTTTGTACACTAACTTGTTAGGTCAAACAGTGTTGCAATATCAGATGGTACGAGGCAATCTTTTGCATAGCAACCTCCAGATGAACAAAGTGTGGTACCCCTTTGCCACACATGTTCATCAGACATTTTGTACAACTATGTTAGCATACAAACACTTTTCCTGACCCAAGTGATGTACTAACACTCTCTGAGGAAGTCGGGTCTGTACTTGTAACCAAGCTTGAAGTCAGGTCTATAATTGTAACCAAGCTTGAAGTCAGGTCTGTACTTGTAACCAAGCTTGAAGTCAGGTCTGTACTTGTAACCAAGCTTGAAGTCAGGTCTATACTTGTAACCGAGCTTGAAGTCAGGTCTATAATTGTAACCAAGCTTGAAGTCAAGTCTATACTTGTACCCAAGCTTGAAGTCAGGTCTGTAATTGTAACCAAGCTTAAAGTCAGGTCTGTACTTGTAACCAAGCTTGAAGTCAGGTCTGTACTTGTAACCAAGCTTGAAGTCAGGTCTATACTTGTAACCAAGCTTGAAGTCAGGTCTTTAATTGTAACCAAGCTTGAAGTCAGGTCTATACTTGTAACCAAGCTTAAAGTCAGGTCTGTACTTGTAACCAAGCTTGAAGTCAGGTCTGTACTTGTAACCAAGCTTGAAGTCAGGTCTATACTTGTAACCAAGCTTAAAGTCAGGTCTGTACTTGTAACCAAGCTTGAAGTCAGGTCTATACTTGTAACCAAGCTTGAAGTCAGGTCTATAATTGTAACCAAGCTTGAAGTCAGGTCTGTACTTGTAACCAAGCTTGAAGTCAAGTCTATACTTGTAACCAAGCTTGAAGTCAGGTCTATAATTGTAACCAAGCTTGAAGTCAGGTCTGTACTTGTAACCAAGCTTGAAGTCAGGTCTGTACTTGTAACCAAGCTTGAAGTCAGGTCTGTACTTGTAACCAAGCTTGAAGTCAGGTCTGTACTTGTAACCAAGCTTGAAGTCAGGTCTGTACTTGTAACCAAGCTTGAAGTCAGGTCTGTACTTGTAACCAAGCTTGAAGTCAGGTCTATACTTGTAACCAAGCTTGAAGTCAGGTCTATAATTGTAACCAAGCTTGAAGTCAGGTCTGTACTTGTAACCAAGCTTGAAGTCAGGTCTATACTTGTAACCAAGCTTGAAGTCAGGTCTATACTTGTAACCAAGCTTGAAGTCAGGTCTATACTTGTAACCAAGCTTGAAGTCAAGTCTATAATTGTAACCAAGCTTGAAGTCAGGTCTATACTTGTAACCAAGCTTGAAGTCAGGTCTGTACTTGTAACCAAGCTTGAAGTCAGGTCTGTACTTGTAACCAAGCTTGAAGTCAGGTCTGTACTTGTAACCAAGCTTGAAGTCAGGTCTGTACTTGTAACCAAGCTTGAAGTCAGGTCTGTACTTGTAACCAAGCTTGAAGTCAGGTCTGTACTTGTAACCAAGCTTGAAGTCAGGTCTGTACTTGTAACCAAGCTTGAAGTCAGGTCTGTACTTGTAACCAAGCTTGAAGTCAAGTCTATACTTGTAACCAAGCTTGAAGTCAAGTCTGTACTTGTAACCAAGCTTAAAGTCAGGTCTGTACTTGTAACCAAGCTTGAAGTCAGGTCTATACTTGTAACCAAGCTTGAAGTCAGGTCTATACTTGTAACCAAACTTGAAGTCAGGTCTTTAATTGTAACCAAGCTTGAAGTCAGGTCTATACTTGTAACCAAGCTTGAAGTCAGGTCTGTACTTGTAACCAAGCTTGAAGTCAGGTCTGTACTTGTAACCAAGCTTGAAGTCAGGTCTATACTTGTAACCAAGCTTGAAGTCAGGTCTATAATTGTAACCAAGCTTGAAGTCAGGTCTGTACTTGTAACCAAGCTTGAAGTCAGGTCTGTACTTGTAACCAAGCTTGAAGTCAAGTCTATACTTGTAACCAAGCTTGAAGTCAGGTCTATAATTGTAACCAAGCTTGAAGTCAGGTCTGTACTTGTAACCAAGCTTGAAGTCAGGTCTGTACTTGTAACCAAGCTTGAAGTCAGGTCTGTACTTAAAACCAAGCTTGAAGTCAGGTCTGTACTTGTAACCAAGCTTGAAGTCAGGTCTGTACTTGTAACCAAGCTTGAAGTCAGGTCTGTACTTGTAACCAAGCTTGAAGTCAGGTCTATACTTGTAACCAAGCTTGAAGTCAGGTCTATAATTGTAACCAAGCTTGAAGTCAGGTCTGTACTTGTAACCAAGCTTGAAGTCAGGTCTATACTTGTAACCAAGCTTGAAGTCAGGTCTGTACTTGTAACCAAGCTTGAAGTCAGGTCTATACTTGTAACCAAGCTTGAAGTCAGGTCTATAATTGTAACCAAGCTTGAAGTCAGGTCTGTACTTGTAACCAAGCTTGAAGTCAGGTCTATACTTGTAACCAAGCTTGAAGTCAGGTCTATAATTGTAACCAAGCTTGAAGTCAGGTCTATACTTGTAACCAAGCTTGAAGTCAAGTCTATAATTGTAACCAAGCTTGAAGTCAGGTCTATACTTGTAACCAAGCTTGAAGTCAGGTCTATACTTGTAACCAAGCTTGAAGTCAGGTCTGTACTTGTAACCAAGCTTGAAGTCAGGTCTGTACTTGTAACCAAGCTTGAAGTCAGGTCTGTACTTGTAACCAAGCTTGAAGTCAGGTCTGTACTTGTAACCAAGCTTGAAGTCAGGTCTGTACTTGTAACCAAGCTTGAAGTCAGGTCTGTACTTGTAACCAAGCTTGAAGTCAGGTCTGTACTTGTAACCAAGCTTGAAGTCAAGTCTGTACTTGTAACCAAGCTTGAAGTCAAGTCTATACTTGTAACCAAGCTTGAAGTCAAGTCTGTACTTGTAACCAAGCTTAAAGTCAGGTCTGTACTTGTAACCAAGCTTGAAGTCAGGTCTATACTTGTAACCAAGCTAGAAGTCAGGTCTATACTTGTAACCAAACTTGAAGTCAGGTCTTTAATTGTAACCAAGCTTGAAGTCAGGTCTATACTTGTAACTAAGCTTGAAGTCAAGTCTATAATTGTAACCAAGCTTGAAGTCAGGTCTGTACTTGTAACCAAGCTTGAAGTCAGGTCTGTACTTGTAACCAAGCTTGAAGTCAGGTCTATAGTTGTAACCAAGCTTGAAGTCAGGTCTATAATTGTAACCAAGCTTGAAGTCAGGTCTGTACTTGTAACCAAGCTTGAAGTCAGGTCTGTACTTGTAACCAAGCTTGAAGTCAAGTCTATACTTGTAACCAAGCTTGAAGTCAGGTCTATAATTGTAACCAAGCTTGAAGTCAGGTCTGTACTTGTAACCAAGCTTGAAGTCAGGTCTGTACTTGTAACCAAGCTTGAAGTCAGGTCTGTACTTGTAACCAAGCTTGAAGTCAGGTCTGTACTTGTAACCAAGCTTGAAGTCAGGTCTATACTTGTAACCAAGCTTGAAGTCAGGTCTATAATTGTAACCAAGCTTGAAGTCAGGTCTATACTTGTAACCAAGCTTGAAGTCAAGTCTATAATTGTAACCAAGCTTGAATTCAGGTCTATACTTGTAACCAAGCTTGAAGTCAGGTCTATACTTGTAACCAAGCTTGAAGTCAGGTCTGTACTTGTAACCAAGCTTGAAGTCAAGTCTATAATTGTAACCAAGCTTGAAGTCAGGTCTATACTTGTAACCAAGCTTGAAGTCAGGTCTATAATTGTAACCAAGTTTGAAGTCAGGTCTGTACTTGTAACCAAGCTTGAAGTCAGGTCTATAATTGTAACCAAGCTTGAAGTCAGGTCTGTACTCAAGTCTATACTTGTAACCAAGCTTGAAGTCAAGTCTGTACTTGTAACCAAGCTTAAAGTCAGGTCTGTACTTGTAACCAAGCTTGAAGTCAAGTCTATACTTGTAACCAAGCTTGAAGTCAGGTCTATACTTGTAACCAAGCTTGAAGTCAGGTCTGTACTTGTAACCAAGCTTGAAGTCAGGTCTGTACTTGTAACCAAGCTTGAAGTCAGGTCTATACTTGTAACCAAGCTTGAAGTCAGGTCTATAATTGTAACCAAGCTTGAAGTCAGGTCTGTACTTGTAACCAAGCTTGAAGTCAGGTCTATACTTGTAACCAAGCTTGAAGTCAGGTCTATAATTGTAACCAAGCTTGAAGTCAGGTCTATACTTGTAACCAAGCTTGAAGTCAGGTCTATAATTGTAACCAAGCTTGAAGTCAGGTCTATAATTGTAACCAAGCTTGAAGTCAGGTCTGTACTTGTAACCAAGCTTGAAGTCAGGTCTGTACTTGTAACCAAGCTTGAAGTCAAGTCTATACTTGTAACCAAGCTTGAAGTCAGGTCTATAATTTTAACCAAGCTTGAAGTCAGGTCTATACTTCTAACCAAGCTTGAAGTCAGGTCTATAATTGTAACCAAGCTTGAAGTCAGGTCTGTACTTGTAACCAAGCTTGAAGTCAGGTCTGTACTTGTAACCAAGCTTGAAGTCAGGTCTATAATTGTAACCAAGCTTGAAGTCAGGTCTATACTTGTAACCAAGCTTGAAGTCAAGTCTATAATTGTAACCAAGCTTGAAGTCAGGTCTATACTTGTAACCAAGCTTGAAGTCAGGTCTATACTTGTAACCAAGCTTGAAGTCAGGTCTGTACTTGTAACCAAGCTTGAAGTCAGGTCTGTACTTGTAACCAAGCTTGAAGTCAGGTCTGTACTTGTAACCAAGCTTGAAGTCAGGTCTGTACTTGTAACCAAGCTTGAAGTCAGGTCTGTACTTGTAACCAAGCTTGAAGTCAGGTCTGTACTTGTAACCAAGCTTGAAGTCAGGTCTGTACTTGTAACCAAGCTTGAAGTCAAGTCTATACTTGTAACCAAGCTTGAAGTCAAGTCTGTACTTGTAACCAAGCTTAAAGTCAGGTCTGTACTTGTAACCAAGCTTGAAGTCAGGTCTATACTTGTAACCAAGCTTGAAGTCAGGTCTATACTTGTAACCAAGCTTGAAGTCAGGTCTTTAATTGTAACCAAGCTTGAAGTCAGGTCTATACTTGTAACCAAGCTTGAAGTCAAGTCTATAATTGTAACTAAGCTTGAAGTCAGGTCTGTACTTGTAACCAAGCTTGAAGTCAGGTCTGTACTTGTAACCAAGCTTGAAGTCAGGTCTATAATTGTAACCAAGCTTGAAGTCAGGTCTGTACTTGTAACCAAGCTTGAAGTCAAGTCTTTAATTGTAACCAAGCTTGAAGTCAGGTCTGTACTTGTAACCAAGCTTGAAGTCAGGTCTGTACTTGTAACCAAGCTTGAAGTCAGGTCTATAATTGTAACCAAGCTTGAAGTCAGGTCTATACTTGTAACCAAGCTTGAAGTCAAGTCTATAATTGTAACCAAGCTTGAAGTCAGGTCTATACTTGTAACCAAGCTTGAAGTCAGGTCTATACTTGTAACCAAGCTTGAAGTCAGGTCTGTACTTGTAACCAAGCTTGAAGTCAGGTCTGTACTTGTAACCAAGCTTGAAGTCAGGTCTGTACTTGTAACCAAGCTTGAAGTCAGGTCTTTAATTGTAACCAAGCTTGAAGTCAGGTCTATAATTGTAACCAAGCTTGAAGTCAGGTCTGTACTTGTAACCAAGCTTGAAGTCAGGTCTATAATTGTAACCAAGCTTGAAGTCAGGTCTGTACTTGTAACCAAGCTTGAAGTCAGGTCTGTACTTGTAACCAAGCTTGAAGTCAGGTCTGTACTTGTAACCAAGCTTGAAGTCAGGTCTATAATTGTAACCAAGCTTGAAGTCAGGTCTGTACTTGTAACCAAGCTTGAAGTCAGGTCTGTACTTGTAACCAAGCTTGAAGTCAAGTCTATACTTGTAACCAAGCTTGAAGTCAGGTCTTTAATTGTAACCAAGCTTGAAGTCAGGTCTGTACTTGTAACCAAGCTTGAAGTCAGGTCTGTACTTGTAACCAAGCTTGAAGTCAGGTCTGTACTTAAAACCAAGCTTGAAGTCAGGTCTGTACTTGTAACCAAGCTTGAAGTCAGGTCTGTACTTGTAACCAAGCTTGAAGTCAGGTCTGTACTTGTAACCAAGCTTGAAGTCAGGTCTATACTTGTAACCAAGCTTGAAGTCAGGTCTATAATTGTAACCAAGCTTGAAGTCAGGTCTGTACTTGTAACCAAGCTTGAAGTCAAGTCTATACTTGTAACCAAGCTTGAAGTCAAGTCTGTACTTGTAACCAAGCTTAAAGTCAGGTCTGTACTTGTAACCAAGCTTGAAGTCAGGTCTATACTTGTAACCAAGCTTGAAGTCAGGTCTATACTTGTAACCAAACTTGAAGTCAGGTCTTTAATTGTAACCAAGCTTGAAGTCAGGTCTATACTTGTAACTAAGCTTGAAGTCAAGTCTATAATTGTAACCAAGCTTGAAGTCAGGTCTGTACTTGTAACCAAGCTTGAAGTCAGGTCTGTACTTGTAACTAAGCTTGAAGTCAGGTCTATACTTGTAACCAAGCTTGAAGTCAGGTCTATAATTGTAACCAAGCTTGAAGTCAGGTCTGTACTTGTAACCAAGCTTGAAGTCAGGTCTGTACTTGTAACCAAGCTTGAAGTCAAGTCTATACTTGTAACCAAGCTTGAAGTCAGGTCTATAATTGTAACCAAGCTTGAAGTCAGGTCTGTACTTGTAACCAAGCTTGAAGTCAGGTCTGTACTTGTAACCAAGCTTGAAGTCAGGTCTGTACTTGTAACCAAGCTTGAAGTCAGGTCTGTACTTGTAACCAAGCTTGAAGTCAGGTCTATACTTGTAACCAAGCTTGAAGTCAGGTCTATAATTGTAACCAAGCTTGAAGTCAGGTCTGTACTTGTAACCAAGCTTGAAGTCAGGTCTATACTTGTAACCAAGCTTGAAGTCAGGTCTATAATTGTAACCAAGCTTGAAGTCAGGTCTATACTTGTAACCAAGCTTGAAGTCAGGTCTATAATTGTAACCAAGCTTGAAGTCAGGTCTATACTTGTAACCAAGCTTGAAGTCAGGTCTATACTTGTAACCAAGCTTGAAGTCAGGTCTGTACTTGTAACCAAGCTTGAAGTCAGGTCTATACTTGTAACCAAGCTTGAAGTCAGGTCTATAATTGTAACCAAGCTTGAAGTCAGGTCTGTACTTGTAACCAAGCTTGAAGTCAGGTCTATAATTGTAACCAAGCTTGAAGTCAGGTCTGTACTCAAGTCTATACTTGTAACCAAGCTTGAAGTCAAGTCTGTACTTGTAACCAAGCTTAAAGTCAGGTCTGTACTTGTAACCAAGCTTGAAGTCAAGTCTATACTTGTAACCAAGCTTGAAGTCAGGTCTATACTTGTAACCAAGCTTGAAGTCAGGTCTGTACTTGTAACCAAGCTTGAAGTCAGGTCTATACTTGTAACCAAGCTTGAAGTCAGGTCTATAATTGTAACCAAGCTTGAAGTCAGGTCTGTACTTGTAACCAAGCTTGAAGTCAGGTCTATACTTGTAACCAAGCTTGAAGTCAGGTCTATAATTGTAACCAAGCTTGAAGTCAGGTCTATACTTGTAACCAAGCTTGAAGTCAGGTCTATAATTGTAACCAAGCTTGAAGTCAGGTCTGTACTTGTAACCAAGCTTGAAGTCAGGTCTGTACTTGTAACCAAGCTTGAAGTCAAGTCTATACTTGTAACCAAGCTTGAAGTCAGGTCTATAATTGTAACCAAGCTTGAAGTCAGGTCTATACTTGTAACCAAGCTTGAAGTCAGGTCTATAATTGTAACCAAGCTTGAAGTCAGGTCTGTACTTGTAACCAAGCTTGAAGTCAGGTCTGTACTTGTAACCAAGCTTGAAGTCAGGTCTATAATTGTAACCAAGCTTGAAGTCAGGTCTATACTTGTAACCAAGCTTGAAGTCAAGTCTATAATTGTAACCAAGCTTGAAGTCAGGTCTATACTTGTAACCAAGCTTGAAGTCAGGTCTATACTTGTAACCAAGCTTGAAGTCAGGTCTGTACTTGTAACCAAGCTTGAAGTCAGGTCTGTACTTGTAACCAAGCTTGAAGTCAGGTCTGTACTTGTAACCAAGCTTGAAGTCAGGTCTGTACTTGTAACCAAGCTTGAAGTCAGGTCTGTACTTGTAACCAAGCTTGAAGTCAGGTCTGTACTTGTAACCAAGCTTGAAGTCAGGTCTGTACTTGTAACCAAGCTTGAAGTCAGGTCTGTACTTGTAACCAAGCTTGAAGTCAGGTCTATACTTGTAACCAAGCTTGAAGTCAGGTCTATACTTGTAACCAAGCTTGAAGTCAGGTCTGTACTTGTAACCAAGCTTGAAGTCAGGTCTATACTTGTAACCAAGCTTGAAGTCAGGTCTATAATTGTAACCAAGCTTGAAGTCAGGTCTGTACTTGTAACCAAGCTTGAAGTCAGGTCTATACTTGTAACCAAGCTTGAAGTCAGGTCTATACTTGTAACCAAGCTTGAAGTCAGGTCTATAATTGTAACCAAGCTTGAAGTCAGGTCTGTACTTGTAACCAAGCTTGAAGTCAAGTCTATAATTGTAACCAAGCTTGAAGTCAGGTCTGTACTTGTAACCAAGCTTGAAGTCAGGTCTGTACTTGTAACCAAGCTTGAAGTCAGGTCTATACTTGTAACCAAGCTTGAAGTCAGGTCTATAATTGTAACCAAGCTTGAAGTCAGGTCTGTACTTGTAACCAAGCTTGAAGTCAGGTCTGTACTTGTAACCAAGCTTGAAGTCAGGTCTATACTTGTAACCAAGCTTGAAGTCAGGTCTATAATTGTAACCAAGCTTGAAGTCAGGTCTGTACTTGTAACCAAGCTTGAAGTCAGGTCTGTACTTGTAACCAAGCTTGAAGTCAGGTCTATACTTGTAACCAAGCTTGAAGTCAGGTCTGTACTTGTAACCAAGCTTGAAGTCAGGTCTGTACTTGTAACCAAGCTTGAAGTCAGGTCTATACTTGTAACCAAGCTTGAAGTCAGGTCTGTACTTGTAACCAAGCTTGAAGTCAGGTCTATACTTGTAACCAAGCTTGAAGTCAGGTCTATAATTGTAACCAAGCTTGAAGTCAGGTCTGTACTTGTAACCAAGCTTGAAGTCAGGTCTGTACTTGTAACCAAGCTTGAAGTCAAGTCTATACTTGTAACCAAGCTTGAAGTCAGGTCTATAATTGTAACCAAGCTTGAAGTCAGGTCTGTACTTGTAACCAAGCTTGAAGTCAGGTCTGTACTTGTAACCAAGCTTGAAGTCAGGTCTGTACTTGTAACCAAGCTTGAAGTCAGGTCTGTACTTGTAACCAAGCTTGAAGTCAGGTCTGTACTTGTAACCAAGCTTGAAGTCAGGTCTGTACTTGTAACCAAGCTTGAAGTCAGGTCTGTACTTGTAACCAAGCTTGAAGTCAGGTCTATACTTGTAACCAAGCTTGAAGTCAGGTCTGTACTTGTAACCAAGCTTGAAGTCAGGTCTGTACTTGTAACCAAGCTTGAAGTCAGGTCTGTACTTGTAACCAAGCTTGAAGTCAGGTCTGTACTTGTAACCAAGCTTGAAGTCAGGTCTGTACTTGTAACCAAGCTTGAAGTCAGGTCTGTACTTGTAACCAAGCTTGAAGTCAGGTCTGTACTTGTAACCAAGCTTGAAGTCAGGTCTATACTTGTAACCAAGCTTGAAGTCAGGTCTATACTTGTAACCAAGCTTGAAGTCAGGTCTTTAATTGTAACCAAGCTTGAAGTCAGGTCTATACTTGTAACCAAGCTTGAAGTCAAGTCTATAATTGTAACTAAGCTTGAAGTCAGGTCTGTACTTGTAACCAAGCTTGAAGTCAGGTCTGTACTTGTAACCAAGCTTGAAGTCAGGTCTATACTTGTAACCAAGCTTGAAGTCAGGTCTATAATTGTAACCAAGCTTGAAGTCAGGTCTGTACTTGTAACCAAGCTTGAAGTCAAGTCTATAATTGTAACCAAGCTTGAAGTCAGGTCTGTACTTGTAACCAAGCTTGAAGTCAGGTCTGTACTTGTAACCAAGCTTGAAGTCAGGTCTATACTTGTAACCAAGCTTGAAGTCAGGTCTATAATTGTAACCAAGCTTGAAGTCAGGTCTGTACTTGTAACCAAGCTTGAAGTCAGGTCTGTACTTGTAACCAAGCTTGAAGTCAAGTCTATACTTGTAACCAAGCTTGAAGTCAGGTCTATAATTGTAACCAAGCTTGAAGTCAGGTCTGTACTTGTAACCAAGCTTGAAGTCAGGTCTGTACTTGTAACCAAGCTTGAAGTCAGGTCTGTACTTGTAACCAAGCTTGAAGTCAGGTCTGTACTTGTAACCAAGCTTGAAGTCAGGTCTGTACTTGTAACCAAGCTTGAAGTCAGGTCTATACTTGTAACCAAGCTTGAAGTCAGGTCTATACTTGTAACCAAGCTTGAAGTCAGGTCTGTACTTGTAACCAAGCTTGAAGTCAGGTCTATACTTGTAACCAAGCTTGAAGTCAGGTCTGTACTTGTAACCAAGCTTGAAGTCAGGTCTGTACTTGTAACCAAGCTTGAAGTCAGGTCTGTACTTGTAACCAAGCTTGAAGTCAGGTCTGTACTTGTAACCAAGCTTGAAGTCAGGTCTGTACTTGTAACCAAGCTTGAAGTCAGGTCTGTACTTGTAACCAAGCTTGAAGTCAGGTCTGTACTTGTAACCAAGCTTGAAGTCAGGTCTGTACTTGTAACCAAGCTTGAAGTCAGGTCTGTACTTGTAACCAAGCTTGAAGTCAGGTCTGTACTTGTAACCAAGCTTGAAGTCAGGTCTATACTTGTAACCAAGCTTGAAGTCAGGTCTATAATTGTAACCAAGCTTGAAGTCAGGTCTGTACTTGTAACCAAGCTTGAAGTCAGGTCTGTACTTGTAACCAAGCTTGAAGTCAGGTCTATACTTGTAACCAAGCTTGAAGTCAGGTCTATACTTGTAACCAAGCTTGAAGTCAGGTCTGTACTTGTAACCAAGCTTGAAGTCAGGTCTGTACTTGTAACCAAGCTTGAAGTCAGGTCTATACTTGTAACCAAGCTTGAAGTCAGGTCTATAATTGTAACCAAGCTTGAAGTCAGGTCTGTACTTGTAACCAAGCTTGAAGTCAGGTCTATACTTGTAACCAAGCTTGAAGTCAGGTCTATACTTGTAACCAAGCTTGAAGTCAGGTCTGTACTTGTAACCAAGCTTGAAGTCAGGTCTGTACTTGTAACCAAGCTTGAAGTCAGGTCTGTACTTGTAACCAAGCTTGAAGTCAGGTCTGTACTTGTAACCAAGCTTGAAGTCAGGTCTGTACTTGTAACCAAGCTTGAAGTCAGGTCTATACTTGTAACCAAGCTTGAAGTCAGGTCTGTACTTGTAACCAAGCTTGAAGTCAGGTCTGTACTTGTAACCAAGCTTGAAGTCAGGTCTATACTTGTAACCAAGCTTGAAGTCAGGTCTATACTTGTAACCAAGCTTGAAGTCAGGTCTGTACTTGTAACCAAGCTTGAAGTCAGGTCTATACTTGTAACCAAGCTTGAAGTCAGGTCTATACTTGTAACCAAGCTTGAAGTCAGGTCTATACTTGTAACCAAGCTTGAAGTCAGGTCTGTACTTGTAACCAAGCTTGAAGTCAGGTCTATACTTGTAACCAAGCTTGAAGTCAGGTCTGTACTTGTAACCAAGCTTGAAGTCAGGTCTGTACTTGTAACCAAGCTTGAAGTCAGGTCTGTACTTGTAACCAAGCTTGAAGTCAGGTCTATACTTGTAACCAAGCTTGAAGTCAGGTCTGTACTTGTAACCAAGCTTGAAGTCAGGTCTGTACTTGTAACCAAGCTTGAAGTCAGGTCTATACTTGTAACCAAGCTTGAAGTCAGGTCTATACTTGTAACCAAGCTTGAAGTCAGGTCTGTACTTGTAACCAAGCTTGAAGTCAGGTCTGTACTTGTAACCAAGCTTGAAGTCAGGTCTATACTTGTAACCAAGCTTGAAGTCAGGTCTGTACTTGTAACCAAGCTTGAAGTCAGGTCTGTACTTGTAACCAAGCTTGAAGTCAGGTCTATACTTGTAACCAAGCTTGAAGTCAGGTCTATAATTGTAACCAAGCTTGAAGTCAGGTCTGTACTTGTAACCAAGCTTGAAGTCAGGTCTGTACTTGTAACCAAGCTTGAAGTCAGGTCTATACTTGTAACCAAGCTTGAAGTCAGGTCTATACTTGTAACCAAGCTTGAAGTCAGGTCTGTACTTGTAACCAAGCTTGAAGTCAGGTCTATACTTGTAACCAAGCTTGAAGTCAGGTCTGTACTTGTAACCAAGCTTGAAGTCAGGTCTGTACTTGTAACCAAGCTTGAAGTCAGGTCTATACTTGTAACCAAGCTTGAAGTCAGGTCTATACTTGTAACCAAGCTTGAAGTCAGGTCTGTACTTGTAACCAAGCTTGAAGTCAGGTCTGTACTTGTAACCAAGCTTGAAGTCAGGTCTATACTTGTAACCAAGCTTGAAGTCAGGTCTATACTTGTAACCAAGCTTGAAGTCAGGTCTGTACTTGTAACCAAGCTTGAAGTCAGGTCTGTACTTGTAACCAAGCTTGAAGTCAGGTCTGTACTTGTAACCAAGCTTGAAGTCAGGTCTGTACTTGTAACCAAGCTTGAAGTCAGGTCTATACTTGTAACCAAGCTTGAAGTCAGGTCTATACTTGTAACCAAGCTTGAAGTCAGGTCTGTACTTGTAACCAAGCTTGAAGTCAGGTCTATACTTGTAACCAAGCTTGAAGTCAGGTCTATACTTGTAACCAAGCTTGAAGTCAGGTCTGTACTTGTAACCAAGCTTGAAGTCAGGTCTGTACTTGTAACCAAGCTTGAAGTCAGGTCTATACTTGTAACCAAGCTTGAAGTCAGGTCTATACTTGTAACCAAGCTTGAAGTCAGGTCTGTACTTGTAACCAAGCTTGAAGTCAGGTCTGTACTTGTAACCAAGCTTGAAGTCAGGTCTATACTTGTAACCAAGCTTGAAGTCAGGTCTGTACTTGTAACCAAGCTTGAAGTCAGGTCTGTACTTGTAACCAAGCTTGAAGTCAGGTCTGTACTTGTAACCAAGCTTGAAGTCAGGTCTATACTTGTAACCAAGCTTGAAGTCAGGTCTGTACTTGTAACCAAGCTTGAAGTCAGGTCTGTACTTGTAACCAAGCTTGAAGTCAGGTCTATACTTGTAACCAAGCTTGAAGTCAGGTCTATACTTGTAACCAAGCTTGAAGTCAGGTCTGTACTTGTAACCAAGCTTGAAGTCAGGTCTATACTTGTAACCAAGCTTGAAGTCAGGTCTGTACTTGTAACCAAGCTTGAAGTCAGGTCTGTACTTGTAACCAAGCTTGAAGTCAGGTCTATACTTGTAACCAAGCTTGAAGTCAGGTCTATACTTGTAACCAAGCTTGAAGTCAGGTCTGTACTTGTAACCAAGCTTGAAGTCAGGTCTGTACTTGTAACCAAGCTTGAAGTCAGGTCTATACTTGTAACCAAGCTTGAAGTCAGGTCTATACTTGTAACCAAGCTTGAAGTCAGGTCTGTACTTGTAACCAAGCTTGAAGTCAGGTCTATACTTGTAACCAAGCTTGAAGTCAGGTCTATAATTGTAACCAAGCTTGAAGTCAGGTCTGTACTTGTAACCAAGCTTGAAGTCAGGTCTGTACTTGTAACCAAGCTTGAAGTCAGGTCTATACTTGTAACCAAGCTTGAAGTCAGGTCTATAATTGTAACCAAGCTTGAAGTCAGGTCTGTACTTGTAACCAAGCTTGAAGTCAGGTCTATACTTGTAACCAAGCTTGAAGTCAGGTCTGTACTTGTAACCAAGCTTGAAGTCAGGTCTGTACTTGTAACCAAGCTTGAAGTCAGGTCTATACTTGTAACCAAGCTTGAAGTCAGGTCTATACTTGTAACCAAGCTTGAAGTCAGGTCTGTACTTGTAACCAAGCTTGAAGTCAGGTCTATACTTGTAACCAAGCTTGAAGTCAGGTCTATACTTGTAACCAAGCTTGAAGTCAGGTCTATACTTGTAACCAAGCTTGAAGTCAGGTCTGTACTTGTAACCAAGCTTGAAGTCAGGTCTGTACTTGTAACCAAGCTTGAAGTCAGGTCTGTACTTGTAACCAAGCTTGAAGTCAGGTCTGTACTTGTAACCAAGCTTGAAGTCAGGTCTATACTTGTAACCAAGCTTGAAGTCAGGTCTGTACTTGTAACCAAGCTTGAAGTCAGGTCTGTACTTGTAACCAAGCTTGAAGTCAGGTCTATACTTGTAACCAAGCTTGAAGTCAGGTCTATACTTGTAACCAAGCTTGAAGTCAGGTCTTTACTTGTAACCAAGCTTGAAGTCAGGTCTATACTTGTAACCAAGCTTGAAGTCAGGTCTATACTTGTAACCAAGCTTGAAGTCAGGTCTGTACTTGTAACCAAGCTTGAAGTCAGGTCTGTACTTGTAACCAAGCTTGAAGTCAGGTCTATACTTGTAACCAAGCTTGAAGTCAGGTCTGTACTTGTAACCAAGCTTGAAGTCAGGTCTGTACTTGTAACCAAGCTTGAAGTCAGGTCTATACTTGTAACCAAGCTTGAAGTCAGGTCTATAATTGTAACCAAGCTTGAAGTCAGGTCTGTACTTGTAACCAAGCTTGAAGTCAGGTCTATACTTGTAACCAAGCTTGAAGTCAGGTCTATAATTGTAACCAAGCTTGAAGTCAGGTCTATACTTGTAACCAAGCTTGAAGTCAAGTCTATAATTGTAACCAAGCTTGAAGTCAGGTCTATACTTGTAACCAAGCTTGAAGTCAGGTCTATACTTGTAACCAAGCTTGAAGTCAGGTCTGTACTTGTAACCAAGCTTGAAGTCAGGTCTGTACTTGTAACCAAGCTTGAAGTCAGGTCTGTACTTGTAACCAAGCTTGAAGTCAGGTCTGTACTTGTAACCAAGCTTGAAGTCAGGTCTGTACTTGTAACCAAGCTTGAAGTCAGGTCTGTACTTGTAACCAAGCTTGAAGTCAGGTCTGTACTTGTAACCAAGCTTGAAGTCAGGTCTGTACTTGTAACCAAGCTTGAAGTCAGGTCTGTACTTGTAACCAAGCTTGAAGTCAGGTCTATACTTGTAACCAAGCTTAAAGTCAGGTCTATAATTGTAACCAAGCTTGAAGTCAGGTCTGTACTTGTAACCAAGCTTGAAGTCAGGTCTGTACTTGTAACCAAGCTTGAAGTCAAGTCTATACTTGTAACCAAGCTTGAAGTCAGGTCTATAATTGTAACCAAGCTTGAAGTCAGGTCTGTACTTGTAACCAAGCTTGAAGTCAGGTCTGTACTTGTAACCAAGCTTGAAGTCAGGTCTGTACTTAAAACCAAGCTTGAAGTCAGGTCTGTACTTGTAACCAAGCTTGAAGTCAGGTCTATACTTGTAACCAAGCTTGAAGTCAGGTCTATAATTGTAACCAAGCTTGAAGTCAGGTCTGTACTTGTAACCAAGCTTGAAGTCAGGTCTATACTTGTAACCAAGCTTGAAGTCAGGTCTATACTTGTAACCAAGCTTAAAGTCAAGTCTATAATTGTAACCAAGCTTGAATTCAGGTCTATACTTGTAACCAAGCTTGAAGTCAGGTCTATACTTGTAACCAAGCTTGAAGTCAGGTCTGTACTTGTAACCAAGCTTGAAGTCAAGTCTATAATTGTAACCAAGCTTGAAGTCAGGTCTATACTTGTAACCAAGCTTGAAGTCAGGTCTATAATTGTAACCAAGCTTGAAGTCAGGTCTGTACTTGTAACCAAGCTTGAAGTCAGGTCTATAATTGTAACCAAGCTTGAAGTCAGGTCTGTACTCAAGTCTATACTTGTAACCAAGCTTGAAGTCAAGTCTGTACTTGTAACCAAGCTTGAAGTCAAGTCTATACTTGTAACCAAGCTTGAAGTCAGGTCTATACTTGTAACCAAGCTTGAAGTCAGGTCTGTACTTGTAACCAAGCTTGAAGTCAGGTCTGTACTTGTAACCAAGCTTGAAGTCAGGTCTATACTTGTAACCAAGCTTGAAGTCAGGTCTATAATTGTAACCAAGCTTGAAGTCAGGTCTGTACTTGTAACCAAGCTTGAAGTCAGGTCTGTACTTGTAAACAAGCTTGAAGTCAAGTCTATACTTGTAACCAAGCTTGAAGTCAGGTCTATAATTGTAACCAAGCTTGAAGTCAGGTCTGTACTTGTAACCAAGCTTGAAGTCAGGTCTGTACTTGTAACCAAGCTTGAAGTCAGGTCTATACTTGTAACCAAGCTTGAAGTCAGGTCTATAATTGTAACCAAGCTTGAAGTCAGGTCTGTACTTGTAACCAAGCTTGAAGTCAGGTCTGTACTTGTAACCAAGCTTGAAGTCAGGTCTATAATTGTAACCAAGCTTGAAGTCAGGTCTATACTTGTAACCAAGCTTGAAGTCAAGTCTATAATTGTAACCAAGCTTGAAGTCAGGTCTATACTTGTAACCAAGCTTGAAGTCAGGTCTATACTTGTAACCAAGCTTGAAGTCAGGTCTGTACTTGTAACCAAGCTTGAAGTCAGGTCTGTACTTGTAACCAAGCTTGAAGTCAGGTCTGTACTTGTAACCAAGCTTGAAGTCAGGTCTGTACTTGTAACCAAGCTTGAAGTCAGGTCTGTACTTGTAACCAAGCTTGAAGTCAGGTCTGTACTTGTAACCAAGCTTGAAGTCAGGTCTGTACTTGTAACCAAGCTTGAAGTCAGGTCTGTACTTGTAACCAAGCTTGAAGTCAAGTCTATACTTGTAACCAAGCTTGAAGTCAAGTCTGTACTTGTAACCAAGCTTAAAGTCAGGTCTGTACTTGTAACCAAGCTTGAAGTCAGGTCTATACTTGTAACCAAGCTTGAAGTCAGGTCTATACTTGTAACCAAGCTTGAAGTCAGGTCTTTAATTGTAACCAAGCTTGAAGTCAGGTCTATACTTGTAACCAAGCTTGAAGTCAAGTCTATAATTGTAACTAAGCTTGAAGTCAGGTCTGTACTTGTAACCAAGCTTGAAGTCAGGTCTGTACTTGTAACCAAGCTTGAAGTCAGGTCTATACTTGTAACCAAGCTTGAAGTCAGGTCTATAATTGTAACCAAGCTTGAAGTCAGGTCTGTACTTGTAACCAAGCTTGAAGTCAGGTCTGTACTTGTAACCAAGCTTGAAGTCAAGTCTATACTTGTAACCAAGCTTGAAGTCAGGTCTATAATTGTAACCAAGCTTGAAGTCAGGTCTGTACTTGTAACCAAGCTTGAAGTCAGGTCTGTACTTGTAACCAAGCTTGAAGTCAGGTCTGTACTTAAAACCAAGCTTGAAGTCAGGTCTGTACTTGTAACCAAGCTTGAAGTCAGGTCTGTACTTGTAACCAAGCTTGAAGTCAGGTCTGTACTTGTAACCAAGCTTGAAGTCAGGTCTATACTTGTAACCAAGCTTGAAGTCAGGTCTATAATTGTAACCAAGCTTAAAGTCAGGTCTGTACTTGTAACCAAGCTTGAAGTCAGGTCTATACTTGTAACCAAGCTTGAAGTCAGGTCTATAATTGTAACCAAGCTTGAAGTCAGGTCTGTACTTGTAACCAAGCTTGAAGTCAAGTCTATACTTGTAACCAAGCTTGAAGTCAAGTCTGTACTTGTAACCAAGCTTAAAGTCAGGTCTGTACTTGTAACCAAGCTTGAAGTCAGGTCTATACTTGTAACCAAGCTTGAAGTCAGGTCTATACTTGTAACCAAACTTGAAGTCAGGTCTTTAATTGTAACCAAGCTTGAAGTCAGGTCTATACTTGTAACTAAGCTTGAAGTCAAGTCTATCATTGTAACCAAGCTTGAAGTCAGGTCTGTACTTGTAACCAAGCTTGAAGTCAGGTCTGTACTTGTAACTAAGCTTGAAGTCAGGTCTATACTTGTAACCAAGCTTGAAGTCAGGTCTATACTTGTAACCAAGCTTGAAGTCAGGTCTGTACTTGTAACCAAGCTTGAAGTCAAGTCTATAATTGTAACCAAGCTTGAAGTCAGGTCTATACTTGTAACCAAGCTTGAAGTCAGGTCTATAATTGTAACCAATCTTGAAGTCAGGTCTGTACTTGTAACCAAGCTTGAAGTCAGGTCTATAATTGTAACCAAGCTTGAAGTCAGGTCTGTACTCAAGTCTATACTTGTAACCAAGCTTGAAGTCAAGTCTGTACTTGTAACCAAGCTTAAAGTCAGGTCTGTACTTGTAACCAAGCTTGAAGTCAAGTCTATACTTGTAACCAAGCTTGAAGTCAGGTCTATACTTGTAACCAAGCTTGAAGTCAGGTCTGTACTTGTAACCAAGCTTGAAGTCAGGTCTGTACTTGTAACCAAGCTTGAAGTCAGGTCTATACTTGTAACCAAGCTTGAAGTCAGGTCTATAATTGTAACCAAGCTTGAAGTCAGGTCTGTACTTGTAACCAAGCTTGAAGTCAGGTCTATACTTGTAACCAAGCTTGAAGTCAGGTCTATAATTGTAACCAAGCTTGAAGTCAGGTCTATACTTGTAACCAAGCTTGAAGTCAGGTCTATAATTGTAACCAAGCTTGAAGTCAGGTCTGTACTTGTAACCAAGCTTGAAGTCAGGTCTGTACTTGTAACCAAGCTTGAAGTCAAGTCTATACTTGTAACCAAGCTTGAAGTCAGGTCTATAATTGTAACCAAGCTTGAAGTCAGGTCTATACTTGTAACCAAGCTTGAAGTCAGGTCTATAATTGTAACCAAGCTTGAAGTCAGGTCTGTACTTGTAACCAAGCTTGAAGTCAGGTCTGTACTTGTAACCAAGCTTGAAGTCAGGTCTATAATTGTAACCAAGCTTGAAGTCAGGTCTATACTTGTAACCAAGCTTGAAGTCAAGTCTATAATTGTAACCAAGCTTGAAGTCAGGTCTGTACTTGTAACCAAGCTTGAAGTCAGGTCTGTACTTGTAACCAAGCTTGAAGTCAGGTCTGTACTTGTAACCAAGCTTGAAGTCAGGTCGATACTTGTAACCAAGCTTAAAGTCAGGTCTATAATTGTAACCAAGCTTGAAGTCAGGTCTGTACTTGTAACCAAGCTTGAAGTCAGGTCTGTACTTGTAACCAAGCTTGAAGTCAAGTCTATACTTGTAACCAAGCTTGAAGTCAGGTCTATAATTGTAACCAAGCTTGAAGTCAGGTCTGTACTTGTAACCAAGCTTGAAGTCAGGTCTGTACTTGTAACCAAGCTTGAAGTCAAGTCTATACTTGTAACCAAGCTTGAAGTCAGGTCTATAATTGTAACCAAGCTTGAAGTCAGGTCTATACTTGTAACCAAGCTTAAAGTCAGGTCTATAATTGTAACCAAGCTTGAAGTCAGGTCTGTACTTGTAACCAAGCTTGAAGTCAGGTCTGTACTTGTAACCAAGCTTGAAGTCAAGTCTATACTTGTAACCAAGCTTGAAGTCAGGTCTATAATTGTAACCAAGCTTGAAGTCAGGTCTGTACTTGTAACCAAGCTTGAAGTCAGGTCTGTACTTGTAACCAAGCTTGAAGTCAGGTCTGTACTTGTAACCAAGCTTGAAGTCAAGTCTATACTTGTAACCAAGCTTGAAGTCAGGTCTATAATTGTAACCAAGCTTGAAGTCAGGTCTGTACTTGTAACCAAGCTTGAAGTCAGGTCTGTACTTGTAACCAAGCTTGAAGTCAGGTCTGTACTTAAAACCAAGCTTGAAGTCAGGTCTGTACTTGTAACCAAGCTTGAAGTCAGGTCTGTACTTGTAACCAAGCTTGAAGTCAGGTCTGTACTTGTAACCAAGCTTGAAGTCAGGTCTATACTTGTAACCAAGCTTGAAGTCAGGTCTATAATTGTAACCAAGCTTAAAGTCAGGTCTGTACTTGTAACCAAGCTTGAAGTCAGGTCTATACTTGTAACCAAGCTTGAAGTCAGGTCTATAATTGTAACCAAGCTTGAAGTCAGGTCTATACATGTAACCAAGCTTGAAGTCAAGTCTATAATTGTAACCAAGCTTGAAGTCAGGTCTATACTTGTAACCAAGCTTGAAGTCAGGTCTATACTTGTAACCAAGCTTGAAGTCAGGTCTGTACTTGTAACCAAGCTTGAAGTCAAGTCTATAATTGTAACCAAGCTTGAAGTCAGGTCTATACTTGTAACCAAGCTTAAAGTCAGGTCTATAATTGTAACCAAGCTTGAAGTCAGGTCTGTACTTGTAACCAAGCTTGAAGTCAGGTCTATAATTGTAACCAAGCTTGAAGTCAGGTCTGTACTCAAGTCTATACTTGTAACCAAGCTTGAAGTCAAGTCTGTACTTGTAACCAAGCTTAAAGTCAGGTCTGTACTTGTAACCAAGCTTGAAGTCAAGTCTATACTTGTAACCAAGCTTGAAGTCAGGTCTATTCTTGTAACCAAGCTTGAAGTCAGGTCTGTACTTGTAACCAAGCTTGAAGTCAGGTCTGTACTTGTAACCAAGCTTGAAGTCAGGTCTATACTTGTAACCAAGCTTGAAGTCAGGTCTATAATTGTAACCAAGCTTGAAGTCAGGTCTGTACTTCTAACCAAGCTTGAAGTCAGGTCTATACTTGTAACCAAGCTTGAAGTCAGGTCTATAATTGTAACCAAGCTTGAAGTCAGGTCTATACTTGTAACCAAGCTTGAAGTCAGGTCTATAATTGTAACCAAGCTTGAAGTCAGGTCTGTACTTGTAACCAAGCTTGAAGTCAGGTCTGTACTTGTAACCAAGCTTGAAGTCAAGTCTATACTTGTAACCAAGCTTGAAGTCAGGTCTATAATTGTAACCAAGCTTGAAGTCAGGTCTGTACTTGTAACCAAGCTTGAAGTCAGGTCTGTACTTGTAACCAAGCTTGAAGTCAGGTCTGTACTTGTAACCAAGCTTGAAGTCAGGTCTGTACTTGTAACCAAGCTTGAAGTCAGGTCTGTACTTGTAACCAAGCTTGAAGTCAGGTCTGTACTTGTAACCAAGCTTGAAGTCAGGTCTGTACTTAAAACCAAGCTTGAAGTCAGGTCTGTACTTGTAACCAAGCTTGAAGTCAAGTCTATAATTGTAACCAAGCTTGAAGTCAGGTCTATACTTGTAACCAAGCTTGAAGTCAGGTCTATAATTGTAACCAAGCTTGAAGTCAGGTCTGTACTTGTAACCAAGCTTGAAGTCAGGTCTATAATTGTAACCAAGCTTGAAGTCAGGTCTGTACTCAAGTCTATACTTGTAACCAAGCTTGAAGTCAAGTCTGTACTTGTAACTAAGCTTAAAGTCAGGTCTGTACTTGTAACCAAGCTTGAAGTCAAGTCTATACTTGTAACCAAGCTTGAAGTCAGGTCTATACTTGTAACCAAGCTTGAAGTCAGGTCTGTACTTGTAACCAAGCTTGAAGTCAGGTCTGTACTTGTAACCAAGCTTGAAGTCAGGTCTATACTTGTAACCAAGCTTGAAGTCAGGTCTATAATTGTAACCAAGCTTGAAGTCAGGTCTGTACTTCTAACCAAGCTTGAAGTCAGGTCTATACTTGTAACCAAGCTTGAAGTCAGGTCTATAATTGTAACCAAGCTTGAAGTCAGGTCTATACTTGTAACCAAGCTTGAAGTCAGGTCTATAATTGTAACCAAGCTTGAAGTCAGGTCTGTACTTGTAACCAAGCTTGAAGTCAGGTCTGTACTTGTAACCAAGCTTGAAGTCAAGTCTATACTTGTAACCAAGCTTGAAGTCAGGTCTATAATTGTAACCAAGCTTGAAGTCAGGTCTGTACTTGTAACCAAGCTTGAAGTCAGGTCTGTACTTGTAACCAAGCTTGAAGTCAGGTCTGTACTTGTAACCAAGCTTGAAGTCAGGTCTGTACTTGTAACCAAGCTTGAAGTCAGGTCTGTACTTGTAACCAAGCTTGAAGTCAGGTCTATACTTGTAACCAAGCTTGAAGTCAGGTCTATAATTGTAACCAAGCTTGAAGTCAGGTCTGTACTTGTAACCAAGCTTGAAGTCAGGTCTGTACTTGTAACCAAGCTTGAAGTCAGGTCTATAATTGTAACCAAGTTTGAAGTCAGGTCTATACTTGTAACCAAGCTTGAAGTCAAGTCTATAATTGTAACCAAGCTTGAAGTCAGGTCTATACTTGTAACCAAGCTTGAAGTCAGGTCCATACTTGTAACCAAGCTTGAAGTCAGGTCTGTACTTGTAACCAAGCTTGAAGTCAGGTCTGTACTTGTAACCAAGCTTGAAGTCAGGTCTGTACTTGTAACCAAGCTTGAAGTCAGGTCTGTACTTGTAACCAAGCTTGAAGTCAGGTCTGTACTTGTAACCAAGCTTGAAGTCAGGTCTGTACTTGTAACCAAGCTTGAAGTCAGGTCTGTACTTGTAACCAAGCTTGAAGTCAAGTCTGTACTTGTAACCAAGCTTGAAGTCAAGTCTGTACTTGTAACCAAGCTTAAAGTCAGGTCTGTACTTGTAACCAAGCTTGAAGTCAGGTCTATACTTGTAACCAAGCTTGAAGTCAGGTCTATACTTGTAACCAAGCTTGAAGTCAGGTCTTTAATTGTAACCAAGCTTGAAGTCAGGTCTATACTTGTAACCAAGCTTGAAGTCAGGTCTATAATTGTAACCAAGCTTGAAGTCAGGTCTATACATGTAACCAAGCTTGAAGTCAAGTCTATAATTGTAACCAAGCTTGAAGTCAGGTCTATACTTGTAACCAAGCTTGAAGTCAGGTCTATACTTGTAACCAAGCTTGAAGTCAGGTCTGTACTTGTAACCAAGCTTGAAGTCAAGTCTATAATTGTAACCAAGCTTGAAGTCAGGTCTATACTTGTAACCAAGCTTGAAGTCAGGTCTATAATTGTAACCAAGCTTGAAGTCAGGTCTGTACTTGTAACCAAGCTTGAAGTCAGGTCTATAATTGTAACCAAGCTTGAAGTCAGGTCTGTACTCAAGTCTATACTTGTAACCAAGCTTGAAGTCAAGTCTGTACTTGTAACCAAGCTTAAAGTCAGGTCTGTACTTGTAACCAAGCTTGAAGTCAAGTCTATACTTGTAACCAAGCTTGAAGTCAGGTCTATTATTGTAACCAAGCTTGAAGTCAGGTCTGTACTTGTAACCAAGCTTGAAGTCAGGTCTGTACTTGTAACCAAGCTTGAAGTCAGGTCTATACTTGTAACCAAGCTTGAAGTCAGGTCTATAATTGTAACCAAGCTTGAAGTCAGGTCTGTACTTCTAACCAAGCTTGAAGTCAGGTCTATACTTGTAACCAAGCTTGAAGTCAGGTCTATAATTGTAACCAAGCTTGAAGTCAGGTCTATACTTGTAACCAAGCTTGAAGTCAGGTCTATAATTGTAACCAAGCTTGAAGTCAGGTCTGTACTTGTAACCAAGCTTGAAGTCAGGTCTGTACTTGTAACCAAGCTTGAAGTCAAGTCTATACTTGTAACCAAGCTTGAAGTCAGGTCTATAATTGTAACCAAGCTTGAAGTCAGGTCTGTACTTGTAACCAAGCTTGAAGTCAGGTCTGTACTTGTAACCAAGCTTGAAGTCAGGTCTGTACTTGTAACCAAGCTTGAAGTCAGGTCTGTACTTGTAACCAAGCTTGAAGTCAGGTCTGTACTTGTAACCAAGCTTGAAGTCAGGTCTATACTTGTAACCAAGCTTGAAGTCAGGTCTATAATTGTAACCAAGCTTGAAGTCAGGTCTGTACTTGTAACCAAGCTTGAAGTCAGGTCTGTACTTGTAACCAAGCTTGAAGTCAGGTCTATAATTGTAACCAAGCTTGAAGTCAGGTCTATACTTGTAACCAAGCTTGAAGTCAAGTCTATAATTGTAACCAAGCTTGAAGTCAGGTCTATACTTGTAACCAAGCTTGAAGTCAGGTCTATACTTGTAACCAAGCTTGAAGTCAGGTCTGTACTTGTAACTAAGCTTGAAGTCAGGTCTGTACTTGTAACCAAGCTTGAAGTCAGGTCTGTACTTGTAACCAAGCTTGAAGTCAGGTCTGTACTTGTAACCAAGCTTGAAGTCAGGTCTGTAATTGTAACCAAGCTTGAAGTCAGGTCTGTACTTGTAACCAAGCTTGAAGTCAGGTCTGTACTTGTAACCAAGCTTGAAGTCATGTCTGTACTTGTAACCAAGCTTGAAGTCAAGTCTATACTTGTAACCAAGCTTGAAGTCAAGTCTGTACTTGTAACCAAGCTTAAAGTCAGGTCTGTACTTGTAACCAAGCTTGAAGTCAGGTCTATACTTGTAACCAAGCTTGAAGTCAGGTCTATACTTGTAACCAAGCTTGAAGTCAGGTCTTTAATTGTAACCAAGCTTGAAGTCAGGTCTATACTTGTAACCAAGCTTGAAGTCAAGTCTATAATTGTAACTAAGCTTGAAGTCAGGTCTGTACTTGTAACCAAGCTTGAAGTCAGGTCTGTACTTGTAACCAAGCTTGAAGTCAGGTCTATACTTGTAACCAAGCTTGAAGTCAGGTCTATAATTGTAACCAAGCTTGAAGTCAGGTCTGTACTTGTAACCAAGCTTGAAGTCAGGTCTGTACTTGTAACCAAGCTTGAAGTCAAGTCTATACTTGTAACCAAGCTTGAAGTCAGGTCTATAATTGTAACCAAGCTTGAAGTCAGGTCTGTACTTGTAACCAAGCTTGAAGTCAGGTCTGTACTTGTAACCAAGCTTGAAGTCAGGTCTGTACTTAAAACCAAGCTTGAAGTCAGGTCTGTACTTGTAACCAAGCTTGAAGTCAGGTCTGTACTTGTAACCAAGCTTGAAGTCAGGTCTGTACTTGTAACCAAGCTTGAAGTCAGGTCTATACTTGTAACCAAGCTTGAAGTCAGGTCTATAATTGTAACCAAGCTTGAAGTCAGGTCTGTACTTGTAACCAAGCTTGAAGTCAGGTCTATACTTGTAACCAAGCTTGAAGTCAGGTCTATAATTGTAACCAAGCTTGAAGTCAGGTCTATACATGTAACCAAGCTTGAAGTCAAGTCTATAATTGTAACCAAGCTTGAAGTCAGGTCTATACTTGTAACCAAGCTTGAAGTCAGGTCTGTACTTGTAACCAAGCTTGAAGTCAAGTCTATAATTGTAACCAAGCTTGAAGTCAGGTCTATACTTGTAACCAAACTTGAAGTCAGGTCTATAATTGTAACCAAGCTTGAAGTCAGGTCTGTACTTGTAACCAAGCTTGAAATCAGGTCTATAATTGTAACCAAGCTTGAAGTCAGGTCTGTACTCAAGTCTATACTTGTAACCAAGCTTGAAGTCAAGTCTGTACTTGTAACCAAGCTTAAAGTCAGGTCTGTACTTGTAACCAAGCTTGAAGTCAAGTCTATACTTGTAACCAAGCTTGAAGTCAGGTCTATACTTGTAACCAAGCTTGAAGTCAGGTCTGTACTTGTAACCAAGCTTGAAGTCAGGTCTGTACTTGTAACCAAGCTTGAAGTCAGGTCTGTACTTGTAACCAAGCTTGAAGTCAGGTCTATAATTGTAACCAAGCTTGAAGTCAGGTCTGTACTTGTAACCAAGCTTGAAGTCAGGTCTATACTTGTAACCAAGCTTGAAGTCAGGTCTATAATTGTAACCAAGCTTGAAGTCAGGTCTATACTTGTAACCAAGCTTGAAGTCAAGTCTATAATTGTAACCAAGCTTGAAGTCAGGTCTATACTTGTAACCAAGCTTGAAGTCAGGTCTGTACTTGTAACCAAGCTTGAAGTCAAGTCTATACTTGTAACCAAGCTTGAAGTCAGGTCTGTACTTGTAACCAAGCTTGAAGTCAAGTCTATACTTGTAACCAAGCTTGAAGTCAGGTCTGTACTTGTAACCAAGCTTGAAGTCAAGTCTATACTTGTAACCAAGCTTGAAGTCAGGTCTGTACTTGTAACCAAGCTTGAAGTCAGGTCTGTACTTGTAACCAAGCTTGAAGTCAAGTCTATACTTGTAACCAAGCTTGAAGTCAAGTCTATACTTGTAACCAAGCAAGTCTTTTTGCTAGACAAATTATTAACAAATTAACACCGGAAGACACACATGCGAAGAGAAGCCAAAAAACTTGTTTTAAAAATGTCTAGGGTTGCCTTCAACAGACGTGTTGACACAACAGAACAATTTGTTCTGGTATGATGAAAATGAAGGGGTGGATGTGTTAATATGCCCAGACATTCCATTGTGTAGCATGCACAGTGCATGCACTCACATTGTTATCCTTTGTTTGCCCAATACAAAGAGGTAGAACATGTATTGGAATTCATGCTTGAAATCTCCCTATTTCTAGGGGTTATTGTGTTAATCCACAATTCCAGACCTTCATCCTTTAGTTGTACAAACTAGGATTATGAGAGATCGATAGGCTGCCAAGGGTTTTGTTTACAGCATGCGAGGTACGTGCAAGATTCCAGCATGCCATTGGCAATTATCAGCTGCTGCTTACGTCCAAGGTTAGGCCGATTCACAATCAACAAAAAACACATTTTCTATAAAAAAAAAGGAAAAGGTGCATTTTATGTGAACGTTTGTTGTCTTTTCTTGGTTTAATCAGGTTTAATTGTGACATCGAATATTCTCAACAACCAAAATTATTCCGGAAATTCTGAAAAATAATCCTGCCGGTGAATGCCGCCCCGATGATAAGTGGTTTAACAAACAAATTGCTTGTTACTCATTATATTCACCTTACTCCACTTGCTCTTTTTATATTTAGGGGTTTCGGCCTGGTAGCCGAAACGCCTATTGTTTTCGTCCAGATTTTTTTTCTTTTTTTCTTCTTCTTATTTTTCTTAACGGCCCTTTTCCCATAGAGTTTGTGCACAGATTTGTGATCAGATAATCTTAAACTTAACATTTCCGATTAGTACAAGTTACATACCATATTGTAGCTTACAGGCACGTAGGAACCGGGGGGCCACTGGCCCCCGCTGAAAACATGCTGAAAACATGAGGGGGGGCCGGGCCCCCCTAAAAAAACGTTGTCCGGATGATAAATTGGCTTGTTCATATGTTCTGAGGGAATAGGACTGCAGTCTGTAGGCCATTTAATCAGATCACATTGACAAAGTGGCTATTGGAATACATTTGCTTACGGAATCTTGGTTTCTTCGTCGGTGCTTCCGCCCATGCAACAGACGCAAATTGAACACGTGCGCAGGAAGGCCCGGCCCCAATTTTATGTGTATGTGTATGGGGTCAACAGTGAAGGGATTCTAGAGGCGCCCATTCCTTATGCGTGTATACAAAAGACAGCGTGGGATTAACATTTTCTAGGAGTCCTTTGGAAATTTTCCTGTAAAATTAGACGATTGATATTGATCAGAAGTGCTCTTTTCCTCTGTATTTAGGCACACAGAAGCTTGTTTTTTCGACGTGCCAAAAGCTCAGAGCTCCAGGGGGCTTCGCCCCCTGAACCCCCAAAGGGGCTTCGCCCCTGGACCCCACCAGGGGCCGTGAGGCTGGCCCCTGGACCCCAACCCTGAAATTTATTTGCGCATGCTCATTTCTTAAAGAAGATAGCATCGAACAGTATTTTAGCATCAATATTTCGAGGGATGTTTCTACCATCATCAACTTTACACCGTGTCAGTTTTATTTTTTTAAATATTTTAACTTCATGTTTTACATCGCGGATTTTAACTGATAGTACATTAAACGATTTTATGCAATTCTGGTGATCTGGGGATGTAATTAAGGTGAGTGACCAGAGGCAAATTTCACAGATATAACCTGGTCCCCCCCTGTTAAAGTCATTTTCCTACGTGCCTGGCTTATATTGTAACTTAGTTCTTTGAATACATGACGTCACCATTGCGTCAGTCCTACCTGTTTTATAGACGTTTTTAAATTTGTGGCGAGTCGACGACCTCGTAATTGTCAAGGACGACCTGCCATGCCATTCCTTATGTACACACGTTAAAAAGCCTGTTATCTGGCACGGAATTCGCGAAATTTTCTATCAAGTTGACGGGCAAATGAAAACCCAAACATGGAAATTAGTCTATAATTGCACCAATTCCTAATAAATAGTAGTTTTATCAAGTGCTTTTCGCCTTTCCTTGACGATATTTGAGTTCTTCTGGTCGTCTCTCGGTTACATGTCGAGTAGACCATTTCCACATCCCGATGTATTGGCATGTCCAAGTCGACCCGTTGTGTCTTTTTTGTCCTACAGAGGAAGTTTTATACACAAGAGGGCGCTATACAAGTTTACCATATTTCACAAACTTTTCACAGCGCGAAATAATACAGAAGTGTTCAAGGGATATTAAGAAAAATGAGAGTAAATAATTACGGAAAGGTAAAAGGGATATTATGGGTTTTCGTTCGAGGTAAATTTAATAAATCGCTTTCTTCATCGTGACGTTATCAGTAACAAAATTGCATTAACTCAGTTGTTTAAAAAACTCACATCTCCTGAACCGCATGTCATACAGTTATAATTCTTGTGCCGGTGTGTAGATTAAAGCACATATAACATTTTATTTAGCAATGTGACCCACTTTGACCTTTACTTCCGTAACAAACAGGTAGCTCTAAAATAAAATAAAAATCACATTTCCTGAACCACATGTCATAAAGTCATAACAATTGTGCCATCTTGTAACTCATGGCACAATTGCCTTTTAATCAAAACCTGACCCCACAATGACCTTTCCTTCCAGTCCAAACAGGAAGTTCAAAGTTTTAAATTCATATCTTCTGAACCACATATCATTAACCCGAAATTTTTGTGCCGCCTGCTAGCGTTTGTCGATGACACAAATGAAATTTTATTCAAAAACATGAACCCCACTTTGGCCTTTCATTCCGGTTAACACGGAAAATCATATCTCCCTTATCGTCCAAACAGTAAATACTTAGCATATACGACTAAATTTAACCTATTGGATATGAGATGTAATTTTCAGTATGAAATCATGATATTTTATCTTTTTGTTTCACCAGCCGAAACCCCTCTGTGTTCGTTTTTACGAACACTTAATCTCTAGTTTTATGTTAATATCATGACTATTGAGGAGTAGCTCATCTTTGGGTCATCAGTCTACGTTACTCTACTTACCTGTAGAGCCACTAGATATATCTCCCTAGTCGATAGGCCCTATGCTAACACACAATAGCGCCCTCTGTTGGCTCCCCCACAGTGCCCTTTGGCATAACGCCATGTTTCCATCATCTGTTCTCTTAGCGGCGTCGGAGTCCACATGTGTTTTGAGACTGCTCTGTCTTTTTTGTAGGAAAATAACTCAGGGGAGCTATAAATGTAGGAATTGATATTCCTCTTAAAACAGTCTAGATTGTAGGATGTAGGGAAACATGTACCAGGCAAGGAGTTCCAAAGAGATGCTGTATGTGGAATAAAGCTGTTGGAATGGCTTTTTGTTCTACATCTCAGCAAAGCAAGAGTATATGGGTGAGAACAAGCAGAAAGCTTGGTTTCACACCCTGATAAGAGAAACCAAGTCGGACAAACTGGTGGCATATAGTTTTCTTATATGTGTAGAGAGTAGCATTAGGAGGTAAGAACTTCGGAGCTTGATAAAGACGACCAACTCGCATGGAAGCACTCTTTGCAATGCCTGAGATATAACCAGGGATGAGATTCAAAACAAAAAAAAGGCTGAAGTTTGTCCGACATGGGAGGGGTTTCCCTTAACAAAATATTGAGTTGCCTGCAAGTCTTTCACTAGCCCGAATGTGCATGTATGCACACAATTTCCGAAGCGTAAAAAAACAAAAAACAAAAACATTGAGACGAAGTTCGCAATATTGCGGTTCCATGATTTGACAGCCTGCCTGCCACTGACTGCCGACAGTGTCTGTACTGCGTGCAGAGAGACAGCATTGCATAATTACAAAGAAAGACATGACAAACAAAATAGTAAGCAAAAACTGTTTCATTTTATTTCAAAATCTTCAAACTTATATTATTTAATTGTCATTTTAAATGTCAGAAGAAAAGTTCGGAACTTCAAAAGTCAACTGGACAAAGGTCAGAGATTTTAAAAAGTCGGAACTGAAAATAAAAGTCGGTTTTTCAAAGTCCCAAAGTCGGAATTCTACCACAATGGGAAGAATCTCATCACTGGATATACCTTTCCCAACTGGCATTAGTGGAGATGAAGGTTGAAGGCAAAAATTGATACCTCCGGCAAACTCAATGGACCCATATGAATGGATGAAAATGTATCATCTCTAGAGCGAGACAGTAGTTTAGTTTTCTCTTTGTTAAATATTCATAGCCAATCATTCCCCCAGCACGCTCTCTAAATTATTATTCAGTGAGACACTCGCCTTACAGTGAGAAGTGTTGGAAGAGTTGGGGGAAACACAGCATACATGGAGTCATTAGCATACATGGCGAGCTGAGACAAAACTTCATCGGGCAGATGGGCAAATTGTAAATGTAAACAAGAAAGAGAGTTGGACCAAGTGAGCCCTGTGAAACACCAGAATTGATAGAACGGATAGGAGAAGATTGACCCTCAAGGACAACCTTGAACTTGCGGTTGGAAAGGAAAGCAGAGATTATAGATAACATTCTGCCTGACACACCATATGACTGAAGCTTGTGGAGCAGGCCAGTATGCCATACTTTGTTGAAGGCCTTGGAGATGTCCAATGCTACAATACGAGGCCCTACTAAAATGATCGGTAATTTGAGAAAAACAGATCACCGGTTGAGCGGGAATGGCGAAACCCAAACTGGAAAAGGAGAGAACTGTTTTGTTCTCTTTCGAGGAAAAGTGGAATGTTTTCACTGTGAATCAGCCAACCCCTTGGCCAATAATCGGCCATGGTATGCTGGAATCCCGGACTTGCCTCCCATGCCAAATACAATGATAAACAATGGTGGTTGCCTGTTGACTTCTTGTAAACCTCATTTGTACAACAAAAGAACGATGGTCTGGAATCGTAGAATACATAATAAACCCCGGAAAAAACATGGGTCAATTATTCATCCATTTTGTGGTTTGTTAAAGTTGTGCGAACATACACCTCTCTGGTGATAACTGGTTAATGTCTGCTTGACAGCCAGGTGTACAAACATCTAGATTCAAGATAAAAAAACAAGATGAAATGTACAAAACACCATGATGTAGCCACTTATAAATAGCCACTTAAAGGTATACATAACCAAGTACTTTTTTGTCCTCTGAATTGAAGTTTAATGACATTCATTTGATTACTTTTATAATGCAAGCTCATAGCCAACTCATCTGTTGTGATGTAAACAATATTTTCATCATCTATTAAATATTTTCATTATCTAAATTGGGGTATTTTCTTTTCTCATTGTGGAATATAACAAGAAATCAGTCAATTATCTGTGGGGGAAAAAACCTCCCCTTTTATGCTCATACAGCATAACATACTTTATGAAGAGGATGCATTTACATTGTATATTAAAGCTAAATATCAATTTAGTACAGTTAAAAAATGAGTTGCCTTCTTGGTACTACTGTTTTTATCAAAGAGAATGTAAGTATTAAGTTGGCACATTTTGGGGGATTGTAGGTTTCATCATTCGGAATTAACCAAACTCATCCACTCAAAGTTTCTCACATCCAGTCCTAAAATATATGTTTACTGTAGAGAAAGTGCATGCTGACAACTGGTAGAAGAGGCCTATGCATGCGGATCCATACAGACGGGGTTAGAATTTTTTAGACACAGCGTTTTGCAAATTTGTTTCGGATTTAGGATACAAATGGGGGGGGGGCTTTTTGAGTTGGATTTCTGACTAAAATATCAAGTTATAAACCACTGATTTAAATCAGAAAAGTTGCATCTCTGAATAAGGATATTTAGTCTGTGTTTCTATCAGTCTTGTAGGTCTCGTGACTGGTCTTGCTGGTCTCGGGTCTCCCCCTCTGTACCCTTTGGTCTCGGTCTCGGACCCTTCTGGTCTCAAATATTTGACTGGTCTCGCTTCGAGATAAATCTTTTTACCATTATGTAACACATGAAAGTAATTGGCAGGAGGTTGAGAACATCCCAACCTCCCTTCCCTGCCTGTGCAATACGATTGTGCATCCAACCAATAACTTGTACAGAACACATACTGTGTAGCATGCACATGAAATAATCTTGCATATGCATCGTACCATACATATACTGTACATACACATTCATGAACAGTATACATTTTGCACATGATACTGTACTTATGGGACCTAGTGTACTGTTTTTAGATGAACATTTCTCAATGAAAAAATATCATGTTTGTTTCACCTGACCAATGGTTTGGTTGAAGTGTTAAATTTGGGCTAAGGCCTGTGATTTGTCATGATGTTTGCCTGATTTGTTTATTTTTATTTTTTCATATATCGTCCCTTTCTAGTAAATATACAAACTTCCCATCAAAGAAATTACAGAAATTTCTTTTTTCTCCATTTGTGCGGGGTAGGTCTTTCATACAGATGAGTATACTAAAAAAAAAACATCCTAGAAGTTCACATGATTGACCTGGTGGACAAGATGAGACTGCTTTTATTTCAGCACTTTTTTTTTTGATATGACGAGGAGTCAGGAATACATCCCTTGTTTTTGTTAGTAGCTTGGTTTTTACAATTCTTTTCACATGTTGTTTACTTGTTTTCATGAGAATAAAATTGTGCGCACAATCACTCATACAGTTTACACAAATTTGCTTGACTCTTTTATTAATTAATTTATTCATTAAGGTCTCGGTCTTGGACCTTCATGGTCTCAGTCTCGACCATCTGATTTCAGTCTCAGTCTTGGTCTCGGACCTTCAGGTCTTGGTCTCAGACTATCGGGTCTCGACTACAACACTGGTTTCTATTATTGTATGACTGAAGTGTATTTATTTTACAGGATGTATGCGAGTTGGAGAAGCTTGAGGCATTACCTAATCTGATAGAACTTTCTGTCATCAGTAATCCAGTGAGTATATATATCCAGTGTTTGCATATTTGGCCAAAATTTTGTTGATTTGAAAATATCTGTAACTCAGTCAAATCCATGTACTGGCATGTTTGGGTGTCTAGTCTGGGGTAAGAATAGTTAAGCACCATTGACTGTGGCAGTACTTGGGATAGGGTCCATTTTTGTATTGACATGCATGGTTTGCATGGCTAGTCTACATCGTGATATTACCATGCTTTTTGATGTGACTGTTTAAGTCCCAACTCATCACTGTTGCTTTGTTGGATCACTGTAATCCAAATTTGACAGATATGAAGCCTTCACAAAATTCCTGACAAAACAACTTAAGAAACGATACACAGAATGTGACCCAATTTGACCTTGTCTTCCAGTTCAAACCGGAAGATGAAATTTAATGTTTGAAAAAAATCATAATTCCTGAACCACACCTTGGACTTTTATCATCTATACGTCATCGGAAAGGGCTCCAAAGACTTAACAAACGCTACACAGTGTGACCTCATTTGACCTTGACTACCAATTCAAACCGAAAGTTGAACATTCACATTTGAAAAATTCATAACTGCTGAACCATACATTGTTTTTTTAAATAATCTATACATCATCAGAAAGTTGTCCAAAGACTTACCAAATGCTACACAAATTTAAACAGCGTGGTTGAATGATGTTTTTAATGAAAAGTAGAGTATGAGAATTATTTATTAAAAAAATGTGCACTTTCCCTTTAAATCACGAGGGGGTTCAGCATCAGCTTATTGCACTTTCCCACAAATAAATTTGATGTCTGTTCTTACAATTTGTCGCTGGTCCCACAAAGGGACCTATCAGTCAAAATTATAAAAAAATTACTGCAAATTGTTTTTTATACAAATTATTAATATACTCATTACTGTAACTCAAAATAAATATAAATATGGGTGTCATGTCTCGTTGTTACTGCCTTACAATCATCAGAAAAGTGTGCACTGCAAATTTGTGACCATTTTAGCAACTTAAAGTTGGAGTAATATTTACGAATCAAATCCACGCTCGACAAAGAGATACATGCTTGATGCAAATTTGTGAAAAATTACTTCCGAGTTTCTCAAAGAATTGTTTGCATTCCTCTTACTTTGCAGCATGTTGACAGCCTTGCCGTCTGTTTATTATGTTAATTTGTCATCTGTTCTTACAAATTGTCACTGGTCCCACGAAGTGACCGATCAGTCAAAAATCACAAAATTTTGCAAATCGGTTTTTATACAAAATATTAATATACTCATCACTGTAACTCATTACTAATATGAAAGGTTTCATAATTACACTAATTAGTACGAACATATCACTAGATTTGCCATTGTGTGTTTCCACGAAGTGACCTATCATTATACGCCACATACCCATGATATACATAGTGCTATAGCTTGGTTCCAAACTCACGTGTACGACTTTTGCGTTTTCACAAAGTGACCTATCGCAATATGTCTCAATAAAAGCATTGGTTTGTACACAGTGCATACTTTGGGCTGTTGACCATATAGCTCACTTCATGGGACCAGTTTTTAAATAATATAAAGAAGAGATAGCGATGATTATGTCCCAGTAGTAGTCATACTTTCTATTGACCTGAGAACTGAGTGATACAGTGGTGTGTGTGTGTGTGGGTAGGTATCCACATTCAAACCGTGGACCTATAACAAAAGGGATAATAGGTCCACGGTTGCTATCACAAAGGAAATCATTGTGGTCCACGGTTGCTAACACAAAGAGTTGAACAAAGGAGGGTCCACGATTGCCGGTGTTTACACACGTGTGTGTGTGTGTGTGTGTGCATGATGGTGTGTCATGTGTTGGCATGGGAGCGATCTTGCTGTTCGATGACATTTTGGCATGCATAAACAGCTGCTGCTATTTTTGGCGAGCTGCGAAGCAGAGTGAGCCTATGTAATGGCAATTTTCTGTCTGTCCAGCCGTCCAGCCGTCCGGCCGTCCGCATTCAGTGTGAAGAATGTTAAAGTTTTAGTATGAAGCTTCAACTTTTAAGTTCTGAGTTGTTTTATGGAATTTAAAATCCCAAGTGAGATCAGTATACGGTGACAGTTATGTTTTGTGGTTCTCATTCATGTTTTTAAGGAAATGTTAAAGTTTTGGGAATAAAACAATGCTAGGCTAAACATTGCCCCCTGGATTTTAAAGAGTCAAAGTCAGAATAAATGTTGAAGTTTTAAAACTGACTCATAACTTTGACTTACAACCAGGCAACATTACAAAATACATGCACATATTACACAGTCACACTAAGAATGAAACTTGTGATTGTTTCAATGGTTCCAGATGAGTGAGTTAAAACAATGAGATACCTTGAATGCCCATAGCTCGTTAATGCAATGTTGTATCGATTTGAAACTTATATCACATTTTGCCACCGACATGCAGATTTGTATGAAGAATAAAACTCATTAGTATGACACTCGTTCCAGTTGAACGATCTAAAACAATGAAAACATTGAGTGGCTCTAACTCCCTACTGCAATGATGTATCAACTTTAAAATTATATCAAATGTTGTCATTGACATGCGGATTCATATAAAAGAATAAAACTCATAAGTATGACACCTGTTCCAGTTTATCGAGCAAAAACAATGAAAAGCTTGAGTGGCCATAACTTCTTCTTGCAATGAATTATCCACTTGAAACCTGGATCAAACATTGCCACAAACATGCTAACAAATTGATACCAAAAGAATGTAACTCATAATTATGACACTGTTTCCAGTTGAATGAGCTAAAACAACAATATAGAAAGGTTTTAGAATATGGACGGTTCCAAAAGTGCAAACCTTATAAATTAATAATTAGCTTAACTTGTGTTTTTATTTTTGTAAAATATCAGGCAAATCACCCCTCTGCCCCCCTTAACCAACGAGTCCCGTGGACCCATGCCTTCTTGTTTCTTTTCCCAGTCGACCCTCCCCCATCCTGATCCCCTGTTACTCCCATACCGAGCAAGTAGGCAGTGTTCAAGTGCATACAAGTTTGTTAATGTCCCCACCCCTATAACATCATTTGATCAAATGATTGGTTTTTCTATTAGTCATTGTTTTTCTATCGAGCGATCGGCAGCTCGCCATGGCAGCTTCGCTGTTCTAGTTGAATTTTGGTAGAAAAAGCTTTGCAAAATGTTGCACTTTTGAACAGTCTTTTCTGTTACTAAATAAGCTTTTTAAGTAACATAAAGATATTACACTGTATCTGTGATGCCTGATATACCAGTAAAATTTAATGACTTGTCACAAATGGCAACAGTTGAGTCCCTTTATAAAATAAAAGTCACCTGTGAAAGTTTCTGCTGATTACAGTGTCCACTTGTTGAGAAAACAGCAAAAACTGTCGCAGTATTTTCATCAAGAACATCAAATCCTTTTACATTTGGTTAGGTGACAGCAGGACAACTGCATCTCTGGCCATAGCATTCACAATCGGACACCACTGAAATTTGAATCTTCAAAAGTCGCCTCTAGCAAACTTTGGAGATTCAAATTTTTGGCATTCCTGTATTGATTTCTAGTCAAGGGGGCACTTCAAACAAAATAACTTTGCAGGATGCTTACTACCATTACCATGTTTATAACAAGTAAGCTTTCAGATAAAAATTACACAATTTTTTTTTTCAGAGTCATTACCAAAGTATGACCTGCTCGGATAATGATATTTGACTGATGTAATGTCTTACATTAATTGTTAGGTATCCAGAAGGTTAATGCATCGTCCAATGCTGGTATTTAGACAGCCCAATCTGTTATGAAAGTTTCTGCTGATTACAGTGTCCACTTGTTGAGAAAACAGCAAAAACTGTCGCAGTATTTTCATCAAGAACATCAATCGACACCACTGAAATTTGAATTCAAAAAAGTCCTCTAGCAAACTTTGGAGATTCAAATTTTTGCATTCCTGTATTGATTTCTAGTCAAGGGGGCACTTCAAACAAAATAACTTTGCAGGATGCTTACTACCATTACCATGTTTATAACAAGTAAGCTTTCAGATAAAAATTACACAATTTTTTTTTTCAGAGTCATTACCAAAGTATGACCTGCTCGGATAATGATATTTGACTGATGTAATGTCTTACATTAATTGTTAGGTATCCAGAAGGTTAATGCATCGTCCAATGCTGGTATTTAGACAGCCCAATCTGTTATGTATTGATGGAATTCCAGTCAGCCCAGAGGAACGTACTAAAGCAGAAATGTACTTTCTTGAACAACAGGTCTGTATCATTTTGGATCAAATTTCAGCAATTTTTTCCCAAAAAGCTTTAGGTCATGAAACCGTTTTTTTAGTTTTTTTAGTATCCTTTGTACAAGCAGGGTACTTAGGAATTGAACCAGTTTATCTATGTATGCTCAAAGTGCTATTCATTGTGGTAATACTTTTATTCAGAAAGCCTTTGAACTTGAGGAAAGTAAGGCATATTCGCCATTATGATAATTTGATAATAACACTGTGTCTTTATTTTATAATATTTTGGGACTTTTAATAAAGCAACAAACATCGAAAAGTCAGGTTATCAGGGTCTGATCCGGGATTTTCAGAGAGAGGCACAAACTTTGAGGGCTATTTTCAAAGTTGATAATTTTCAGTAATCTCACAATATAAATGCAGTTGACCTATTATTTTGTTGTAATCTATGGATGAGGTTTTATACTAAGACGCGATGAAAACAAGCTTGTATGAAGCTCTAAATCATTGGTCAGTCCCATCTCAGAAGCGGGTACAGGGATTATCACCAAATGCCTCCCATATTGTAAATCGAAGCCCTTTGTCATGGGTCCAGGGCCCACTTAAGGGCCCCAAAATTTATTTATTCTAGATGCTCTGTGGTGCGATCTGAGGCTATTCCTGGCTACTTTCCCCTCAATTTTGAGCAAAAGTTTTAAAGAGTATAAAGAGAGTTCCATGTTATTGGTTACAGTCTTGCAGTCTTCTCATGTACTCATATCTCCAATTCAAAAAAGGGGCTCTATCTTTACTGCAAGACATGATTGGTTGCTTGGGGCACTATTAACAATCTTTTAATTAGACCATTTCATTGAAATGTTAGACTCAGTGCATTAGTGTGAAAAAACATGTTTATCAATTTTGGGGTTCCGAGTATGGTAAAGGGGCAGATACTCATATCAGGTCAATATTTTCTATAGGGAACCCACAAACATGTACCTTGAAACGTGGGGTCGGGGCCCACTAAGGATCAGGGACCCGCTGAAGGACACCGGAAAATGTTAAGGTACTACATTGGTGGATTGTCATCCTATTTAATTATATTTTGAGGCAAAGTTTATATCTTTAGGGCCCTAGGAATATGTTTGAACATTAGATGGTCTCTGGTGCGCCCACCTCTAAATCCGTCCCTGGTTATCATGGTGGATTTCTTTGAAGCTGAAACCAATTGAGCACATTTTTAATTATTTTTGTTATTACCTGCAGCCAGCATCAACTGTGACTACTACACAGGAAACTACTCTACCGGGTATCTCTCCATATAAGAACCAAGCTGCACCTGTTAAGATTACTAATGTCCAATTACAAGGAGCACCAACAGAGAGACATAACTGGGGTCAAACTGTTCAGTACTCTACTGTTGAGGATCCTATGGGATACCAACAAGATAACATCAGAGGTAGGATGGTTATGATATATGGGATGACTTCAATGCGCTATCAGACTCTCCTATGTATAATCCAGTGGCTATGACCGTTAACATTACTGTTGTGGGACAATTCAATACACTGTTAATGGTAAATTTTGGCGAGCTACGAAGCAGAGTGAGCCTATGTAAACACAATTTCCGTCCATCTGTCTGCTCGTGCGAGATCCATTGTTTTCTACTAGTGGGGTGGATTTCATTAAAAGTGGGGTGATTTTAAACAAAGGGATCGCCCCACAAGTCTCATCCACAATGACATCTGGCCGTCGGCATTCAGTATGATTGTTAAAGTTTTAGCAATAAGCTCCAACCCTAAAGTGTTGAGTTGTTTAATGGAATCTAAGTTTTAGGAATAACGAAATTAAAGGAAAAAAGAAGTACATGTAGAAGCAATATGGTAAAAATTTCTGAGTTAGGTGACTCTACCTGTACATACACACCTGAAACATATTGTATGATGTATGCATGGGTAGGTATCCATATTCAAACCGTGGACCTATAACAAAAGGGACAATAGGTCCACGGTTGCTATCACAAAGGAAATCATTGTGGTCCACGGTTGCTAACACAAAGAGTTGAACAAAGGAGGGTCCACGATTGCCGGTGTTTACACACCCGGGTGTGTGTGTGTGTGAATCTTATCATTTGTTCCCTACCTATCTGTTTCTCTTCCTTCCTCACCCTTCCTTAGCCTAACTGTCACTCCTATTTCAAACAGAGTAGGCAGTGTCCCACCCTTAACATCACTTGATCAAATAATTGGTTTTTTCTATTAGTCATTGTTTTTCTCCCGGGCGATTGGCAGCTCGCCATGGCAGCTTCGCTGTTCTAGTTTAATGCAATATGGACTTCTTCAACAGATATTTTTTACAACTTTAATAATGAAATACTAGTTAGTATGACTTGAGAATTACCAGTTACATGCATGTTGGCTAGGCTTGGATGGTTCCATAAATTTAAAAAAGAACCGATTCGAGTCGGAACCGGTACCAGCAGGATTAATGAAAAACTTAAGAAAATAGGCCTAATCAGACACAAAATGATGGTCCGCACAAACATAGGTAATCATCCCTTTATATGGTGCCACTTGAAGACATTATCGACCGCCATGACATCCAGCTGTACATTTTCTGTGACACACCGACAGATACACCAGTCATTGTCTCCATTGAGGCATGCGTTGATGAGATTAGACATTGGATGAGATCCAATTGGCTCACACTCAACGACAGTAAAACGGAGGTATGGTTCTTGTTAAAGTACAAGACTTTGTCCGGTTGGTGTGCAGGTGGGCGATGTTCCGGTCTATGCTCCGTCCATAATACAAGATCTTTGAGTTTTTTTAGACGCTGCTGTGAGCATGGAGCACTATGTAACAAGTCTCTGTAATTCGACATCATTTGCCTTATGGAAGATTGGGAAGGTTCGAAAAAAAAATGATAAATCTTCAACTGAGAAAGTTAATCGTGCTTTTGAGACCTTCAGGTTGGACTATTGTAATAGTCTGCTTTTTGGGTTTCATTCAAATCAACATAAAAAATTACAAATCATTCAGACTTCCGCTACTCGACTGATAACTGGAACCAGAGTTTGGGAGAGTATTACTCCTGTGCTTCGGAACCTTCATTGGTTGCCAATCGAACAGCAGATTCGATTCAAAATCCTTGCCATTACTCATAAAATAATTGAGAATGATACTGCACCGATCTACCTCACTGAGCTGGTTGGTCTCCGTGTTCCATGGAGATTAACAAGACAGAGTAATCAGATTCGTCTGGAGCCACCACCTGTGAATTCTATAATGACTAAGTATTATGGTAATCGCGCATTCTCTGTTGATGCTCCCATGTTATGGAATGATCTTCCATCAAACATACATGCAGCCCGTAGCTAAGAATCATTTGAGTCAATGGTGAAAACTTATTTGTTTCGTTCTTTTGACAATAGTCTTTGTTTAATTAAATTTTTAGTTTTTTGGTAAAAACTCATTTCTTTCATTCTTATATTTTGGTTGTCGTTTACTAAATTTTTAACTCTAATCTGGACTCCTCGAATTAGGAAAGTTTTCTCACTTTGCCAACAAGCATACACTCAGAGAGATATGGTGAAATTGCAACAATTGAACTTGCGAATATACGAATATGGACAGACATTTTGATTTTTTAGTTAAATAGTACATGTACATTTTAAAACTTGTCAAGCCAGTTTGATAACGCTTGAGGTTATGAACAGATTCATTGTAAAATTTGGAATTGGCATTTTTAATTAGTTTTTTTAATGTTTGTGCGAAGAAATGCAATTTAACCATATCTCTCCAAATAGGGAATTCTCTTTGGAGATAGTATAGTTGTAGATGATTTCAAGTGAGCAATAACATTGTTTTACTTATGTTGTCACACCATCTTCAATTGAGGAAACAAAATCATGCAATTAAACATGTGAAACTTGCACAGTCAACATGTATAAGGAAATTAAGTAAAAAGATGCATAGAATACACAACATGTTATTAAAATTTCACCACGATACAGAAGGTGTAGAAAACACCATACAATCATTTCTCTGTTTCAACCTGGAAGCTTGTATCTTTTCTCACTTGTATTTATCATTCACGTTATTTATCATGTGCTTTACTCTCAGCACCAAACAGACGACAGCGAAACTACGTCCGCTCTGATACCAACATATCCCCAAGTAACAGTGGAACAAGGGCAGGCCAATCCAACCATACCCAAGCTGGTCATCAGAGAGGACAGTACCAACTCCAACATCAAGTGCCGTATGTACCTCATCAAGGTCATTATCAACGAAGTAGTAATCATGATGAAGCTCATCAGACTAGATATAATAACAGTGGAGGTAAAGGTAGACCTCATTAAATCCCATCAAGCATTAACAGTCCACACTATTTTTGTCATAGTTGCTTTCAAGGGCATGACATTTCCCTGTCAGCATTATTCAAAACCATCGTTGGGGGTGTTTTGTAATCTAATAACTCTGAAGCTTAATGCCTATAATTTGTTGTTGTGGGGTACCACAAGAAAAGCAAATCTTATGGAAACTCATCAATGGTGTGTTGTTTAATAGACTAATGCACATGATGTAATTTGAGTAGGGTGCTCTCGGCTTAAGGTCAAAAGAAGGTTGTTCATTGGCCCATGATGTTTGCCAGGCGTACAAAGATATGCGTTTCCATTGTTTCATCATCGGTTTACTTCCAAGATGGTGGCATGATGACGTCAATGCATATGGTCTACAAAAGCAGTAGGTTTTGATGTGGCAGATTTCTATAGATATGGCAATTCCACCTTAATGGGCCAAAAAGATAACTTTGTAAGAGAGGCATGGGAGAGTGAGACAAAAGTTACTATTTTGTCCAAGAGTTTTCATGTACATTTCAAAGCTGTTCATGAGTGTACATACCAACAAAATAAAAAATCTAAAACCTTTAAAAATAACAGGGTCATTTGAAAAGTGTTGCATATGTGACACTTAAAGATTGTAGGCAGTAAACACAGAGATGTTATTGAGGGTATTAAGTAAATTACAATAGGAATTAAGTTACATATGAATATGAACAGACATTTTGTAACAAAATATCTGTTCCCATTTATACATCACAATTTGTTTTTAATTATATTCTTCCTTCATTTTGGCTGGTAACTTTCCCCAAAGACCTATAAATTGTAATTGAACAACCTTTTGGCCAGTCAATTCATATTGTAGGTTTTCCTGGTCATTTCCGGCACATAGGCAGCCAGTTTAAACTTTGTGTTATTCTGTTTCGTGCGAAATTGAAAGCTCCTCAAAACAGTCATTCAATTTTACCTAGTGTGTAAGCAAATGTTCACTGGCAATTGTTCATCCAGGTGATTAAAAAGATAACCATTAAATTTAACAATCCACTCGAACAGCATTCAAATTGGTCACTAAATTTCAACTTTGGGCAGTTATTTGTAGGAATTGTGCAGCTAAATTGACACTTTGTTAATCTATAATGAGCGTGGCCTCTCCTGTAGATTTTAAAAGCTATAAAAGCGGTTCTTTTATATTACAAATGCATGAAAGTGAAACAGGCTGCTTTTTCACTGGAAATGACCATGAAAACCTGAAGTAGAATGTGCATGATTTCCTTGCTTCATTTAGTTCTTGAACTCACAGATATACATAAGTTATACAAGTCCAAGGCTCGATTTCACAAAGAGCTAAGATTGATCTTAACTGTATATCAATCATTTGTCAATCTGCTGTTCAGGAAACCTACATCGAAGGCACTGTATTATAATAATAGCAAGTCATTATTACGATCTTAAACTGCTGGTATAATATTCCATCCATTCAGGTTCAAGTCATTTGCAAGTCATCCTATTTTCACATTTTTTACAGAAATTGTGTAAATGTATTGTTTATAGTTATTTTAATTGTTTACATTGTTTTTGGGAAAGTGCCACTCAAAAATAAATGTATTTTGGGTTAAAAAAAGAAAAATCAACTAGAGTAGGATTTGAATCTGTAACAGGATTTGAATCTGGTGCTTGATATGGGGCATGGTGTACCCCCTCTTCTGTACTGTGTACAAGAGGAAAATAAGGAAAATAGTGTCTTAAAGTATGGGAACATTGGGAGGACACCCTCTGCCCCGTATCAGGCATGGTATTGTGACAGGTCCAGAGTGGGCAGATCAGTGGGCCAGATCAAGGTCAAACTTTGCCAAAATTGTAGTATCTAATTACTTGGAACTGCCATTGAGCACCCAGGGGTTGTATGGTCCGAGAAAGACTATGGATCATTTTTGAAAATGCTTTGACGTCATCAAAATGCTGAATTTTTCATTGACTTGATGTAGGGAGTCATTGATTTGAAATAATACGCATGTGTTACACAGTGTTGGTGGCTAGAAGAATGTAACAAATAACATCATTTTTTGTGTGATGAAACTATACGATAATTCAGCTTGTAACCATTCTGTATTTTTCTACTCGAACTGAGATTTGTTGCGGCTACAAGCTTTCCATTATCCCTTTAGTCTATAAAGAAATCCGTGCATGGTTGCTCCAATATTCTCTTGAATTTCCTTTGGAATATCCGTTTATAAACTGTGATGTTTTGAGATAAATTCCATGCATCTTTCAAATGAAACTTCAGTGCCTGAAAGATCTCCCCAAGACCGGACAGCTTTGATCACTTTCTAGGTAAAGATGTCAATAATAATGAAGTAAAATTGCATAAGTAGAAACCTCACAGAAATACCTGACACATGCACAAGTCATCACGGGTGGTTGCGAGTCAAAAAAGGTGTTTCGCATACCACTTAAAAAGAAAATACACATACCTTCCAAAGTCGCAGCCAAATTTGGTTTTAAACTGATACTGAAGGTTCAAGCTTCTAGAAACCGTGAGAGTTAAAGCTGGAATACATATTTTCTTTGCCTCTGATAAAAAAAATGAAATTTTTAAAGGCATTTCATGTAATTTTTCAGGCTTTTTCAGATAGTAAACATAAATCAAAATGGTTATTAATTAAATTGTCTTAAAATATAGACTGTAAAAAACTGTTGAGGTGGTTTTCATGGCGATATCTTATAAGTACTACTCAGAGCAGCGAGTTAAAATATTTGTTAAGTGTAAATTAAGTGTAACAATTTACGTCGCATTTTTTACAATTTTTGTGACTATACAAGGGTATATCCCATATTTTAAAGATTTGTTGTCATTAATTCTTGAATTTAATATACCTCTGGACCATTGGGAACATAACAAAAATAAGATTATTGATTTTTGAAACATTCACTATTTGCCCATTTTTCCGCAGTTTGACCTTGAACTGTCCCACTGTGCACCTGTGCTCTTGCATCTGTTTTTGTAAATATCTTAAACAAGTACCTTAAAGAATTGTCAATTGATTTTGCAAAAATGGTAAGTATTTGTTTTTAGATTTTAAGAAATGTACACAGGCCATCAAATTATCACATTTTTGTTCAACCAAAAAGTGTTCTTGAAGCTGAAATATGTACAGGATGAACATTACTTGTACCACATTAACATCAACTATAAACCTGAATGTTTTCAGGTATTATCAATGCTGAGACTTCCATTTAAACAAACACTAACACACAGCATCAACAAACATTACACATTGTCCATATTATTGTGTAGTACACAAATTATTGTTATTTTAATTTTATTTTAAGACACAACAATTTCACAAAAAAGTACCCATTCACAAAATAAAATTATCTCCAAACAAAAAAGCCTAAAAACATCTTTAAAATCTTCAATAGCTTTGCAAGCCTTACACATATATAAACGTTGGATTTTTTTTTCTGTCACAGGTAAAATCAATATATATATATGCTAGAACTTCCAGGGTCTATATCACTTGAAAGCAGATGCGTGCACCTTCTAAGTAACATTAAGATTCAACTGGAATATTAGACAATTAACCCTCGGATGACGTCTTTAACCGCAATATTTATTTTGTTGAGACAGATTTAGAGCGGACATTTTTTAACGCCCGGAACAACTTCAGATTTTCGTAATAAATTTGATGACAGCCGGATGGCTGGCGTTTTTATCCACCCAGACTTTTCAGTGTGCAGGCAGGCACCTACGATGATACGCTTTGTTTCACCCATACAAAGAGTGTATGACAACAGGTTCTGGAAAACTGCCTTGTAAAATCCCTTTCCGGGGGGTTATTTTGTAACAATTTTAGACATTTGTCCTGTTGTTATACAAAATTTGGCATTCAAGAATGGACAGGCTGCCACCATTGTTAGTCATTATATTTGGCTAAACATCTTCCTGATTGTTGGACAAAATCTCCCTGATTGCACGATGGAAATGTTGGCAGCTGTATTGCTCTGTAAAAACACCTGGATACCTTTTGTTAAAGTCATACACCCATATGACTTTAACAAAACTGACTTCAACAGGTTTAAAAAACCCTCATACACACAATACAATACACTTCTCACAGCAAAGTAGCAACACACCGCCAATAACAATAGTGAAAAATGCGTCATGTCTGTAATAACTTTTGTTTACAATGCATGCAGCAATGCGTGGCCCATAACAGTGAAAAAAGACTCATAAAATCCATAGATTTTCTGGGGTTTTTTTCTTCTTTTCTTCTTTCTTTTTTCTTTTTTATTCTTATATATCTTGATCAATTTTGAATGGATTTTGTTCATGTTTGTCAAGGTTGAAGAAGAAATCAATACCATTTGCTGTGCAAATTTTGCGAGGTTTAATGCATAATTCAGTCACAAACACCCACACATACATGTGTAAACATCAGCAATCGTGGACCCTCCTTTGTTCAACTTTTTGTGATAGCAACCGTGGACCACAATGTTTTCCTTTGTGATAGCAACCGTGGACCTATTATCCCTTTTGTTATAGGTCCACAGTTTGAATGTGATACCTACCCACACACACACACACACACATCCTTACGGATCCGGTTTGTGGGGTACTGCTATTGTTGTTCTATTATTCCCTTTTCTGAAGAATTCCCTTGTGGGGCCCAATTGTTCCTATTGAAATGACCTTGTGGGGTCAATTGTTCCATTGTTGTCAGGACCCCACATATGCCCTTCCGTGTGTCCACCCACACAGCATTTGGCAAATTATAGAGAGACGCTTACTGCAATTTTCCCAGGTGAGATAGACAAACACATCAGCATGAATGCCATTGAAGTGTTTATCACTCTACATAGACTTCAATAACGAGAGAGAGAGCCATACTTTGCAACTTTATTGAGAATAGGATTCATTTTTTTAAGAAAACCACAACAATTTTGTGTCATTTCTCACAGCCCTAGGGAATGATAATTCTGACTTTTAATAAATTATAAATTAGTTTTCAAAAAATATATTGATGTTTGTACATCTCAAATTGTATGGTTTAAAGCACTAACTTACATTGTGTGTAAATTCTTCAAAATAACGCACCAAATAACATGTGAGCACTTTACACAATACAGCAAACTCTCAATACATTCACAGATACATTGATGGGTTCAAATAATAATTTTAACTCGTGAATTGCTCACAAGACATTGCAGAGAGTCTATACATGTATCTGCAATAACTTGGGTTTGATCCCTGGTTATACAGCAGTTTCAGGTTGAATGCCTTCCGACTGTCATCCCTTGAACTACAATATTGACAAAATAGGGAGACCACCAACAGCCTAGCCCTTGGATAGATAGCTCAGTTGGTAAAGAGCCAGCACATTAATCTGAAGGTTGCACATTCAAATCCTGTTGAAGTCAATTTTCCTTTGTTCACCCCACAATTGAATTACAATAACTTTCATGAAATTTGACTGTATTATGCTTCCCATGAGAAATAATACTTTGCACACATGGTTGTATTATCCTAAATATCTTTTGACTACTCTCCACCTAGCATCCATTTCACTTTAACCCGCTACTCTTAGTAATGTTTCCAGTAAGTTGACTAATCATCATTAAAAATACAGTGGATGACATTGAATGGTCAGACAGAGGGTTTAATGATGAAATAACACTGTTGGTTTATTTAGAATTTGTAATTTTTTGAAGCAACGAAACATGGCTCTATGAATAATACATTGGAGTGTTTAAAAGGATCAACATTGTTAAGCTTGAATTAATGTGTTGTTGTTTTTTGTTTTCAGTTTCAACCATCAACATGTTTACATTAAAAGTTTAAGTCAGGCTACGCAATGATTTCAAATTTGCCTTTTTAAGCATTTATTAATTAAATGTGTTGTCTCATAGATTAAAAAACCCAATTGTATGAAATCTTTTAATGGGTTAAACACATGTAACATGTGTGTTATCATCCTGGATGAAAAACTGCAAATTAATTAGTTAACCACTTGACGCCAGATGACGTCTTTGATGACCCAAAACTTTTCCATACTGAATACTGGTGGATGTTTATATACATTTTAGAACAGTTTCTGAACGTCACCTTTTGGTTGGGTCGGTCTTGTCAGTTGACGTATAATTACGCCTGAATATTCCATTGTGTAGCATGCACAAGCATACACTCACCATACTACACTTTGTTTCCCCCGCACAAAGAGGCAAAAAGAGTACTGGAATTCATGCTTCAAATCTCCCTTTTTCTTGGGGTTATTGTGTAATCCCAGATTCCAGACCTTCATCCTGTTGTCGTACAAACATGGATTATGAGATTGATAGACTGCCACCATTGTTTATCATTGTATTCCGCATATATGGGAGGCAGGTCTAAGATTCCAGTATACCATGGCCGATTAACAGCCATGGCTTGCGGCCATGGCTTGCGGCCATGGTGTTGCCATTCCATAATTTTCGAAAAAGAACAAATAATCCTGGTGCATTTTATGAGAAAGTTTGTTTTCTTTACTTTGTTTCATTGTGACAATATTCTCAAAAAGAATTATAATGGTATTTCAAAAATAATACCATGCACAGACACAGTCAAAATGTTGTAATAACTACGAAAAATTGTCAGGAATATGTTTCTTTAATTAACTAAAAGACAATCTCCTAGACTGCAAGGAACCGATGCATCTACTGTAGTATTATTTGTGCAAGACATAGAGGGTGCGTTCGATTAGCTTACACGTGTAAGTAAAACTTACACGAAAGCGTTCGATTAGCCATCACATGATACTCGTGTCTGCCCAGGTGTCAGCCACCACAGCCCCAGCTCGCGAGCGGGTCTCTGGTGGATGCCCGGGTGTAATGACGTAGTTTCCGGCTGCAGGCGTATCATACCAAGATGGCGGGGGACAAGTTGAATTTGACCCGAGTACAAAAACTACAAATTAATACACAGATTACGTCTATGAAATAATTATGGCAAATGGAAAGGAAATGTATTTCCTCAAAAGCAAATAGTTGGTGAGTGTGTACAAATTATGAATGATATAATTAAATGTGTCGTCATGGTCACCGACACTTTCCAATTGATGAGCAGACGACGGAATTAACGGAGCTGTCTGTTTACACTTTATTAAGTAGCGCTGCTACGCAACAACCTTTGCCCTTATTTTCCCAGAGTGCCAAGTGAAACACCGCAGCGTTCGATTAGCCTTGTTTCGTGGCTACCACGAGTGTAAGTCTCCGGTACACACGGGGAAGCTAATCGAACGCACCCATATTGATTGCAAATTGTGGCTGCTATGCATACAGGTTTCTCTAAATATAAGGAAATGCAATTTTGACAGCAATTTATACCTACTTGTTGAGCATATTTCAAAAATTCAATTTAATGGTATTAAAATATTTATCTTTCAACATCAAGTGACGAAAAGATTATTGGAAATGTATATATTTTTCTCTGAGATACGGTGGTTTATTCATTTGACAAACCTGCTTGACTGAGCTCCACGGCTTGATTTTGATGACCATATAAACCACAAGGGAAACTGACTGGGTAAATTTGTTCAACCCCAAATCATTTGAGAATTTACCCAGTCAGTTTCCCTTGTGGTTTTTAACTTGATATTTGAATAAAAAAAGTTGCATCCCCTTAAGGTGATCCCCTGGCTGCCACTTCCTAGGTTGTATCGTAAACATAAGTGTGATCCTTTGCTACATGGCAGTTAACGATTGAATGGCTTCTGACTGGCACCCCCGAACAAAGGTATTGACAAAATAGGGGGACCGGAGGTCGTTGGTTCAAATCCCGCTCTAGTAAATTTTTCTTTGTTTAACCCAAAATCATAAAACATAAGTTAAAATATATTATGACAAGTTTTTACCTTTCCATGTTTCATAGTATTTTCAGATTATGTTGTATATACATGAACAGAATAAATTTGTTTAATTATGTTCGATGGACAGTCATAGAGTTCGAGTGCGAATCTAAATATGATAAATGTAGAAAGGCACGTCATATTGTTAATCCCATGGAACATAAAAAGGTAAACAACTTGTCATATAATATAATTTATTGTAAGAAAAAGAAGACACAATCACTGTTTCAAGTGTAGTGTTTATTGCCTTTAAATCAAGCTCCAGAGCTCAGTCAAGCAGATGGAATAAGGCCGTCTGTGGACAAACAGGTTTGCTACATGACATTTTTAAACTACCATCAGAGACAAAATGTGCATTGGCAATCATTTGTTGTCAATTATGTTCAAAAAAGCAACATTTTAATACAATTTAGTTAATTTTTTAAAATATACTCAAACAGTAAGTGAAAATGGCTGTCAAAAGTGTGTTGCCTTCTTTTTGAACCTCCCTGCATATGCCTGTATCTTCATGTAATACAATGTTTATGCATATTGGTTATCCGAAAATGCATTCTATTTATCCTTGACTCAACCCAAAGGAAAAGTAAAAAAACTATTGAAGGATCACTTCAAGATAATGGGTTAACTGATACTTTTGGCGTGGATAATAATTGTATGGGTATATTTCTAAATCAAGAAGACAGTGCATCAACTAAATAGCAGACATTTAGTCAACATAGTCATTCAATTCTCGGCTGTCAATAACGACATGGCGCCTTCTTGATCAATCAAAATGAGGGCTGGAGTAGATGTACATTTGTAAATATGTTTATAAAGAAATGTATGGAAATGCATAGAAATAAAGCAAGTAAAACTCTAATGTTGCTCCATGTGGAAATGCATACTCAGCAAAATATCTTATTTTTACATAGCGCAAGTTCCATTACAGAACTATACATGTATGTACATGTAGTGTATCACTTGAAATAATACTGAACTGCTTTTCTCATTGTCATAATTCAACACAGGATTGGTGGCAGTACGGTTAATAACATTATTAAGCAGACATGCATCATTCAGCTTATTTCCTCTTTTTCTTAAATATTAGTGCCATAGAAAACTGAAAAACACTGTACAAAGTTTAGTGTGCTTGGCCATTTCTTATTTTCTTTTTGCAAGTACAAAGCTGCATATCTGATTAAGGCGGTTAATTTGAAACTAAAAAAGTATACATAATTTAACCATTTGTGTACAATGAAGTACTGTCCAACAGATGGTGTCAACTGTTAAGGCACATGATGCTAATATAACACAGCAAATGAATATGATTAAGTCATTGTTTCTGATGCCTTTCTAATTGCTTGGAGCACAGTTACAGCAGCTAAGAGTTCTAGTCCTACGTCATACAAACCATTGTCTTGACATTTGTGAATGATCTGCATCCAGGATTCATATTCTGTATCAGCATCACATAAAACCACATCCTTAATGCTTGTATTCAATGAACCTAGATATATCCAACAGAATACAGATGTTAGGATGTCATATTGATTGACAGTAACTGAGAATTCATCATAAAAATACACTACTGTAAAATTATGTGGATTGCTTAATGTGGATTTTTTTTGGGGGGGGGGGGCCATATACATGTACATAGTTCAAAGTAAAACAAATCGTAGAGACTAAATTACAGCAAATGTTAACAAATGGGTTTACTTTCATGAGCAAACCGAATGATAGTGAAAAGGGACCAAGTCGTCCGGTCAATTGTCTTGACATTTGTGTATATTCTGCATGTAACTAGTAAATAATATATATCACAACCTTTTGTGTGATTTCATTCAAAGGGAGGCTTTTTTCTTCCCTTGTACTCGCTTTTATTTACCAAGTACTTTTACTGTAATTTGTAAACCCAAAAGTAAAAACTCGTTGTTGAAATATCTTGTTCAAGGTTTAAAGCAAGTTAAATGGAAACTCTCATGGCAATGCTGCAAGTCAAAGGTGCATCGTGGCAAGAATCAAATTTAAAACAATCCTCTTTCTTTTTACATTGCTAATGAACATCCTAATATTACAACTCACCTGATTTGATCATTTGTTGTAATTTTTGTAGAAGCTGAACCCCAATGTCATGATTTTCAGTGTGTAGTAGTTGATTAACAACTGTCCCAACAGATAAAGCTGATTTCTGGTATAGACCTCTTGGCCCAATTAAGACTTCAGCTACAGCCAGTGATGGGCATGCTACTAGAACACCAATATACATATCTGAAATAAATAACATTAAATGTATCATGTAAGCATGTAATAATCATTTATATGTCACAATAGACAAATTCAGTAAGCCCTGCCCCTTCATGCAATGACCAATCCAACTGCATCTGCTCACCCAAAATGTCTGACAAACAACCAACATGTAAAAATCCTAGTAAAAATGAACCAGTTACAGCAATTAGGATATTTGCAATGTGCATGTTTGTTGTGCTAGCTGGATGATAGGGGTGGAGATGCACAAGTCTATAGACAGTTTTCACAAGACGTCAAAGCAACAAGAAATATGAGATGCCTCCATGTTTACAAGCAAACTCAACTGCAGGTTGTGTGTGATGATGACGTGTATGTGCAGCTTGTGTCATGTTTTTATGAACTATCAGTGTCAGTCACTAGTTTCAGTGTTAACATCTCCCCGACTAGTGCACAATGGTGAATGACTTGCAATATCAAAGGCTGTCATAACTGTTCTAATCATGCCAACAAATCATTTTATTATATTCCTGCTGTCGTCAAAAAACAAGGTGACAAAACGAGAGAGTTGCCAGAAACAAAGGACACTTTGACCAACTCATACTTATCAACCACACGGTTGTTCATCAGATCATTTTCAATCTGGTAAGTGTGCTCTGTACTCTGTGTTTTTATCTTGCTTGGGACTTTTTGAGTGTTTTGTAAACTTTGGACAGTATACATGCCAAAGCAGAGGGAGTCCAGCGTATTGACACTATATGGGAAAATTGCAGAGTAGCCACATACACATGAAGTGTCAATACGCTGAATTGAGTGAATCCCTCTGCTTTGGAACTATAAATGTGGCTAATTGGGTCTAAATTAAATTAAATTGCAGAGTAGCCCAATGAAGTGTCAAGACACTGGACTTTCTCTGCTTTGGAACTATTAATGTGGCTTATAATAATTGGGACTGAATTAACCACTCAGGTCGTCGGCTGACGTGTACATGTACATCGATCCGCAAATTTTTTCTATCAACCCTGAGAAGCAGGCTGTTATATTTTAATGCTAGAATTCTCCTCCATCCCTTCATTCTTTCTTTCTCCGTCTCAAATGCTTCAATGGCTCGAGCCCCATTTGGGGTGTACTTAGATTTTGGCCAATGGTCACCTATTGGTCGGCAGTGGTCATTTTATGAACACAATTTTTAAAATAGTTTGGGGTTGAACAAAGAAAAATTGACGAGAGTGAGATTTGTACGGAAGCCGGATAGTGCCAGGTGAAATATGTTTTTCATGAGCGCGAGAATATTTTTTTGTGCCATTTATCCGGCGGCCGCCACATAATTATCCGGCGGCCGCCACTTATTATCCGGCGGCCGCCACTTAATTATCCGGCGGCCGCCACTTAATTATCTGTACAACACGTTCTTTATTTTGCGGTTTTTAAGAGGACAGGTCATAGGATTCAGGGGGGTAAGAGGACAGGTCAAAATATACAGGGAGGTAAGAGGACAGGTCATGATCGTGGGGGGTAAGAGGACATCATCTTTTTTTTGGGGGGGGGGGTAAGAGGACATGACTTTGATGTCTCTATGGATCACCCCCTTCATGTTACCCTTCTATAGTGCAATTACGTACTTTGTTAATCCACTTACACACAACATCTCATCAAAACTTTATTTCATTTATCTTGCCATCTTGCAGCTCTGGATCTTATGACATGTCCTCTAACCAATCTGGATTCTATGACCTCTTTTACCCCCCGCATCCTATGACCTGTCCTCTCACTCCCCACCCCCCCGATCCTCCGACATGTCCGCTTACCCGCCCCCTGGGTCATATGACCTGTCC